>OX578153.1:18020413-18480413 GCA_951213105.1 Amaurobius ferox
ATATTTAAACCTGCATATTGGTAACTTCTGATTCTTTTCTGTGTAAGAAATTTTAGATTTTAATTTCCAACTAATGTATATACTCGTATATTTGAAGAGTTTTATAAAAAATTATATAATACTAATGCCTTGAATTGTTCTGAATGTTAAAAGTTTATAATACTATCAGAGTTAATAGATGTAGTAAAGAATCAAAAACCCCATTAATTTTTATGTCTCTAAATAGGAGACTTTGAGTTGCTTTTTGAGGTTTTATTTAACATTTTAAGTCATTGCTTTACTTATACTAGAAAAAGTACCCGGTGTTTTCCGGGATTTTAAATGAGCGTTTTTAGTATAGCACCCAAGCAACAGAATTTCATTTTACTTTTATTATAAGCTAATGCATTGTTAAAACGTTATTTGGTTTTTAGGAATTCGCTGTGGGTTCTGGTGTAGTAATTAATTAGAGATTTGCTGCTTAAATCCGAGTGCGACGTCGGGTGTGTTTTCTAGTGAATTATACAGCATTCATGAGCTACCAGAAAATCACAGAAATATATCAAGTGGTGGTATTTGAAAATTAACTGACTAAAATTTAAATATAGAGACTGACTAATATTTAAATATAAGATATTTAATTCAATCGTATATTATTCGATCAAAAATGAAAGATTAAATTCGGTCTGAAAGAACACTCAAAGTAGATATAAATTAAAAATTAGATAAATAAGAAACTTAAGAGTTATAGGCAGATATTTTTTTATGTTTAGCATTTAAAAAGCTTAATTTAGATAAGTTTATAACTTATCACGACAGTTAATTTTCAAAATCATAATATGCTCAGAATTTATTTTAAATATAATTTTTCGAGACTTTTCCCGATGGCGTTAGGATGAAAAGTGTATGGTAATATTAAATTCTGTCGTGAAGAACTTTTTAATACTATCCTCATTTATAACAAACATAAAATAGAAACTGCCGGGTGAGTGAACACATGGCTACGCCACCACCATTCACCTTAAATCCCGGGCAACGGGGGCACATCTTCTAGATTAAATATATGAAGGTACAGTAGAGTTCCGATTATCCGAGTCCAGGTTATCCTAGGTCCCGAGTTTCATCCGAGGAAGTTATTTCTTTCACTGACTCAACAATTTTTCTAATAAACATCCATTATCGCGAGTCTCTGCAAAACATATACAGTAAAAACGAGGAAAAAGACGATGATGAAGACAATGATCCACTGATAGAGATTGTAAAAAAATTTCCAGTTTCAGAACCTATTATAGCAAAAGGAAATCAAGATTGGATAAATGTGGATGAGAAACAGGAAATTGGCTGTCGACATAAGTATAGTGAGTAAGGAAAAGTAAATGATGAAAGCAAGAGAGTGCAGAGGAAGATGATACGTATCCACTGGAGGATCCTGATTTCAGGAATGGGTGAAGCAGATTCAATGACGGGATTCCCCCTCTTTCTCGACAACGTACATCATCAAAACGTATCAAGCTGATAGCCCAAGTGTTGTTAAATATTATCTAAAAGTAGCCAAATTTGCCAAATAATAATAATAAAAATCCATTCAGCCGCTAATTTCAAGTGAAGCGGCACTTCACTTGCATCGCATGCTGAGTCGCCACTGTATGTGTCCATATTGCTTAAATAGGGAGAATGCTTAAATAGGAGAAATATTTAAATAGGATAAATGGGTGAATGCTTAAATAGTTTGCTTGCCGAAAGCTTAAATGTGATTGAGGTCGCACTGCGACATTGGCACAGCAGGATGAAAACACACTGAATATGTATAGCATGTATTAAACAAATAAACACATAATTACATATGTATTTACTGTATATATATTATATTTTCTCACAGTACATATTTCCTTAATTGCAGGAATTGGGGAGATCTTAGAGGGGCGGTAATATTAGCGTTAAATAGTACACAGCAGTAAAGGAAGCTTTTTCTGTGTTAGTCAAATTTGAGCCAAACTGAGCTGACCCCATTATCTCGGATAATGTGGACCGATACACATCTAATTAATAATGTGGATAATGTGGATCTACTGCATATCTATTGGAAAAAATTGAATTTTATTAATATTTTTAATTAAAGCTCTTTTATGATGTTCAGTATTATCCTGGCTTAATCATTTAGCGAAATATAAATGAAATATTCAAGAACTAAGATACACTTTGTGCAAAGGATAAGGAAAACTACAGCAACGTAAATAAGCACAAATAACAAAATTATTCTGCACGTTTTGTTATTTGTGCTTATTTAGTTGTTCCAGTTTTCCTTATAAATGAAGTATATTTAATAAAACACTTATATTTAATTCTGAGACTAAAACTGTTGGTACACAATGTATTCCATTTAAAACCTCAAGCACATCCCAATGTTCCAAAATCCATCAATTACGGGAGTAATTAAATTAGGCTCTTCCGCCTCTAATCAGAGTCTATTTGCAACACGTTTGACGAAATACCGTAATTCTGACGCGATTATCTCGAAATATGGACTAGGAATCATTGATTGTGCTTCGAACAAATGTAAATTATATTTATAATTAATGATTTGGCGTGGCATGTGGCAACACGACTATTCAGAAAATTTTACTGTCGCATCATGCTATAACATAAATTATTTCACTGTAATAGAAACAGATTAAATCTTGTAATCACGGCTATCGGTAACGTGTATAATGTAGAAGCTATAATTAGATAAACGTGAATTTGTCAAGTGGTTTGATAAATTATTTACTGTACTAGTATACAGCGACATTTCGTAACTATTTGCATGGCATATCTAGTGAGTGCATAGTATTTATTTTCACACATATTATTAAACGATTTATTAACTCCATATTGGTTTGTAAATGAATTATTTTTAAATCAGAAGAGTATTCTAACCACCTGTGGTGTCCGGTGATAGGTGCTGATTTTCAAGAAAGTGTTTATTAAAAATTAACAATGCATACCCACTCAGTTCCCATTCATTATGCGATCAGGGTAATGACGAATAACAAAATTGCTGAAATTGATATGCAAATGAAGTAGATGGTTATACATCACTATATGTACAACTGCGGAAAAAAAAAACACCCCACACTCTATTAATCGAGCATCGTTCATTGTAGAGAAAATTGAAAGATACCATTCTATTAAGAATAATATCCTCTACAAATTAATGTGCGTAAAATTTCCTTAAGGGGCCGTCTTTATATCTAAACGCGCCCAAACTTTGAAATTTTCAATGGCAACACCCAAGTTTGACTCAATATTTCGAATATAACACTAAAAATTAACCTCGGATATTAAGTTTCAAGTTCTTAGGATGAAGCTTTTCCGAATTATGAGTATGTAAAGTTTTGAGCTCCTAATGTTAAATTAGTTTCCAAGACTTCCATTCATATCTTCTGTAATAATTATCTGCTCACGCCAATTATTTGTTATGACGTTACTACTAAACAACCCAAACACATTTACGTGATTTTTATTTTTGTGGAAATAATTGTTTGTATGAAATATTAATTATGAAATCAATAATCGACAAAATATGAATACAAACCTGGATATGTTTTGATAAAAATCGATTCACAAAGACTATTTATATGTTTATGTAAAATTTCAGGTGTTTCCTCCCTCTAGTTCTTTCGAAATGTTTAAATTTTCAGCATCACGATGATTTTAGGGGTCGTATATGAATTTAAATAAATGACTAATTTGAAAAAGCTATATTAATTCTGAGTTAATCTTTATTTAAGAAAACGGGCATTTATTTTTACTCAGTTTTAATAAAAACTTTGTATAAACAGTATTGTATAGATGCAACCTAATCAACGTAATTCTGCTACTGTATTAAAGAGTGAAACTTGTATTGTTATAAATGGGATCTACTTATGTTACTGTCGATTAATAGTTCCGGAGCTACTGCAAGTTGAAATCGCCCACAAAATGTAATAATTTATAATAAAAAATATTTATATAAAACAATAACAAATTATAAAATTATGTGATATTAAACACCATAACACGTAGCTTGACATCAAAAGACGAATTTGCATAATTGCGGATTAGTATGATAGTTATTACAACAACCTAAGAACCTCTTATTCAAAGGTAAAATGATTCTATAATTTTATTATTAATTTATTTTAGCTTATTTTACTGTATTACAAAGCAGAGTTAACACACCTGATAGCATTCTTATTTAAAGTTTTACTGCGGTATATATGTTTGAAAGTCGGGTTTGTTATAAATGCGTATGCTACGACTATATATTGTGTGTATGCTTCGGCACTTGACGCGAGGATGCCTCGGCAACTTGACGAGGCGACCAAGGGCACAATTATTGGAATGTGCCACTCTGATAAAAACATGAGGGAGATTGCACGGAATTTACAAGTCTGCCATAAAACAGTGTCTAAATGGATCAATAAGTGAGTAATGTTAGTGGCTGTTGATTGATGATGTTTTTTACATGCTAGGCTAGACTTATATGACAATTTCAATTCAAATTGGAAAATAAATGTTGCTATGTGAATTTATGTTGTTTGTAGGTATCAAAACACAGGGAGTGTTTATCGACGAAGTGGCAGTGGTCGCCCTCCGATTTTAACTGGGTAAAGGCGCGGGAGGTTGTTGCTGTAGCTGTAACGGACCCATTTATGAATTCTGTTCAAATTAGGAATAAGCTGCAATTGGACGTAAGATAACTTTTAATGTCGATATATTGGTTATATTTACGGTTGCTCCTTGAGCTATATTGTAACTTTCATTTTATTAGGTTACACCACGTACTATACATAACACTCTCCATGAAGAAGGTCTCCAAAGCTGGGTGGCAGCCTGAAAACCAACACTAACTGATGATCAGCGGGGCCAGAGACTGCGTTTTGCAACAGCCCATCTCAACTGGACCATTTCTGATTGAGGTTCAGTTCTGTTTACAGATGAGGGCTGCGTCCAGTCGTTCAAACATGCTGCGGTTATAGTGCACCGACCGAAGGGTTATAGATTTGACCAACGGTATATACACAATATTAATCGCAGCGGAAGAATATCTGTTTCTGTGTGGGGTTGTATGTCTGCTCAAGGCATCGGTACTCTGCACCGGATTCAAGTTCAAGGACGATTGAACGGACCATCTTACTACGACATACTAGACTACTAGATCCTGTTATGGTTACTGATATCCTGGACAAACACTTCCAAGATGGCTGTTTTCTCTTTCAGCAGGTAATAAATAAGGATTTTATTGTTTAATACATTATGCCATTTGCCTTGACGAAGAGTGGAGATTTCCTCCCGGTCTTCATCATCAATTATAATTCTCCACTCTTTTACAAAAATTTATACCGAATATAAAAATAATCAACGAAAATGGTTCGTTTCAACAAAGGCGAAGAAAATGACGGGAGTGCATCATTTATGCATGCAACGCTACAATAGGTAGATCTGCAAGGGAGGTAATGTCTGCCGTGGAGGGCTTACAAAGAGGAAATGGGCCGCATTCGCTTTGTATTCTGGGAAATCCACGGACAATTTAATATACTCACCAGGGGACCTGTAATTTAAGGTAGATTTCAAACCACTACAAACATATGAGTACTAAAGTAAGTATACAGCATAACATTCCTCGGAAATCGAGCCTGCAACTTTTGAGTTCGAAATTCCTAATAATATTAAGCATTATCGTCATAAACTATTATTTTCTCACCTTTAAATTGTGTGCTTCGTTATTTGCAGGACAACAGCCCCATCCACACGAGAACTGTGGCTAAAACGTAGTGTCAAGAACACGAAATCAGGGAATTGGACTGGCCTAGCAATGCCGCAGATTTGAATCCTATTGAAAATGTTTGGGCGCTGTGGAAACACCAGATGAGCATGAATGGGATTAGAGCCACTAATCGATTTTGGAGATCTGCTACTAGATCATGGGATGCAACAAAACAAAACCCGGATATTGTTTACAGCCTCATGTAATCCATGCCCCGCAGACTTCAAGTGGTGATTGATAATGATGGAGGCTGCACACCGTATTGATACTTTTAAATTTGTCGCCAAGTTATGTCGCCAAGTCGCGGAGTTATTTTGTCGCGTGATAAGCAGATATTTGTTAGTCTTATAAATTGTTTTTGAAACAGCATTATAAAATAAAATTTGAAAAAAACCATTTCATTCTTATTTATTAATTCTTTATTTTATTGACCCTGGCACGAATGCCCCATTAGTTTTTAGCAACGTACCCAGTACGGCTTTTTACCCCTAATAATCGTGCCCTATTTGAGGCTCATTTAATCCTACCCATTACAGGCCCACTGCCGTAGTAACACACAAACGCACACGCAAGACAACACCACACCCAGCCATGAAAATGCTCACCCTCTCATTCAGGAATCGAACCTGCGAACCTTTGGCTGTGAGGTAAACAATAATGCTGAATGTCAAGAGGATAGTTCAATAATTTACAACAGTGCTGAGGTCAATCAACGACACATCGCCCTTCAAATTACGGTTTTCAATATAGAGCTGATCCCCGAAAATTGCAAATTCCGGAATATTGAATATCTTCGGATACATCTTCGGATCTTCTTTCTATAAAGATAGAAACGTCGTGAAAATTTGAATTTGGACTAATTTGGGGGTCTAGAACTTGTGGGTAACATCAAAATTGGGTGTTGCCATTGAAAATTTCAATGTTTGTGCGCGCTTAGATGTGAAGACGACCTCTTATGCAAATTTTACTCACATTAATTTGTAGAAGATGTTATTCCTAAGCGAACGTTATTCAATTTTCTCTACGATGAACGATGCTCGATTAATAGGTGGTGGGGCGTTTTTTTTTCCGCAGTTGTACAATTCGATGCAACTGAAGTAGAGAAATATATTGAAAGTATTACCTGTTCTCTTTGGATACTGGTACACTACAAAAAATGACAAGCAAAGGTAGACACAATGACAATTTAAATTAAATTAATACAACGGATAATAAAGATAAAAAAACATTTTGGGCTACCCATGCGTTTGTAGCATTAAACACTAAGCGTTTGACACTATAGTATTCAGGCTTTTCATATCTGTAAAATTTCAACAATCTGATTGATGGTTTCTTTATTGTACTATATATCTACCAGATATGGCTTGACCAGATTTGACAAGTCTTTATAATCTTTACCACCATAAAAATTTTAATTATTTTTGTCCCCTTTTTCTGACTTTATCGTTCTACATTTTGCGCACATTTTTATTTCTCTCACCAGGTATAAATACCGTTACGTATCTCGGTTTACTTAAGTATAATCCTGCACGTCTTCATTCCATTTGGTATGTGTTAAGCGAAAAATGGATGCTCGAACCTAAAGAGTAATTAAAGTCACTATGCTCAAACAAGCAACAAAACTGAATTTAATCCAACAAATGCCCATACACACTGACGCCGATATATGGCTTAAATTGAATAGTTCTATGAGTGCTCGTCAACCAAATTTATAATCTGTGGAAAAGCACAGGAAAATAGAAATTGCAGCAGGCAAATTCCACATCAGACAATCATCAATAAGAGTGATGATATCGCACCAGAATAAACGAGTGTAGCCGGCAACGAGCGTAGTTGAAAAGGAATACATGAAAAGACGTAACAGGAGTGCTTGTTATATTGTAATTTTCAATTCCCAATATAACATTGCTCTTTTGAAAGAGGAAGTGGACCTAAGAAGACGGTCCCTCATGAAGTGAGGCAATTTTTGTAACATTCCCTCGAACGCAGCTGCACCGGACATTCATTTCGAAAAGAGAGGGTGCTTCTCAAGTTCATGTCAGCGTTAGGTGTTACAACAAACGGAAGGGGTTGAACTTCTTGACCCCAGAGTCAATTAATATCACTCGAACCTTGGGAAAATTCTCGTGAGAACTTTCAACGATTTTAAAACTGGAGACTGCATATCTCATATTTCAGGGGGGCCTTGACCAATAATATAGCCTGAAGGGCGTAGCCCTTAATTTACTTAGCCGATTATGGACAGGGGCGCCTTGTTAAGGGGGTAGAGACAGAGAGCAACTTTGGACTTTAAGTTTTTGAAATCGAGGACTTGAATTTTGTGAGTGAAAAGAAGAGGTCGCAAGAGCGACGGATCTCGGAGAGAGCGAGCCCACGGGACAGAGCCGGAGCGCGCGGTCATAAAGTCCGACATCGGCAAAGATGATCGAGGTAGGACAATTCTACACATATTTTTGCACTTTGATTATTATTATCTCTCTGACCCTCCTAAATAAGGTTAACCTGGGCCATTAAGACGTAGGCTAGTAAGAATAGTGAGTTAATGCACATTAATAGGTTAATAATTGTAATGCTCATATTATGATCATAGAATGAGGAGATTTGATTGTCTTAATGTACTACACTAAAGATGTTGGTATATGAAATTTACCAGATGTTAATAGTTATTAAATAAGGTTTGTCTTAATGAAATAAATTCTTTGTTATTGTTTAAAATTAAGCCTCTTCATTTTAATTACTGGTATTATGTATTTCTTTATTTACTCCACTTTACGAGATCGGTCTATATAGCGCCAATACCTGGCGTGTGACGACTCACATATCATTTTGGTGCCGTTTAAACCAGTTTCGAACCTGGACTCAAAATTATTGCACCCTTATCATATTGGTGCTCATGAGCAATCAAACCTCGATTCAAAATTATTTAACCCTTCTGGCGACTTTGCTGTTTTAGACCAGTTATATGCCAGAATTTAAATTTTAATGAAGAGAATAAATATATTTGGAATTAATGAGAAATGAAAAGATTGAATAAAAAAAATTTTTTGTGTGTAAAATAAGGATTAAATTAAAGAAAGAATTTTAAAATTAAAATAAATATAGGTAAATTTAAGAAAATTTATTTCACAGTATGAGAAGCAAGCAAATAGTGAATCATTATGTGTTCTTAATGAGACATGCCATATTGTATGTGAAAATATAATTATTAGGGAACTTGAAGCTTTTAAGAAATTTTTGAATTGTATAAATATTTGTGTAATATTTGAGGAGTTAATTATGAGGATTGAAGTATTTGCATGCGTAGATAGTGAAATGATTAGAATTATGTTTTTGAATTTATGTGATATTGTATTTAAATATTTTGGGGGAACATTTTGAGGTGTAAAAACAGGAGATAATTTTAGATATAGAATTTTTGCGAGAAAGTGAAATTTAGAATGACGGAAAGCGGAGAAAATCATCCAGCAACGAGGGGCAGGTTACCAGGACTTATACACCTATTAGGGGAATGCAATGGCATAGAGAATGATGTAGAAATTTTTTTTGACCAGATCAAATCTTTAAGCAGCTTGGGGGATTGGTCAGAGGAGGAAAAGTTAGCAATTGTGAAATCGCGGTTAAGAGGGAATGCAAGAAAATTTTATATAGGGTCACAAGAATTAAGAAGGGAAACATCTTTCGAAAAATTTAGGGATAGGTTATTAGAGTTCTTTACAGAAAAACCGAACATTACAACAAATCAGATCCTTTTCACGACCGCAAAACAGACACAGGGAGAAACGATTAAGCAGCTGGCGCACAGAATAACAACACTAACTTTAAATTATATTGGCGACACAGAGCACAGTGAAGCGACACAACAGATTATGGATAAATTAAGGTTAAGTAAATTCTTAGAGGCGGTAACACCTGAATTCCAGAAAGAAATAATAAAAACTAATGCACAAAATTTTGATGAAGCTGTAAAAATAGCCACAAACTTGGAACAGGCAAATTTAGCTGCGATAACGGCAAATGTAAATAGTGCTACATATAGACAAGAAATTGAGACGCTCCGCAAAGAGCAACAGGAATTTAACGCACATATTTTAAATTCAATTACCCAAGAAATAAACACATTAAAAATCCAAGAAAAAGTACAAATTCCCACGACACAAACAAAAAAACTCGTAACATGCCACTACTGTAATAAACAGGGACATTTCATGAGAGAATGCCGAATATACAAAGCTGATCATTTTAAACAAACACAGAGTCAAAACATAAACAACGCGAGGACACAGTGGCATAATCAAATACAGTCTCCTCCCCACTCATTTCAAACCCAGCCGTATGATGACCACAGAACTTACTCCTCCCAGCCGGACACATACGATTATAGGCCAAACCACGCCTTTGGAAACTATCAACAGAGCAGAAATTACTATGCAGCACCCCCTCCACAAAGTAGATTTTCTAGGGAACAACGATATAATAGGGACGAGTCAAACCAAAACAGAATCAGAGAATCGGGCGGGCAAAGAAACAATGGGAGAGAGATGAATACAAGATTTGAATACAGAAATTTCCCTAATAGAAGAGATAATTTAAACTAATTGTGGGAGCTTTAAATAATAACTTACAAAGAGAGAAAAATTACAGGGTAAAGTTCCCGAGAAAAATTGAAATTCCTGTACAAACAGAAAATAAGAAATTGGAGATACATAACGATGAAAGTACTGAAAAACATGAGGAAACGATTGCATCTGTAGGAGAACAAATTGAAAAAACAGAATTGCCAACAATAATAGCTCAATTTAAAAATATACAAAGCGAACTCATGATAGACTCTGGAGCGAGCGTTAGTGTATTATCATTAGAATTGTTCAATAAAATTAAAGATAATGTCAAAATTAAATATGTGTCAAGGAGTGTTACAATATCAACTTTAACAGGACATAGTATTGAATATATAAAGACTGTGGAAATTCCATTTAAAATTCAGGGAAAACAGTTCAAACATATTTTTTTTGTCACAACAGCAAGATTTACACAAAAATTTAAGGGAGTATTGGGTTTTGACTTTTTACAGAAAAATCAAGCCATTTTGAATACACAAAAGAACATTCTGAAGATGGGCGACATAGAAATAATTTTAAATTCTGATAGGCAAATTGATAGACAAATAAATGAGATAATACAGGAAAGACCGAATCTAGCCAAAATTTTAAGAAAAGTAGAAATCAAACCGAATTCGAGGGAGAATGTTGTAGTATATAGTGAGGAAAGTCTAGAAAATGGAACAGAGGTTTTGTTCGAACCCAAAGAAAAATCATACATTGTAATGAATTATGGAATACACCACATGAATAAGAACAAAATTAAAATTGAAGTTCAGAATAACACGAATGCGACAATTACATTAAATAAAAACATGGCTTTAGGAAACATTACGACAGATTTTACGATACAACAACAGGACATTAAAGAACCAGAAATTAGTGAACGGACACATAAATACGAAGAGATGATAAATTTAATACAGGCTAAACCGGAGATAATTGAAGAAAGAAAAAAAGATTTGAAAACAGAAGATTTTAATACTGACCACATGGACCCAAACATTAAACAAGATTTCCTCAAATTTGTAATGCAATATTCGGACGTTTTTTCAAAATCATTAAAAACTTTAGGAGCGACGGACATCGTAAAACCGGTGATAAAGCTTGCACATGACCACGCAATACGTTCCAGGCCATACGACGTTCCGTACGCACTGCAGGATACCGCAAAAAATCAATTAAAAGAGTTAGAAGAAGCAGGGATAATTGCCAGAACAAAATCAAATTTTGCATCGCCGATGATTTTAGTGCGTAAAACAAGTGGAGAGTACCGTTTATGTTTAGATCTGAGATTAATTAATAACATATCCACTCTTTTTCCTTACAAAATTCCCCGTGTAAATGAAATTATAACTAAATTAGCCGGACATAGATACTATTCGAAACTGGATTTTCATAGTGCATTCAACCAATTGGTTTTACCTGAAGACACAAAAGAATTATTTGCTTTTACAACGCCCTATGGCAACTACCAATTTGAAAGACTCGTTTTTGGACATGTAAGCTCCGCTCCAATTTTTCAACAGGTTATGGACACCATTTTAGCGGACTTAAGAGAGGAAAACATACAAGCTTACATCGACGACATAATAATCCCGGCTAACTCTTATTCAGAATTAATACATAAATTAAAATTAGTATTCGATAAATTAAGAAAATACAACCTAACTCTGACACCCAGCAAATGTAAATTTTTTGTAGAAAAAGTAGCATATTTAGGATTTGAAATTAGTCAAAAAGGCATTACACCAACAGATGAAAATATAAACAAAATCACTTCTTTTCCAGTACCAAAAACATTAAGAAAATTAAAAAGATTTTTAGGCATTTGTAATTTTTACAGAAATTCAATAAAAAATTATGCTCAATTAACCGCGGTTTTATCAGACTTAACAAGAAAGGATAATAAATTTAAATGGGATAATAAATGTGAGGAGGCATTCCAGGAACTCCAAGAATGTTTTTTCAAGAAACCATTACTTATACAGCCAGATTTTGACAAAGACTTTTATCTGAATATCGATGGCAGCATTCAGTCCATAGGAGGCGCTCTTTTACAATACAGAGAGGGAATTTTAAAACCGATTGCATATTTTAGCAGGAAATTATCGATACAGGAGCAAAAATACCCGGCCATGAAAATTGAATTACTTGCTATGCATCAGGGAATGAAATTTTTTAGGAATTTTCTTTTCGGACGAAAGTTTTTTGTGCTTTCTGACCATTTACCTTTGGGACAGCATTTAAAAATACAAAACCCACCCAGCGTATTACAGAGGTGGCTTTTAGAGATATCTGAATATGATTATGAATTTATTCACGTCCCGGGTAAAGATAATTTATTAGCGGATTTTTTAAGTAGAGATGATTTTGAAAATAAACAAACAGAGCAGAATGAGGGAAAACAAAACATTGAGAATCCAAGGGGAGAAATTAACCTGATAGAACAAATTAAGGGAGAAAACACGGTGAAAAGAAATGGATATGTGAATGAGGATAGTGTCTATATTGCACAGATAAACACAATAACAGAAATCCCGGCATTAGATAGAATTTTAGAGGAACAAATTAAAGATCCAAAATTAAAAATAATCAGAGAAAATTTACAAAACCGGAATTTTAAAGAGGGTAAACATTATGACACATTATATATTGACGAGGAAACTAATTTATTAATGCACGTAGGAAACTGGAAGGACAGACCTTGGAGAGACAATTTGAACAAAACTATAGTTATACCCAGAAATTTACAGAAAGAAATTTTAGCGATTACACATGTAACACATGCAGGGATCGATAAAACTTATAAACTTTTATCGGACAGATATTTTTGGACGGGTATGTACAGTGACACACAAAATTTTATTACATCTTGCGAACAGTGTAGAAAGGAAAAGGGAAAAAATCAGCCCGTTCCCCTGGGAAGAAATCCTATACCTGATGGGCCCGTGCAAATTTTGTCGACAGACATTTGCGGACCGTTTCAAACTAGCACTTCAAATAATAAATATGTGTTATCGGTGGTAGACCACTTCTCCAAACATATACAAATGTTTCCTATCCCGGATATAACGGCCACTACGGTTGCTGATAGACTCTTAAATTACTTTATGAATTGGGGATGTCCTAAGACAGTGTTATCGGACGCAGGCTCTCAATTTACATCTAATATACATCAAATTATGACAGAGAAACTCGGAATAGTTGCCAGAATAGCATCGGTACGTTCGCCATGGGTTAACGGTATAGTGGAGGTTACTAACAAACAATTGAAACACACCTTAGCGACATTAGCGGAGAATTCGCTATACTGGGATACTGCAGTACAATGCCACGTAGCTGTGTACAACGCGACGGTACATTCAAGCACCAAAGAAACACCAAACTTTCTTTTTTTTGGAAGAGACCTTCCAACTTTTTTTGAAACTAATGTAACAGAAAATAATACAGAAACAACATATCAGGATTATATATCAAAAAAAATAACAGTGATGAATAACGCATTTAAGGAGGCAAATAAAAATTTAATTCTTGCGAAAGAACGCCAAGAAAGTCAACAACTCCAAAGAGCTAAATTCAGGGATTTGGAAATCGGGTCAAGGGTGTTCATGGAAAACAATAATAATCGGTATAAAAAGGGGAACCACACGGGACCTTATCGAGTAATTAATAGAATAAATAGATTTATATATGAAATAAAACTGTGTGACAAACCAAATTCTAAAATCATAAAAGCCCACATAAATAGATTAAGGACTCTTCCCGACCGCAAGCCACATCTAAAAATGCCCTACATAAACAAATACAAGTCACCTCTTCTCCCCACTCCTAAAAACGCACAAAACTCTGAACCGAAACCGGAACTAAAGAAAGACCACGGTCAAAATGAGAATATTCCGTTTATCATGTTGGAAGAGGAAATAGCAAACGGACAGTACAGAGAGTCTTGTCAAACCAGTGCACACAACGCGAAACCACACCATACGCACGAAAACACTCTTACTCTTGGATCCGCGAAACCAGTTACCGCACAAGTACAAAACGAAACAACTCAGAGCGCACGAGAGAATGCAATCATCCCTCCAAAAGACTCTCCGAACGCAAACATTCTTTCAGCAGGGGGGGAATCAGGCAGACATAGCACGCTAGAAACACACGAGAATTTGGAACTTTCAGAACAGGGGGACGGTACACGAATTGAAGCAAACACGAATGAAAAGGCGGGAGAAATAGAACGAGATGCGCAAGAGGGACCAACACAAGTGGATGGGGGATGTATACAGATGGAAAACGTTCAGGGGAAAGATGAATCAGCGGGAAATTCACAAGGGGACGATATAAGCAGTACAAATTGTTCACGCACAGTACTTCTTCCAACACCGGTTAGGCCGAAACACAGATATGATTTGAGATCTTTAAAGAATTTAAATTTAAATTGATTCAATTAAAACACGAAAGAAGTTTAAACATAGGTAAGAACGCGGACAAACCGTAATTCAAAATTTTGAAAATATTAGTAACAAAGAAAAATCGCCATTCACAAAATGCAACGCGAAATATGGAACACAAATTTTAAATAAATATTGGATTGTAAATAAAGGAAATTTTAAATAAACATTGAATTATAAATTAAAGAAATGTAAATAAATATTACATTAATTAAGAAAGTGTAAACAAATTGTGAAAAAAAAAAAATGAGGAAATTTTAAATAAATCATACATTAAGTAGTTGAAAGTTTAAATGAACAAGAAAGTTTAAATAAATATGGAACTATAAATAATTGGGAATTATGAATAAAAATTGTGATTTAAAAAAATAAATAATTGTTACAAAATAAATAACAAGTATCGTTGTAGGACAAAAGAAATTTTAGGGTTGATAGGTTAAAGATGTGGATATATTAAATTCAAATTTTGGAAAGAACATAAATAACAGAGAAGATACGTCACATTTCAAAAAAAAAAAAAAAAAAGCAAAAGGGGGACATCGTTAGAATTCTATAAAAAGTCGTTATAACTCTATAAAAAGAAGGTTTTTTTTTAAGAGAACTTTGATTTCCAGGCAATAAAAATTTCGATGGATAAGATATTTAGGAATATTAAATAAAGGGATATTTTGAATTTCTAAAAAAAAAAAAAAAAACTCTTTTCAAAGAACAGTGAAATTTTAAAACAAAAGTAAACTTTCTCCACGCGCTCTTCATTTAATTAGCGGATTGATCAACCATTGTTGGATGAATACGCGTGAGGAAATAGGAGTTATAGAATTATAGTTTAAAATAATTAGATAATTGGTAAATAAAAAAAAAAAAAAAGAAAAAAAGAAAAACAAATTTTTTTTTTCTAGTTTAAATAAATAAATAATTCATAATTAAAAATAAAAATTGTAATTCAAATAACTAAACAATGGGTAATTAAAAATTAAAATTAGAGTTTAAAATGGATAGAGAATTTTAATTAAAAATCATAATGGCAGTTCAAAGAAAAAAGATAATGGTAATGAAAATTATACACAAATTATAATTTAAAATGAATAGATAATTTTAATAAACATACGCGAATTGTAGATTAAATAAAAAGCATTTGAAAAAAAAAAAAAAACGTTTCTACATATATTTTGAATGGGTCGCACATATAAAATTTTTGAGAGAGACGAACTTTCGAAGGTAACGCTAGAACGCGGGAATAAACATGATATAATAATAAAATACAATGGTAGAACAAAAGGACACTAACCGCATTTTAATTAATCCGTGGGGTAAATGAATCCTTGCGTAATCCATAGGAGTCGCGAAACACAGACAATCACACACACTGCTACGCGCACATCCCGTCGTCCTAAACACTTTACACAACATGGCGGAAACGTAGACGAGAAAATTTGTATCATTTTGCCAAAACGACATCTTCAAAAATTTGTACAGCTAATTGGCCATGGGAAGTTACACGAAGAAATGCCCGTATTAGCCGCAGGCCAGAAAGGGGACCGCTTTCCAGGGAAAATGACACAATGGCAGAAGGACATGTTGACCTTGTATACCACTACTTGATTTTCTCTGGGGACTAGATTTTTCTGTTTGAACAGGGAATTTAGATGCTAGAATATATGTTACACAAAAGGAGAAATGAATTAATTCAGGAGACTTTGCATTCAATTACAGGGGATATAAGAGAAGAAAATGTACATTTTGGTATTCAAGTATGGGATTTGAAGTGAGTTAGAGGATATTTGAGAGAAAATTTGTAATTATGTATGCATTGAGAGATTTTCAGTGAGTGATAA
Organism: Amaurobius ferox; assembly: GCA_951213105.1. Taxonomy (NCBI): domain Eukaryota; kingdom Metazoa; phylum Arthropoda; class Arachnida; order Araneae; family Amaurobiidae; genus Amaurobius; species Amaurobius ferox. The sequence goes on from OX578153.1 coordinate 18,037,065, forward strand.
GATTTACGAAAAAAAAAAATTTTTAAGTATGTTTTCATTAAGTGGGAAAGTGAATAATGTAAGGAATTCGGGAAATTCCGTATCCAAGTATAAGATTTGGATTAAATCAGGGGATATGTGAAAGAAAATGTATAATTATGGATAGTGTAATATAGAATCGCAGGGGAGTTATAAGAATTTAAGTAGGATGGTAATTAAATATTTATATGGGTTTTTCTGTCATCTCAGAGATTGTAGGAAAATTTTAAAGTATATTGCGGAAATTTTTGGAGTTATATAAGTCTTATTTTGATAGTATTTGAGAGGATAGTGTAATTGTTTAAGTATTTTATTATAAATATGTACATGAGTTATATTTATGGCATGTCCGGTTCAGAACACATGATGGATTGGATGTTAGATAAGAAGTGTATATAATGTAAAAAAATATATATATATATATATATATATATATACATAAGGTAGAGAAATGTAAAATAAATAAATAGTAGGAATTTGAAAAATTTAAGTTTGAAGAGAGTAGCAAATTTAAGTAAAAAATGTATATAGTATATGGAAGGATTTAAAGTAGATAAAGTGTAGAAATTTCAATGGGGCAATTTTTGAGAGTGTTAACAAATTTAAAAGGAGTTTGAAGAAAAAAAAAAGAGAGTTTTTTTTTGTAATGTTTCGTGTGCCGGGTGACAAATTAAAATTATAGAAATTGAATTTATAAAAAAATGATACTTAAGGGAGTTTTAAGAGAAGAGAGTATTTTAATAAGCTTGAGTGTAATGTATATGTATTGATTGTCCTAAACAAAACATGAGACAGCGTACAGATCCGGTTGCCTAACGATTCTCAAATGGTCAGCAATTCCTGTTGATCAGCGATTCCGAGTGCTCAACGATTCCTGGTGCACAAAGATTATCATTTGGTCAGCGACTCCAGCAGTTCAGCGCCTTACAGTTCAGCGAATTCCAGTTAGACAGCGGTCCAATCCTTCAGCGAGTTCCAGCAGTTCATCGCCTTACAGTTCAGCGAATTCCAGTTAGACAGCGATCCAGTTCTGCAACGAGTTCCAGCAGTGGAGCGATTTACATTTCAGCGGTTTCCAAGTGTGCAGTGATATCAGTGTTTTTTTTTTCCAAAGGAAAGATATTTTACACTTTCCACCATAACTACAAGGGGACAAAGTGATATTATTAGGGACCATATGCGTAAGTCCCTGATCCCAACAAATATCCAATTGACGGTCAAAGTGACTTTGGTTATCATATGTGAACAATTTTACAGATATACACCTTGAACTTGTGGGAACTATATTGTTTAAAAAAAAAAAAAAAAAAAAAAAAAAAAAAAAGACATATCACCAGTGGACGAACTTGTGCTTACATGAATAGACTTTTAATCGACATTAAGTACAACTGAACGACACAGATATCGTCATTTGCAGACACATTGAGAATTGTATTTTTGTATAGTATTTTCGTGTTCTTTTGATGGCATATAAGAGTATATATATGATAATATGATTTGTGTATATGTGTATATAGTGCATTTTTACAGTAGATACAGATGAGAGCAAGACGAGTTGTTGGACTACACAGTGGACACGCCTGCAGCAACTATGAGCTGGCACTTTTTTCCCACCAAATTTTGGGGGGGGAAGAAGGGTAATTGTTATATTGTAATTTTCAATTCCCAATATAACATTGCTCTTTTGAAAGAGGAAGTGGACCTAAGAAGACGGTCCCTCATGAAGTGAGGCAATTTTTGTAACATTCCCTCGAACGCAGCTGCACCGGACATTCATTTCGAAAAGAGAGGGTGCTTCTCAAGTTCATGTCAGCGTTAGGTGTTACAACAAACGGAAGGGGTTGAACTTCTTGACCCCAGAGTCAATTAATATCACTCGAACCTTGGGAAAATTCTCGTGAGAACTTTCAACGATTTTAAAACTGGAGACTGCATATCTCATATTTCAGGGGGGCCTTGACCAATAATATAGCCTGAAGGGCGTAGCCCTTAATTTACTTAGCCAATTATGGACAGGGGCGCCTTGTTAAGGGGGTAGAGACAGAGAGCAACTTTGGACTTTAAGTTTTTGAAATCGAGGACTTGAATTTTGTGAGTGAAAAGAAGAGGTCGCAAGAGCGACGGATCTCGGAGAGAGCGAGCCCACGGGACAGAGCCGGAGCGCGCGGTCATAAAGTCCGACATCGGCAAAGATGATCGAGGTAGGGCAATTCTACACATATTTTTGCACTTTGATTATTATTATCTCTCTGACCCTCCTAAATAAGGTTAACCTGGGCCATTAAGACGTAGGCTAGTAAGAATAGTGAGTTAATGCACATTAATAGGTTAATAATTGTAATGCTCATATTATGATCATAGAATGAGGAGATTTGATTGTCTTAATGTACTACACTAAAGATGTTGGTATATGAAATTTACCAGATGTTAATAGTTATTAAATAAGGTTTGTCTTAATGAAATAAATTCTTTGTTATTGTTTAAAATTAAGCCTCTTCATTTTAATTACTGGTATTATGTATTTCTTTATTTACTCCACTTTACGAGATCGGTCTATATAGCGCCAATACCTGGCGTGTGACGACTCACATATCAGTGCTACCCTGACCCATCCGAAATTTTCAAAAGAGCAAAATGCCGTTTGAGGAAGGATTCGATGCTATTTCAACTAGAAAATTCCAAAAAAGGATCCAGAAAAGGCCCCAAAAAGTCTAGAAAAGGATGAATTTTGACTCCAAATTAGGAGTTAATATTTTTACTTTCCTTATATATATAATGTATAAAGAAAGTATTGTGACTGGGTCGAAAATTCGAATTCGAGTTTTCGACGGAAGAGCACTTTTTAAGCGTCCCTGATCACGAATCGCATATTTTTGAAGTGATGTCTGTGTGTGTCTGAAAGTATCTGTGTGTATGTGTGTGTGTGTGTGTGTATGTGCCAATGACTCTGTAGAGACGATATCTCAAGAACGAATGGAGCGATTCGAATGAAATTTAGTACAAAATTCATAATTCGTGAATATTGGAAGCCTATTGTTTTAAAACACAATCGAATATTCAGAACCCCCCTAAAATTTCGAGTGAAATTTTGAAAAAATCATCAAAAAATCAAAACCTTTCGTAAAGTTACGCATAACAGACATTTCTTATGTAATGTTCCCTTAGAAAACGATTGACATATACTTTAGAACGCTAGCATGAACCGTTCTCGACACATTGCACATTTTTCAAATAAATTTATCAAAAAATTCCATAAATTAAAAAAAAAAATATTAACTGTTAAGAAACATGTTCACTTTTCATATGTAATATCATGCGATAAATTAGGTGACATTATTCTCGTGGATCTATCTGGTTTCATTCACGAGAAAAGATACGTTGAGTAATACTTTTGTATTTGAACGCCTATAGTTATTTATCCGCTGCAAGAATAGCTTATTTCTCCATCCATAACGCTTGGCAAGATTTTGGCGACGAATGTAGCGAAATGTCGCCAACTTGGCGACATTTTAAGATGTTTCCAAATTAACGGAAATCTCGCCAAATGGATAAAAATGACGCTAAATCAGTGAAAATGACGACTAATTGCAGAAAATTCAATATCTTGGAAAGAATATAAGTATCTACTATAAGAATAACATTTTTATTAACTGTAAAAGTAGTAAATTCATTGCATTATATAAGGAAAGTCATGTGCTGCCCACATCAGATTTTTCATCATGATATCTCCAGATGAGTAATTATTTTGATCCTATGTTTGCCACCGGTTTGCAGTATCTAATGGTTTCAGATAGCTACTCCCGAATTAAAAGAGGTATGTTTTTAGCATAGGTATGAGGATTGAAGGGCAAGAAAATATTCTCTACATTCACAGCATAGGTCTTCCTAATCACAGTATATTAAAAACGAAGTAATAAAATAACTTTAAATTTGCAGTTTAGCTGAATTAATGTGCATCCAATGAAATCTCTACGATTAAAACTTTTAAATATGAAGTAAGTTTTAAAATATTGCACGTTGTGTAAATAAATTATTATTTACTTAGATCAATTAATTATTCGGTAAAGATCTCAAAACCTCTAGGTGTATTTTTGTGTACGTATTTTAGTAGATTTTAGTCTACTAGTCTGGCAACATCTAACAGTAAGTACAGCCATAAGAAAAACGAAAAACTCAACCAATTGCACAATTTATATTTTAGAATGAAACGCAAGATAACATTCGATAGTGATTTATATCTTCTACAAATATCACTATTTAAAATTTGCTTAAGGGGTCATTTTTATATTTATTTTGACACAATTTCCTAAATCTTCAAGGGCAACACCTACTGATCATTATATATTCCGATTATGTGGAAAATTTCGGAAGGATTTAAAGGAAGGTTTGCCATTTTTAAGGATTTTTCATCTATTTGCAATTGTTTGAAATTTTCTGATAATAATGTTAAATGGCTTTTTCAGTTTTGGGGATATGCATATTCGCGAAAATTAAATTTTTCAAGAAAATTGTCTTCGCATGTTTTCGTACCCTAAAAAACCCAAGTAAAATGCATATAAATATTAATATTGAAACATATTTGAAATATGTATTAATAACTACCAAATTAATGTTCATAAAAATTGTGAATAGAAACAGCTCTTAATTTTGCTTTTTTTTCATTCGATGCTGCTGCGTCTGAAATACCGGTTTACAAAGTTTCAACTTTATCCCTGTAATATTGAGTATATCAAATTTTATTCAAAATCCGATGATTATTATGTTTATTGGTGACCATCCCCAAAATGTCAAAAGAAATTGCTCTTAGATATAAAATAGCAAATAGATATATGAAACTGAATTAAATAGGAAAATGAGTTTTTCCAGTTTCTGTAGGGTTTTCTGCATCTTATATTGTGCTTGTTATGTTAGAAACATCGATTTTTTAAAAAGATTCGATATCCAAAATTCGATATCCAGGGTCCGACCCCCTTAGACAAATTTGGTCAATCAAAATATTTTTATTTTTAATGCAACAAGATCATTAAGAAAACCGCACATCTGTATCTTTAAAATCAACTGAGTTATGATGAAGGAAAAAACCTGACTTATGCCACTTTTCCGTACCATGTGAAAGGTTGTTTCATCAGTGAAAATAAGGATCATATACAAATTGACAATGAAAATTGTTTAGATCGAAAATACGTTAATATGCGTCATAATTTTTCAAATGCATGTCACAAACTTCGTCAAACATAGAAACGTCGTGAACATTTATTTGGACTATCGAATTTGGACTAATTTGGGGGTCTAGAACTTGTGGGTGACATCAAAATTGGGTGTTGTCATTGAAAATTTCAAAGTTTGAGCGCGTTTCGATATGAAGACGCCCCTTATGCAAATTTTACGCATATTAATTTGAAGAGGATGTTATTTCTAATCGAATGGTATCATTCAATTCTCTCTACGATGAATAATGCTCGATTAACAGAGGGTGGGACGTTTTATTTTTCCGCGGCTGTACATCCATCTACTTCAGTTGCATATCAATTTCAACAATTTTGTTATTCGTCATTACATTGATTTAATAATGAATGGGAATTGGGTATGCATTATTAATCTTTAATAAACACTTTCTTGAAAATCAGCAGATAGCTGCGGGCACCACAGGTAGCTAGAATTCGCTTTTAATTCAAAAATAATTCATTTACAAACCAATCTGGAGTTAATACATCATTTAATAATATGTGTGAAAATAAATACTATGCACTCACTACATATGCCATGCAAATAGTTACGAAATGTCGCCGTATACTAGTACAGTAAATAATTTACCAAAACACATGACAAATCCACGTTTATCTAATTATAGCTTCTACATATACATGTTACCGATAGCCGTGATTACAAGATTTAATCTGTTTCTATTACAGCGAAATAATTTATGTTACAGCATGATGCGACAGTAAAATTTTCTGAACAGTGGTGTTGCCACATGTCACGCCAAATCATTAATTATAAATTTAATTTACATTTGTTCGAAGCACAATCAATGATTCCTAGTCCATATTTCGAGGTTATTGCGTCAGAATTACGGTATTTCGTCAAACGTGTTGCAAATAGACTCTGATTAGAGGCGGAAGAGCTTAATTTAATTACCCCCGTAATTGATGGATTTAGAACATTGGGAAATGCTTGAGGTTTAAAATTGAATACATTGTGTACCAACAGCCTCAGAATTAAATATAAGGGTTTTACTAATTATACTTCATTTATAAGGAAAATTAGAACAAATAAATAAGCACAAATAAAAAAATGTGCATCATAATTTTGTTATTTGTGCTTATTTACGTTGTTCTAGTTTTCCTTATCCTTTGCACAAAGTGTATCTTAGTTCTTGAATATTTCATTTATATTTCGCTAAAGGGTTAAGTCAGGATAATACTGAATATCATAAAAGAGCTTTAGTTAAAAATATTAATAAAATTCAATTTTTGTCTAATAGATATGCAGTAGATCCACCTTAGCCACATATCAATTAGATATGTAACGGTCCACATTAGCCGAGCTAATGTGGACCAATAACAGCTCGGTTACGCTGAAACATGACTAACACGAAAGCTTCGTTTACTTTTGATTAACGCTAATAGTGCCATCACCTTTAATATCCCCCCAATTCCTGCTATTAAGGAAATATGTACTGTGAGAAAAAGTGTGTGTTTATTTGCGTGTTTATTTGTTTAATACATACTGTACATATTCGGTGTGTTTTCATACTGCTGTGTCAATGTCGCAGTGCGACCTCAATCGCATTTGAGCTTTCGGTACGCAAACTATTTGAACATTCTCCCCTCACAGCAAAGATCGTCACATGTGTGACAGTGACGTTGTAGTCACGTGGCACCTTTGTCACAATGTGACATAATATTTGTGACTTCTATGCGACGTTATGTACTATTAACTTTTAACTTCATTGTGACTATATTCTGTGGCGTTTCCACAATTTAATTAACACGTAACATTGTGACGACATTAGAATGGCTAAGGCTCCTCTATATACGAGCTGACTCATCAAGCATATTGAAGCCCACCGTAGTTGGAAACGCAATCCATTAGCATTAGCTCTATTCGTATTTCCACTTTAGGAAGTATTATTGAAATAATTATGGATGGTTGTTCTGCACCGAACTGCTCTAATCATTTTAGAAATGATTTTAGGCTATTTCGTTTTTCTAGAAACGAAGAAAGAAGAAAACAATGGCTAATAAATAATCGGCGCGATAATTGGATACCCGGTACTGGAGCATACTTATGCGAGGCAAGTTCTACAATATTCTAATTGAAACTTCTTTTTTATAAAAATTATTTATTTTAAACACTTATTTTGTAATTTCTGTAACTGTAATATGAATTATTAATAATTTTTAGTCGTTATATCTTAGGACACTTGGTTTGTAATGTAAACATCACTTTGAATGTATTATACTGTCTTCCAAACCTAGAAGAAAATAGCTTCAAATTACATATATATATAATTTGAAGCTATATATATATATTAAAGATTTATTGCTGTTACACCAACATCTTTCAAGTTTCATACACTTTGTTGTATTTTTAGATCATAATGAATCACAGAATTGGTGAATCCTACTATCAACAAACTGTCGCCAAGTGGAAAACTTGCCATTTTATAGTACGATTTATTTACCATTTTAGCTTATGCAAACATAAGCTAAAATGGTAAATAAATCGAAATATGTTTATCATAATAGCTACTTAATGAACAACTATTGTTTGAAAATCTTTGATGAAAAAAAGCCGAGCTCAGTAGGGTTATTAATAGTATTTTCCTCTTTAAATACAAAGTAGTTAACAAACTTTCAAATATGTGAGGCAAACATTCATATATGCTATTAAAAAAACCTTTTATGATAAACGTATTTTGATTTATTTACCATTTTAGCTTATGTTTGCATAATTACTATAACATGGCAAGTTTTCCACTTGGCGACAGTTTGTTGATAGTAGAATTCACCAATTCTGTGATTCATTATGATCTAAAAATACAACAAAGTGTATAAAACTTGAAAGATATTGGTGTAACAGGAATAAATCTTTAATATATATATGTATAATTTGAAGCTATTTACTTCTAGGTTTTGAAGACAGTATAATGCATTCAAGGTGATGTTTACATTACAAACCAAGTGTCCTAAGATAAAACTAACGACTAAAATTATTAATAATCCATATTACAGTTACAGAAATTATAAAATAAGTGTTTAAAATAAATACTTTATATAAAAAAAGAAGTTTCAATTAGAATATTGTAGAACTTGCCTCGCACAAGTATGCTCCAGTACCGGATATCGAATTATCGCACCGACTATTTATTAGCCATTGTTTTCTTCTTTTTTCGTTTCTATGAAAGTGAAATAACCCAAATCCCTTTCTAGAATGACTAGAGCAGTTTGGTACAGAACAACCACCCGTAATTATTTCAATAATATATAATAAAGTGAAAATGCGAATAGAGCTAATGCTAATGGATTGCTCTTCCAGCTGTGGTGGGCTTCAATATGCTTGATAAGTCAGCCTGTAGTAGAGGAGCTCTAAGAATGGCAATTACAAAGTGACGTCACAAACAAGTTAATATGCGACGTCACAAACGACTATGAAAATGACCAAAATGACTTCGCTGCGACCTCAATATGACATTGCCGAGACGTACTGCGACGTTCCAAAGTCACAGTGTGACGTACATCTTAAGTCATCTAAAGTTTTTTACTAATTATACTTCATTTATAAGGAAAATTAGAACAACTAAATAAGCACAAATAACAAAATGTGCAGCATAATTTTGTTATTTGTGCTTATTTACGTTGCTCTAGTTTGCTTTATCCTTTGCACAAAGTGTATCTTACTTCTTGAATATTTCATTTATATTTCATTAAAGGGTTAAGTCAGGATAATACTGAACATCATACAAGAGCTTTTATTAAAAATATTAATAAAATTCAATTTTTATCAAATAGATATGCAGTAGATCCACATTATTAATCAATTAGATATGTATATCGGTCCACATTATCCGAGATAATGTGGACCAATAACAGCTTTGTTACGTTCAAATTTGACTAACACAGAAAAAGCTTCGTTCACTGCTGTGTGCAAGTTAATGCTAATATTACCACCCCTCTAAGATCTCCCCAATTCCTGCTATTAAGGAAATATGTACTGAGAGAAATAATAATGTATATACAGTAAATACATATGTAATTGTGTGTTTATTTAATACATACTGTACATATTCGGTGTGTTTTCATCCTGCTGTGTCAATGTCACAGCGCGCTCTCAATCGCATTTAAGCTTTCGGTACGGAAACTATTTAAGTATTTTTCTGAACACAACAGTGCCCCTAACAGCATTTTTTTTCACAGTGACGTAATATTTACGTGACACTGTGACTTAGGGACGTCACAGTACGTCTCGGCAATGTCCTATTGAGGTCACAGCGAAGTCATTTTGGTCATTACCATGGTCGTTTGTGACGTCACATATTATCTTGTTTGTGACGTCACATTGAAATTGCCATTGTAATGTCGTCACATTGTTAAGTGCTAATTCAATTGTGGAAACATCACAGAATATAGTCACAATGAAGTTACAAAGTTACTAATATTTAACGTCGCATAGAAGTCACAAATATGATGTCATATTGTGACCCAGGTGTCACGTGACTACAACGTCACTGTCACACATCTGACGATCTTTGATGTGAGGGATGGAGGGCTCGCCACATGACGCAAGTGAAGCGCTGCTTCACTTAAATTTTGCTGTTGAATGTTTTTTTTTATTATTATTATTATTTGGCAAATTTGGCTACTTTTAGATAATATTTAACAAAACTTGGGCTATTAGCTTGATACGTTTTGATGATGCACGTTGTCGAGGAAGTCGGAGAATCCCGTCATTGAATGTGCTTCACCCATGCCTTAAATCAAGAGCCGCTTCTGGACGCATATCATGTTCCTCTGCACACTCTTGCTTTCATCACTTACGTTTCCTTACTCACTATACTCATATCGACGGACCGATTTCCTGTTTCTCATCCACATTCATCCAATATTGATTTCCTTTTGCTATAATAGATTCTGAAACTGGAATTTTTTACATTTTCTATCAGTGGATAATTGTCTTCATCACCGTCTGTTACCTCGGTTTTACTGTAAATGTTTTTCAAGGGTTCGTGATAATGGATGTGTATCAGAAAAATTGATGAGTCAGTGACCGAAATAACTTACTCGGATAAACCAGAACCTCGAATTACCGGGTCTCGGATAATCGGAGCTCTACTGTAACTCCATATATTAATCTAGAAGATGTGCGCCCTGTTGCACGGGATTTAAGATGAAAGGTCGTGGCGTAGCCATGTGTGCACTCACCCAGCAGTTTTTATTTTATTTTTGTTATAAATGAGGATAGTAATAAAAAGTTCTTCACGACAGAATTTAATATTACTATACACTTTTCATCTTATCGCCATCGGAAAAGGTTCGAAAAATTATCTTTCAAATAAATTTTGAGCATAATCTATTGCATGATTTTGAAAATTAACTGTTGTGATAAGTTATAAAATTAACTGCATGGAGCTCTTTAAATGCTATTCATATTAAAAAAAAATTGTCTGTCTAATTCTTTAGTTTTTTATCTATCTATAAATTAATTTGTATCTATATTGAGCGTATTTTCAGACCGAATTTAATCTTTCGTATTTGATCGAATAATATACGACTGAATTTAATAATTCTCATTTGATCTATCTATTGACCACCTTATTGATCTATCTATTGATCAGGTTTTTGATCTATTTATTGATCACATTTTTACTTTCCCTGCAATACATGGTAATGTATAGGGAAAATATTGGAATCATGTCGAAAATCGCAACTCGAGTTTTCGACGGATCTACACGTTTCGAGACCTCTAGAATACGAAAAAACTATTTTTAGCGTGACGTCTGTGTGTGTGTGTCTGTGTGTCTGTCTGTGCAGATTTTGTATCCACTCTAATTAAAAAACTAATTGACCGAATTTCATAAAATTTGGTAGGTAAGTCACTTGTGCACGAATCTGGTGCTGATTAGTTTTAGGTACCACTCGGGTTAAAAGAACCCGCCTTTTTTTGCGAAATGACCCGCAAAAGCTTGTATCCACTCTAACTGAAAAACTAATGGACCGAATTTCACAAAATTTGGTAGATAAGTCGCTTGTAGGCCACCCTGGTGCTGATTAGATTTTGGTATGATTCGAAAGAAATAAACTGCCTTTTTTTGCAAAATGGCCCGCAAAAATCATCAAAATATAAACTTAAGAACTACGTATGCTCAAATATAGCCATTAAATGCTTGTTTAATACGTAATATTTAGCGAAGAAATGAATAAGACCAACCCCATTACACTAGGACTAGCCGTTCTCGAGATATTTTAGTTTTTCGTATTTTTCCTACACCATTTATGAAAATAAGTCCAGTTTTCAAATGAGAACGAAAATTGAATTAAAAGTGAATTAAATTTAATTTAAATAAATAGAACGTGAATATAAGTCTGCAGGGAAAGTCATGTGCTGCCCACATCAGATTTTTGATCTATCTATTGATAACGCTTTTGATTTATCTATTAATTATGTTTTTGATTGAAATATATTGAGTGTTCTTTCAGACCGAATTTAAATTTTAATCAGTTAATTTTCGAATCCCACAACTGGATATATTTCTGTATTTTTTCTGATAACTGATGAATGGTATATAATTCGCTAGAAAACGCACCCGGCGTTGCACCCGTTTTTAAGCAGCAAATCTCTAATAAATACTACATCGGAACTCATAGCGAATTCCTAAAACCCGAATAACGTTTTAACAATGAATTCACTTAGAATAAAATAAAATGAAATTCTCTTGCTTGTGTGCTATACTACGAACACTCGTTTCAAATCCCGGACACCTCCGGCTACTTTTTCTAGTGTAAGTAAAACAGTGGCTTAAAATGTCACATAAAACCTCAAAAAGCAACTCTAAGTCTCATATTCAGAGACACAAAATTTAATTGATTTTTGATTCTTTAATACATCTATTAATTCCGTTAGTATTAAAAACTTTTAACATTCAGAGCATCTCCAGGCATTAGTATTATATAAATTTTTATAAAACTCTTCAAATATACGAGTATATACATTAGTTGGAAATCAAAATCTAAAATTTCTTACACAACAAAGAAGTTACCAATTTGCAAGCTTAAAGATTTTGAAGAATTAAAAATCTTATTTAAACTGGAATTGATTGTTCTTTAGTGAAATTTTTAGAATACAATTTCACTGCAGATAACAGCATATTTCGATCTTTTTTGCGTTTATTACTCGGTTATTGGCATGGATTAGCCAATATCTGCAATAGCAGCAAGAAGTTGGCAAGTTTCTTTCAGCCATTGCTTCCGAATTCAGCGCACATAAAATTACCACAAACTAGTCTAAGTACAGTGCCTGGTCGTAAAAGCTACATTTGATGGATTTTGTACAGAACGTTTAGTCCTTACAAATATCATGTTTAATGTGTCGCTTATTTGCTCTTTTGTCCTAATATTGGGGGCAGAACAGAGCAGTGGCGACTCGTGAGATGAAGCAGGTGACGCAGGATAAGGACTGCTTCACTTTAAATTATCACCTGAATGGTTTATTATAATTATTATTTGGCAAATTTTTCAGACCCGTTTGGCTGTTTTAGATAATATTTGACAACACTTGGGCCGGTAGCATGATGTGTTTTGGTACTGTTCGTTGTTAACAAAGAGGACGAATTCCGCCGCTGAATCTTCTTCACTCATTCCTGAAGTGACGAGCCTTTTCTAAAATTGGGTGCAACAAGTGCTTAATAAGCAGCTAAATATATTTTTGCTAAGAAGAATGCAAGTCTAGAAATGTCCATGCGAATTATTAGGACGATGCAAACATCAAACGCAAAAATGTTCTCCTAACTGTGCACTAAATAGTTTATCACAGACAATAATGCAGACAAATCACTTTCAGGATTATAAAAGTTGCTAATAACCGCGAGTACAAGATTCAATCATGCAAATGAAGCCAAATATTTTACGGTATCCAGCAATACGACAGCAAAATCTGGGAACGATATTACTGCATCCGTTGCTAAATCATTAATTATAGGAATAATTTACATTTGTTTGGAGTCCATACATTTCTGTTTCACAGTCCTTACTTCGAGCTTATCGATTTGGAATTATGCTATTTCATCAAATGCGTTACAAACAGAATCCGGCTAAGAGACGGAAAAGCTAGATTTAATTACCCAACTAATCGACAGCTTTAGAATTAATGAGAAATGCTGGAAGTATTCAATCGAATGTATTATGTTGCTATATTTGTCCCCCAGAATCATATAAATATGATATTGAAAGTGACAAGCAGGGATATTACAATGTATTAAACGATGCAAGATATGATCAAATGCAGGAGTTTTAATGGGGCGATATATTATTTTTAAAGCAATTGCAGATGGCTGGAGCCAAATGGTTTCTATAAATTCAAATTTTGTAATTGCTTGAAAGCTTTTCAATGGAACAATCGAACATTAAACACTTTTGAATTATGAAGGAAACTTTAGATATATTCGTTCAATTAATGCAAGGTATTTATTGTGTTTTATTTGTTGTTCAATGAGATAAAATGGGGTTATGGGAATTGCTGATATTTTTAAAAAAATATATTGATATTTTTTCTTAAAGGATGCTCTCTCTTGAAGCGGAGTTGTACTTCCATACCTGTTTCAAATTCTCAAAAATCAACGTACTGCTCAAATACATATTGTTTTAAGAGGGTGTATGAATTTTGCTATCAATAAAACATGAAATTCGGACTATTGGCTTATTTACCGACGTTGAAATTTTAAAATCATGTAGTCTTCGAACCCTTAAAATTTAATTTAAAATAAATCACTAATATTCGTTAATTTGTGTTGAGGATGCCGTTCAAATCTCAATAGAATGTTGTGCGAACTTAATCATGGTGATAAGATTGAAATATTCCATTCATATTTTTGATAGGAAATAATTGATGCAAATATTGATCCAAATCTGCCTCAAAATTAAATACATAAAATTAACGATGATACTGAGATTTTAATTCTCCATTCATATCTTCGGTCGAAAAGGAACCAATTGGTGCGAATATTAATCAAAATCCGCCTCAACAACAAATGCCTAAAATTAATGGTGGTACTAAAATTGGAATTATCTATTCATATTCTCGATCGAAAAGGAACCGATTGGTGCGAATATTGATCAAAATTCGCCTCAATAATAAATACCTAAAATTAATGATGGTACTAAGATTGAAATTCTTCATTTATATGTTCCATCGAAATGGAACCAATTGGTGCAAATATTGATCAAAATCCGTCTGAACAATAAATACCTAAAATTGACGATGGTACTAAGATTGAAATTCTCCATTCATATTCGATCGAAAAGGAACCAATTGATGCGAATATTGATCCAAATCTACCTTCACAATACTGAAATTATATTCTCAAATTTTAAAAACGCTCCGAATCTATCGAGGCCTGACTTCAAATATACCTCCACCGAAATTAATGATTATAAGCTGTTTAGACATTACGTTAGGGCACGCCCACACTCACACACACATACGCAGCAAAAATCAAGAAGTTATTCTCTTTTAATATTTAAGATGTTTAATTAAATCGAAGATTTTAGTATGAAATAACGTTAACGACAAAATCGTGATTTTTCAGGAATTAGCAAAAAATATTTAGATTTTATCTGTATTTTATTGTTTTTTATATCTTATAAAAGTTACAGCAATCCACAGATTAGCTCGATATTCTGCCTAACGCGGTTTATAATTAGAAAACAAATTTCTATTAACACAAATCAAAATTTCGATTAGCATGATATTTATTTAGCTAAAGCCTAATCTTAGTGAACTGAAATTTCAGATGTAGGTTGCATTCATAGAGCGGTAGGTTGCATTCATAGATAGGTTGCATTCATAGAGCGGTTCAGTTATAAATATTTTCTGTCGTATATTGATACATCACTCATAATATCTATGTGTGTATACTGTATGTGCCGATTATTAATTTTGTTGATTAAAATTAATATTGTCAAAAAATGCATTTTACATTAAATTAATTATTTATTAGTATATTAATTATACATGTAATCTGTTCTAAAACTTACTGCTGTGTACATTGCGTTGGTGGCCGCAAAACCCACCTATTTCTGTGCTTAACGGGATACTAAGTTAACAAACTAAAAATTAAGGTTAATAGTAAAGGAACAAACATTTATTTATCACATACTCAATTTACACTCTTTAGTTTTACAAATTAAATAAATATCACAATAGTGGAATACATCTCAATGGTAGTTCGGGGGGTGTAATGCCAGATGAATTGATATTTGGTTGGAGCACGTGGTGGGATGCATTAATTAGCTTTTCCTTAAAAACACAAATTTAGACAAAGAGGTTATCCTCATATAGTTTAATTGTACGGTACCTGATCTTCTTTCATATAACTTGGGTAACACCGATGCTTTGTCACACTTTACACTTGCAATACCAGATGAACATGAGCTCTCCTTCGAATTCCTATATCAGAGACGCACACACAACTCTTAACTCTGCTACCGTCGCTTCTTCTTGACTAGTCTAACTCCAACAGCCTGCCTTGACCAATTCTGACTCCCACTTCGAGCAACTCTCACTTATATCCCTTTTTCGGTCGGCGGTCCACGTGCTGAAATGTAGAGCTGAGAGCTAATCCGTAGACATGGCGTCGCCGTCTCGGTTGCCGCCAAACGGCTTAGTGTGGTATGTAAACATGGGCGTGGTATGTAAGATATGGGGCCACCTGTATATTATCGCCCATCTGCTTAGCGTGGGGATAATCCGCCCGCATTCCTGGTTCCATTATTTTTTAATCCTTCCAAATATTTATTACTTTACATTTCTGGCATTACATTCTCACCCCCCCGCGAAAAAAAAGTCCAAAGTTACTCTCCCACAGTTTCACCCCAGTGGTAAGAAATTAAGTTCACAATGGTTCCTCGCAAACACATAAGTTCATCCATCGTGAGAAAGGCTGAGTTCCACTTTTTAGCCTCGTACAACTCATAGCTTTGATAGTTCTTTGTAGTTTCTTGATAGTTCCCTGTCAAGTTAGTCCATTATTCATAATTGACATAATGTACCATAAATTACATGAGGATTACCAACATTCACATTATTATTAAATTGTAAATTTTGATATATATTATTTGCAATGCATAATTTTCATTTCTCCTTTTACATAATTATTTACATACGACATATCATTACATAACAGCATTCATTACTTTATTATTATTATACATTTTCTTGTTATCATTTCATTTTGTAACATATTGTAGTAGTGCAACTATCAACTTCCGATTCTTGGTTATGGTTGAATTCCATACCACCATATTATTTATAAATTACTTTGTTATTTCACTTTTTTTTTTTTTTTTTGAACTTGCCATATATGTAATGTCAGAAATACATAACATACTTTTTGAAATATACTTATATCCACAATTTAAAACATAAAAACATATACATATACACTCAATTATCACTTTCTATTTATGACATTAATTACAAACTTTTTACATATTTTTCATATTCTTTGTTTTATGAAATTACTATTTACAACAATTCGAGGGCGAAAATTATACCCTCTGGCATTATAACAAACCTCATCATCATTTCTATTATTTTCACAGTTTAATTGCTTTTCTTTAGTGACCTTCCCTTCCTTAATGTGACTTTGATCATTATTTCTAATCACTTTCTCATTTTGATTTTCTTCTTTGTCCTGTGTGTGTGTGTGGTTTGATTCGCTTTCGTCACTATCTTTCAAATATTTTTTTCGCTCCGCTGCCATGTATAGTTTATTTATGTGCACTTTATAAGTTTTATTTTCATCACTTTTAAGACATATTATAACATTATTATTTCGGACTAATTTCGTAATTCTAAATGGTCCATCATATCGATCCTCTAATACCCTTGGTTTTAGGAACTTTTTTAGGTACACTGTCGCTCCTATAAATATATCGTTTTTTCTCACTATTTTATATTTCTTTATTTGTTTGTCATTTATCAGCTTTTGTTGTTCCGATGCGTCTTTCACGACTTTATCTATATTTTTTAAATGCTGTGCCACATAATTTTTATAATTATTTACATCACTATACATTATATCTATTTCTTCCTTACTTGGTATGTTTGTTTGTTTAATATTTTCAAATGGCAATGATAAATCTCTAAGATAGAACAGGAATGAAGGCTCAAATCCTGTATTACTGTTAATAGTGTTATTCACATAAAACTTAAACCATTTTAAAGATTCATCCCATTCAAACGTAGTCTTTGACAAACACATTATACATTGTTTCATGTCTCTGTGTATTCTTTCACAACGACCTAAAGAACTTGGGAAATAAACCGAACTGTATCGCCTTTCAATATTTAATGCATTTGTAAAATCTATGTATTCTTTACTTTTAAAAATTTGAGCATTATCGCTTTGAATAATAATTGGAACTCCATAAGTTGTCACGAAGTTTGTTAGCTTATTCACTATTGTTTTAGCAGTAATGTCTCTGACTGCATAGGCCTCAAAGTATCGAGAAAACATGTCTACAATTGTAATTACAAAATTATTTCCTCCATTACTGCGCGGTAGTTTTCCTACGCAATCCAGTTGTAAATATATTCCTGGTTTTAATATTTCTGGCATAGCCTGAAGTCTGGCTGGTGGTATATTTTTGTGTTTTACTAATAAGCATTGATTACAAGACTTACAAAAATTTTCCACGTCTTGGAAAGCCCCTATCCAAAAATATTTTCTTGAAAGTAATTGGTATGTCTTTTTTACTCCGAAATGAGGGAAATGTGCTATCTCTATTATCTTTCCCTTTAGCGAGTGCGGTATTACAATCTTATTCTCATTTATTTTCCTATACGTTTGTCTTTTATTTTCCTTCTTTACCATTAACAGTTTATTTTGGCTATCAATATAGTATACCTTGTTATTGTGATATCGGTTTCTTCCTTTTTGTAATTCCTCTCTAATTTTACTTAATTTTTCATCTACCATTTGTTGCTCTAATATTTTCTCCACATTTATCTCATCATTTTTAATTAAAGTATTTACATATTTGATTTGGTTATCATTGTCAAATACATATCTCGAGCAATAATCACTTGCGTTATTTTCACCTTTTTGATATTTGAATTTAAAATCATACTGACTTATGTCAATTAGCCACCTCGATATGATATTTGGCATTTTATCTAATTTTATGTGGTACATAAGGGATTTTGCGTCACTCAGCAAGGTGAAACTCCTTCCGAACAGATATTCTCTGAAGTGTTGTAAGGATGCGTGTATAGCTAGCAATTCTAGCTTTATTGCAGGATAACGCTTCTCTGCCGGGTTCACAGGTCTTGAATAAAATTCGATAACATGATCGACTCCATTTACCCTTTGCATCAAAATTCTACTAATTCCCTTACCTGAGCCATCCGTAGTTAAGACAAACGGGTTTACTTCATCAGGCTGTCTTACAACTGGTTCTTTAAAAATTGCATATTTTAATTTTTCAAAAGCTTTTCTACATTCATTATTCCACTCGAACCTAACATTCTTTTTTGTCAAATTTACCAACGGTTCTGCAATTTGTGCATAATTTTTTATCAGACCTCTAAAATAGTTTGTTGTCCCAAGAAAGCTTTTTACTTGTTTAACCGTTTGGGGTTGTTTGAAATTTTGCACTTTTGCACAGTTTTTTATTGATGGGCTTATACCATTCGCATTTACTTTATATCCTAAAAATTCAATTTGCGATTTGCATATCTGTAACTTCGCCGGGTCGAGTGTTAAATTATTTTCTTTCAATCTTTGGAAAACAATTTTGATTTTCTCTAACATTTCGTCGTTATTTTGTGCGCATATGACTAAGTCATCTAAGTAAAAGTATATTTTTAACTCTGATAGATCTCCTAACACTTTGTTCATTAAAAGTTGAAAATATGCTCCTGAGTTTTTAAGACCAAACGGAATTCTTTTAGGATTAAAATTTCCCATAAAAGTTGTGAACGTTAAGGCCTTTCTATCTTGTTTTCTTAGTTCGATCTGAAAAAACGCCGCCTTCAAATCCATAACTGTATAAATTTTACTACCAGCGATATTTTGTAATATATCCTTCACCTTTGGTAAGTTTATTGGCAAAAGTGGTAAATACGCGTTTATGGCCCTATAATCAATAGCAAGTCTATATTTAGGTTCTTCATTTGGTTTACTTGGTTTCTTTACAAGAATAATGGGACTAGCGTACGTGCTTTGTGAACTTTCAATAATGTCATTTTCCAATAATTCCCTAATTTCTTTTTGCGCAATTTCTCGTACTGCTCTCGGAATTGGGTATGGTCGACTCTGAATAGGATAATTGTGCATAAGTTCGATTTTCGGTACTATTGCTGATGTTTTACCTAGGGTAGCATATGACTTTGAAAAAACCTCTGTATTGGTCATCATTAATGCAATAACTTTATTTCTATCTTCCTTATTTAAGTGCTGTACTTGAAAATCGTCTGGAGATATTTCTTTCTTTCTTAATTCCCGAATTTGTTGATAATCTGTTTTATTTAAATTTTGAATATTATTAATTTCCAACGTGGGTTTACTGCTTTTATTTTTTGTATCAACAATTTCGATTTGTTCTGTTATTATACCCACGTTCATGTTTTTATTAAGTGTAATTTGGCAATTTTTTTCATTGTATAACAACATTCTAATCTTATTTTTATTTTCTATACTTTGGATCGCTTCCTCCGTGATTAATGTTCTTGCCATTTTTATTGGAGAAAATAAAACATCCTGTCCCTCATTTAATTCCTGTGACAAAATCAATTGGACTATTTCTGACTCCCCTGGCTTTAATGTTATTTTTCTTTTCAATTTAGCGAAAATCTGCTTTTCCTCTTGCTTTTTAACATTCTTATTCTTATTACTTTCATTAGAACTTGGTAACCATTTTTCATCATTTACATTATCGCGAGTGCCACAATTTTGCATATTAGCGTTTTTTCTATCGTTATCGCTTTCATTATCCTCGCTTATTCTACCTTCATTCTCATTATTGAATTCATTACAACAATTATTTATTTCCTCATATTCGTCGTCATCATTATCATCGCTTATTCTATCTTCATTCTCATTATTGGATTCATTAGAACAACTATTTATTTCCTCATATTCGTCGTCATCAGTATTATAATTTTCATAATTACTATTATATCTATTTTCATCGCGAATTCCCTGGCTTTGTGGTTTTTGTTTTGAATTCTGTATTGGGTTTGTATTTTCACTTTTATACAATTTAATCGCAGTATTCCCAAATTGTACTTCGTTATCTTTTGTATTTAAAATTGCTTTATATGAGGATAAAAAGTCGTAGCCTAAAAGCATTTTATATTGCCCCTGAAAGTTCTGTTTTGTCACGAAAAAATAATTTTTGCATGCCTTTTCCCCAATTCTAAATGAAAATTGAATGCAATTTAAAAATTCTATATTTTCTTTAGTAAACGTCTGAAGTATTACTCTTCTGGTTATGTATTTTATTTTTAAATTTCTATTCTGTTTTAGTTTTTGAAATGTTTCCAAATCTATAATACTAACTTGAGCCCCACTATCAATTACACTTATTATTTTTATTCCTTTGCAATCTATTTCTACCATCGGTAATTGTGGGCTAGATACGTTTTCACATTCGCTTGAAAGGATACTTTTGGTATCATATTTTGCTTTATCATTATTTTCATAATATTGTCCTCTCTCCATATTTGTATAGTTTTGCCAGTCATCTCCATTTTTGTTATTTCTATATGTTTGTGAACCGAATTTATTTATTTCTCTGGAATTTGTACGATTCGTTCCTTGGTCCCAAATTCCAGCTCTTAGTTTAAATTACTATTATTATTGTTTCTCTCATATGTGTTTGATCTTATATTTCTTCCGTTGCGCCCCCTAAAATTTCCTCTTATATTTTGCCTCTCTCTATTTTCTACGTTGGTTTCTAATTGATCGTAATAATTTCTTTGATCATTATTATTTCCTTGATATTCCCTATTATTTCTATTATATCCTCCTCGTTCAAAATTTCTGCGATTTTCGTTTCTGTTTCTTCTGATATAATTTGTTTGCTCCAACCCATATTGCTGATAATTCATTCGTTTGGGATTCCTTGCAAATGCAGTATTACACTCATTGTACCAGCAATCTGAGAAATAATGTCCATTTTTTCCGCACCCTATGCAAAAAACAGCACGTTCCATGGATTGATTTGGTATATTTTGCAATTTTAATTTATTAATTTCTAAAGTCAAATCTTGAACCTGTGTTGTAAGTAACATTTCTTTCAGTTCGTTATGTGATTCTTCTGGAGTCCTATCATTAAGAATTATTTCAAACAGTTCGGCATCTTTTATGGCATCTTCAAACCGCTGCGGATCTTTTTTCTTCACTTCAATTGCCAAATCAGGGCGTAATGCGCTAATGAATTTTCCCAACATTATTTTATTGGTTATTTTCTCTACCTCTCCATCTGTTGTATCCTTAAGGTTCAAAAATTTACGCGCTGCGTTTTTTATTTTTAGCACAAGCTCGTCCACTGACATATCAGGCGTTTGTTTTATTTTATTGAAAGCGTCCTGTTCTTGCGTTATCGTTATTCTGTTTGAAAATTTATTTATTAGTAATATTTTTATTTTATCAAACTCCTTTTCGTTTTGTAATTCAGGGTTTTGAATTAAAAACTGCATAGCCTTATCTTTTAATCTGGTTTTAATGATAGCCACTTTATGCTCTTCCTTCCAACTTGCTAACTCCGCTAATTCATCAAATTGTTTTATAAAGAAATTTATATCTTCCTCCTTACTCCCACTAAATAATGGCAGGATCTGCATTACTGGAATATCCATATTTTTATTATTTCTATCCAATTTACTATAATTTTTATTTGATATTTTTGAATCTTCTTTCAAACTTGAACTCCTTGTTATAATTGAACTTTTCACCACTTTTTTAACTGGTCCCATTCCTATATCCCATTTTTCTAATTATACCTTTGATCTCATTTAAAAGAACCATTTTTTCCATTTCATTGATAAAACTTTACATAATCATACATATAACATAAGGAGAAATGAGAATTGTGCACAATATTTTCACAATCATCTATGTCGCCACCAGTTGTCCAACCTTATCAATATTTATTTTTTATTATTATTATTCCTTTTATTTTTATTAATTTCATAAATCCTTATTTTATTCCCGTTACTGCTAAAGTCACGAGCACCAAATGTGCCGATTATTAATTTTGTTGATTAAAATTAATATTGTCAAAAAATGCATTTTACATTAAATTAATTATTTATTAGTATATTAATTATACATGTAATCTGTTCTAAAACTTACTGCTGTGTACATTGCGTTGGTGGCCGCAAAACCCACCTATTTCTGTGCTTAACGGGATACTAAGTTAACAAACTAAAAATTAAGGTTAATAGTAAAGGAACAAACATTTATTTATCACATACTCAATTTACACTCTTTAGTTTTACAAATTAAATAAATATCACAATAGTGGAATACATCTCAATGGTAGTTCGGGGGGTGTAATGCCAGATGAATTGATATTTGGTTGGAGCACGTGGTGGGATGCATTAATTAGCTTTTCCTTAAAAACACAAATTTAGACAAAGAGGTTATCCTCATATAGTTTAATTGTACGGTACCTGATCTTCTTTCATATAACTTGGGTAACACCGATGCTTTGTCACACTTTACACTTGCAATACCAGATGAACATGAGCTCTCCTTCGAATTCCTATATCAGAGACGCACACACAACTCTTAACTCTGCTACCGTCGCTTCTTCTTGACTAGTCTAACTCCAACAGCCTGCCTTGACCAATTCTGACTCCCACTTCGTCGTAGTGTCGTACAAGACAGAGCACCAGGCGCGAAGCGCCTTTAATCTCCAATTTCAATATGTGGTTCTTATCGTCAAACTGTGACATTAATTCAGTGACCCTAATTGGAGGTTCGAGGTTTTTATTTACTACTTTATTATTTGTCCTAGCTCCTAGTGTGGCAGTTTGTTGCACATTTAGAGTTTAAGCAGTTTGGGAGGTTGATGCAGATCTAAGGGTTACCTAGCGTTTTGGCAGTTTAGAGTTTAGAATATTTTTTTTTTTTTTTTTTATAAAATAATAGTCGCGAGTTTTATTTAAAAATCAGATGTTTGAGGTGGGATCTGGCCTTGCGATGATCATAGTCATGCAGATTGAATAACAGTTCGTTTGGAACGGATGGCAAATTTCAGTAAAATTTAAGCGCTAGCTTTTTATTTTGGGCTCTAACAGTTTTTATTTTGAAGTCATTCCTAATTACCGAGTTTCTTAAGTACCTGGGAGCTTTCCTGATAATCCGTAGGATTTTGTTTTGTTTTGTCTCTAGGAGGTCTATTGTAGTTTTACAGGCATATCCCCATACGGGTGCTGCATACAGCATTCCCGGGCGGATGACCGATTTATAAATTAGGAGTTTATTTTGATAACTTAGATTTCCGTTTCCTATCATTGGGTATAAGGCTCCTGTGGCCATATACGCTTTTTTGATTATGTTCGTTACGTGCTGTTTCCAGGTTAGGTGGGAATCTATCGTTACACCTAGGTATTTAGTAGATTTTTCCGCTTTTAGGGCATGGTTGTTTATGTACAGAGGCGGCGGAGGTTTACGTTTTCTAGAGAAATAAATCCAATGACATTTATTGGGGTTTAATTTTATTCGCCATTTTTCCAGCCAAGTTTGGAGCATGTCTAAGTGTTGTTGTAGCTGTCTGTGCATTACTGAGACATAAGGGTATTTTGTAAGTATCGCACTATCGTCTGCATAGAGTGCCAGCTCTGTGTTTGGAGTCCTGGGGATGTCATTCAGGTATATGTTAAAGAGTGTCGGGCCCAGGATAGAACCTTGCGGTACACTACTTTTAATGAGCTTGGGTGTTGATAAGTTACCTCCTACTCTGACTTGAAAGTGTCTGTTATTTAAGTATGAGATTAAAAGTTTGACAAGAGCGTCAGGGACTTTTAAAGTGATCAATTTGTATGCTAATCCACAGTGCCACACTTTATCAAAGGCTTTTTGTATGTCCAGAAAAATCGCAGCTGTGGGTGTCTTACTATTAAGTCCAGAAGATATGTACTCTACCACTCTCAGCAATTGATGAGTGGTGGAGTGCTTTGGCCGAAATCCAAACTGCTCCGGAATGAGGATGTCATCCTCACTAAGGTGCGTGTTCAGTCTCTTAAGAATTATTTTCTCAGTAATTTTACTAAGTGTCGGTAGCAAGCTGATTGGTCTGTAGTTGGCTGGAATTGTGGCATCCTCACCTGGCTTGGGGATTGTTATGATTATCGCTTCCTTCCATTCTTTGGGAAAGTAGTTTAGTTTTAATATTTTATTTATTAAGATAGTCAAGTAACATATTACGTTTAGGGGTAGGTTTTTAACCGCAATATTTCTGATTTTGTCGTGCCCTGGGCTTTTGCGATTTTTGAGATTTTTGATAATTTCTAATATCTCCTGCGGGGTGGCTGGGTTAATCTCAGCCGTTACCGGGGAATTCCTGAAGTTATTTAAAGTTTGGCTAACCATTCTTAGGGTATCCTGACACATTAGATCGTGGTTTGGTTGGAATTGTTTTTCATAATGGCTTGCCAGCGCCTCGGCTTTTTCCTCGTCTGAGTACGCGATTTTAGCGCCATCCATTAGTGGCGGAAGCTTAATTTGAGGTTTCCTGAGTCTTTTTGCGAATTGCCAGAGCGATACATCTTCTGGGCTAAGGGATTCGATTAATTCTTTATACTGTTGCTGCTTTTCTGCGACAATTTTCCCCCTGACTTTGCTCGTGAGTCTGTTAAGCTCCCTTTTAAGGGCGGGATCTCTGTTAGCCTGCCATGTCTTACGCATTCTATTCCTTTGCCTGACTAATTGTTTGACATGGTGGGAAAGTGTGGGTAATTTTGGAGACTCACGATGTGTTGTGGCAGAGGCAATTGCTCTCTTGATTTCTGTTGTGAGTGTGTGCGTGGCAGAGTCAATATCCGCCGTGCTCATAATGTTAGGTACTGCTAAATGCGGCTCGAAGAGTGCTCTTTTGAATACTTCCCAGTTGACCCTCTCTTGTCCCAGAGAGGCTGGAAGAGGTGTGTTCAGGTCAAATGTCACCAGTACCGGTAGATGATCCGAGTCGAATTCATCCAGGGTACTAATAGTGTGAGCGTAGTCTATGTTTCGCGTTAGGACAAAGTCTATGAATGTGCCGCTGGCGCCTGAGAAGCAGGTTGGTGTCGACGGAACAATAATGTTAGTATTTGTGGTGTTCAGCAGTCTATGTATCTGTGTACCGCGTGCATTGGCTCTCCTACAACCCCACGCTCGGTGATGTGCGTTGAAGTCGCCTGCGAGTATCGTGTTGGGATATCGCGAGAAAAGCAGTTCCAGCTGCGCAGCTACGTCTACTCTACTCATATTTTTGACATATGTTGAGGTTAGGATAAACGGGCTAGTATTATGAATTTTAATTTTTATGCTAGTATTTTCTATACTTTGAAGATTTATGCTTTTTAGTTCCTCGTGGGGAATATTTCTTTTAATGTATATTGCTGTTCCTCCATGGGGCGTTCTAGCATTAGTATTTGAGCTAAGATTATGATAACCTGAGTAGTTGGCTATGTTTAGTTTTTTACTTTCTCTAACTCTAGTTTCCTGAATTAGTAAGGCGTCTACGTCATTTTCATTTACATAGTTCCTAAGTTCATTTATTCTTGGAGATATGCCGTTCGCATTCCAAAATATTATTTTTATTGACTCCTTTTGGGACCTAGCCATGACGGGTTTGATTCTCACTGTTACTTTTAAAGTCCGCGATTATTTTAAGGGCCTCAAAGACCATTACCATTGGATCGCTCTTTTTTTGTACCAACTCTGCGAACTGCATCAACAGACGTTTTATGTCGTCTAGATTAAACATGCTGATAAACCCTCTGATGAGGTTGAGGATATCCTCCATCTTTTCAGCATCAGATTTATCAGCCTGTTCAGTCTCCGCTTCCATTTCCTCAGCCTCAACCGCGGTTTGCACTTTTTTGTGAGTGTCCTTTTGGAACTCGATAGTTTTTTGTTTTTTTTCACCCGTTTTAGCTAACGGCTGGGTTTGCGCGAGCTCTTCTCCCTCCCTGACTCGTTTAGTTTCTTTCCATTCCTTAACTTTGCTATCCAGTCTATCCTTTGCCTCTTTTGCCTGTCTGGCTTTTTCTGCCTCCGATCTTCTTTTAATTGCAGCTGTAGTTGCTCTAACTTCCTCCAGAGTCAATTCTCTGGAGGTCGAAGGTTTGGGGGCCTGCTCTTGCACCGATCTGGTAGGTGCTGAAGTTTCGTGCCTGTTTATCTGTGGCACTAAGTGCGAGGAGCCCTGAGGGGGTGCCTGGGGGTTTGGTCCGAGGGCCTTTTGCCTCCAAGGGGGTATCTGATTTTTTGGGGGTGGGGGGGCATACCCCGGTGCCTTTCCCTTGTTCCAGGGGTTCTTCGGGCATTGCCTGAAGTTCGCCGGGTGGTCTCCATTGCAGTTAGCACACGTCGCCTTCTCTGTCCTGGGTCTCTGGCAGTCTCGTGTGAAGTGTCCTTCACCACACTTCAGGCACTTTGGCGGCATACTGCAGTTCTCTGATGAGTGGTTGAATTGCTGGCACCGGTAGCAAATTTTAAAGCCCCTAGCTCTGAAGGCCTCTACCTTCACAGCCAAGTACCCTAATCTTGTGAGTCTGTAGATCCTCTGCCAGTCATCGGTAGGCCTAAGGCTGACTAAAAAGATCGGCAGGGGTAATCTCGTTTTGGTGTTTCTCAATTGAGAAACCCGGACTACATCTAATCCATTGGATGTTAGAGTCAATTTTATCTCCTCAATGTCATAGCTAGTTGGTAGCCCCTTCAAGACTACCTTTTTCGGCCTTTCAGTTTTGAGGTTTAAACTATGGAAGGGGATTTTCTCGCTAGACAAATGGCGCTGAACAACCCTATAGGAGTCAGCGTCATTGGGTATCAGTTTGAGCATATCTCCTGTCAATTTTCCAGATACTTTATTTCCTGTAATTTCATTTAGCTTTTTAAGGAGAGCCTGGTAGTTATCTCTAAACTTTATGTAGAAACACTCTGCTTTTGGTTCTTTTTTTTCTACATTCATAACATTATCTCTTCCACTATTTTCAACCGCTTTAGGTTTAGGTGCACTTTTAAATTGCACAGGTTGTGCAGCAATTTCAGCATAAGTCCTAGTTCTAACATTTTCATTTTCATTTACAACACTATCACTAGATTTTAAGTTTCCATCCTGGTTTTTAGTAGGCGTTCCCTTAGTGGGAGACTCCTCTATCCTAGGCCTTTTACATGGATTTACAACCGTTTCAGTTTTGTCAGAAGGTTTAATTTCATTAATTAATCCTATTTCTAGCAGTTTAGCTTTAACTTGAACATTATTAACACATACATTACTATCCTCAAGTGATTTAAAGATTACGTACATTTCACTATCCTTAAATTTAGTCATGTCACGGTAAGACAGAAAAGAATACACAAAATTGAACGAACCTATAATCCGGGAGACTTGGTCCTGTTCCTGTTCGATGAGTCCATTCTTGAGCATATCCCTGATATGCAGAGTCAGCGTGTAGATAACCAGTCCTAAGAAGTTGACGACTTGCATCACATCAGTTGGCCACGTGAAGCACGATCCATCCTGCGGCAGAGAGTCACTGTACAAGTTCATGGCATCCTTGAGAGGCCGAGCACATTCTCCATCAAGCTCACTAGCAGTAATCCTCGTAAGCTCCAGATGATCCTTGTCCAAATCCATATCTTCAGTTGAGAGTAATCCAAAAAGTCACTACCACGTGTAAGGCACACGTGGTGAATCCAAAATTGAGATAGCTCGAAAGCACAAAATGGCGGAAATCCGCACGCAAAAAAGTTGAGAATTACTTAGCCCGACGTGCTTTATCGTAACTTGATATAACACGCCCAAGCGTAAGCAAGAAAGTCACCACAAGGTAAAAGCAGCAGCTTCGCAAAATCACAACCTCACACTTCGAAGTCTGAGCTCCGAGCGTTGACCTGAGCTCCTGAGCTCCGAGCTCCTGAGCTCCTCCCTCCGAGCTCCTCCCTCCGAGCTCCTCCCTCCGAGCTCCTCCCTCCGAGCTCCTGAGCTCCGAGCGTCCCACTTCGAGCAACTCTCACTTATATCCCTTTTTCGGTCGGCGGTCCACGTGCTGAAATGTAGAGCTGAGAGCTAATCCGTAGACATGGCGTCGCCGTCTCGGTTGCCGCCAAACGGCTTAGTGTGGTATGTAAACATGGGCGTGGTATGTAAGATATGGGGCCACCTGTATATTATCGCCCATCTGCTTAGCGTGGGGATAATCCGCCCGCATTCCTGGTTCCATTATTTTTTAATCCTTCCAAATATTTATTACTTTACATTTCTGGCATTACACTGTACATCAAAACATTTTCAAAAAACGTCTGTTTAAAAGTTCATAGATTTCAAAACATTTTCATATTTCGATAAATTCTGCAATATGTAAGCATAATTTGGCAGAGCGTCGTTCCACAATTAGGCTATGCAAATGTCACTTTTTATATACTTATACACCGCTCACAAATTACGAATATAATGTACGTATGTATGAAATATTTTGAAATGTAAAGTGCCTTAAGGTACTGTAAGTTATACATATTTTTCAAAGAGATGCCAAAATGTTTTGTTAATTTCAATAAATTTTTGCTGCAAATATTAACTTTTATTTCCTTTTAGAATATACGTATATATATATATATATATGTACATATATATATATATATATATGTACATATATATATATATATATTTATTTATATATATATATATATATATATATATATATATATGTATTTATATATGTATATATATATATGTATTTATATATATATATATATATATACATATATATATATATATATATATATATATATATATAAAAGATAAAATTAAAAATAAAATAAAATAATTAAACTAATTTAAAACATGATCAGTGTCATACCCTGGTTTAAAAACAATACGGAGGAAAGTTAAGTAAAGATGATATGAAAGGAAATATCAGACAAAAGGAAAACAATGCTACCATAAAAGACCAAATGATCTTAAATTTAAATATCAATAATACATATGAATATATATATATATATATATATATATATATATATATATATATATATATATATATATCGAAATGAACGAAATAAACAATTCATTTGTTTTGGCCTGCGGCTTGTCCACGTGTAAAGCTTTAATGCTTGGATTTTATTTTAATTTCTATTTTCGATTCCTTTCCACAGATGTTTGTTGTTTGTCTTCAACTTGATGACTAGAGGTTTACATTTTATTTTCCACGTGTAAAGATTTAAGCTTGTCCACGTGTAAAGATTTAAGCTTGTCCACGTGTAAAGCTTTAATGCTTGGATTTTATTTTATTTTCTATTATCGATTCCTTTCCACAAATGTATGTTGTTTGTCTTCAGCTTAATGAGTAGAGGTTTACATTTTATTTTCTACTTGATTGATGATTCTCCTTTTGATACTTTTTTATTTGTTAGGCATTTTTTAATGTTGACGTTTTTGAGTTGCAACTTCTCTTTATTCTATCATTTGATTTTCAAGGTATTATATATATATATATTAGAAATATGTAATAATAAAAAAATTATGTAATAATAATAAAAAAAAAATCAAGTAATATTATCATCACCAAAGAAGCAAATTCACGGCCATAATGCCGATAAGAGAAGAGAACGGCACCAGCCCAAATTGGATGATTAATCAGAGTTAAATTCCTCTTCAGGTCTGAGTATTTTACTCTAACTAACCCAAACACATGCCTGTTTCAGATAGAGCAATAGTACATTACTATAAATACTCCAACCCAGACTACAGGCATCAAAAAATGAAAATAGGATACATTAACAAAATTTGTATTACCATGCGGCATGAACCCTTCTTCTTCCACCACGTGTATACACGATCAACCTCAACAGCTTAATTATCTAGAAGCACCGGAATGAACAAGTCGAAATTCTACCAGGGAGGCAGTACGAACGTTCACAGTAATACTCCCAGACCCGTCCAGTGAATCTAATATCCCGTTCGCACTGAAAGTTAAGTCGACTTATCTTCCGAATGTGACTCAAATATGGCGGCGTTTGGGACTTAACTTCTTCCAAAGCAACTTAGTTTAAGTTCCTTCCGGAAAGCTACTTAAGTTGCATTACGCGACTTAACTGTCATGGCGTCCAACATGGATGAAAGTGCTAGCGTAAACAAGATGAAAATTCGAAGGAGAAATTAAGGTAAATGAAATATTTTATGGCATCAAAAGGACCACTGATGAGATACAAAAAAAAAAAAAAAAACGGAATTTGACACTAACTCTTCGGTAAGTTTGAAATATTATTGATTATTATTTTTAAATTTAGTCACTGTCTATGATAAATTATCTCATGTAGTTTCGTATTGAAATTAAAACTTTTCCAAAGATGTTTCCAAGCTCTAAGATTAAATCAAAATGTGCATTTGTTTTCTGAATCGTATTATGCAATGAAGATCTCGATAAGTTGGTACTTTTAATAAAGAGATTAAAAAATATTAGTCACTGTTCAAACTTGACTGCCTAATTTAATATGTATTGTAAACTTATGTTTGCAATACATAATACATATTATGTTTTCTAACGAGAGTGTATTTTGTTTGTTGATTTCAACGTGCAACCTTGCATTTATTTCATGAATGGAGTATTATTCTATGTACCCATTCTGTGTATCTTTTAATTTCAGTTATATGTTTGGATTGTACAATGGGATTTATAAAGTATAGCTACGGTGTCTTCCACTACAGTCATATAAAGCTAAATAATCACTAGAGAGTTATGCTGCTTATAAAATGTCAACAATCTTTCTAGTGGTTTTTTGGCTGAAAATCTTCAAGGATATTTTTCTCATCTCACAGAATTGAAGAATGTTTGATTTTACGTAAGTAAGTTTCATGTAATAATTTTAGCATCTTTATATTTTGCATGTTTATAACGTAGACTAAGTTGGAACTTAAGAATTGAAATGCCATGTTTTTAATAGCTTGCATGGATTCTATCAATTTTGCATGTTTCTGATGAATAATTAACAGAACTGTGTGTTTTCTAACAAGAGTGTATAATGTTTATTCATTGGAATGTGCAGCCAGCCCTGCATTTATTTCATGAAGAGTGTGTCAAGTAAATAATTGTAAGTAAAAAATTTGTATCTTGCATGTATATTTTGATTATTTGTCATGGCATAATAAAACAAAAAAGAATGGGTTATGTTCAAGTTGTGTAAATCTGCTTTTATAATATTGTGAATGAACTGTTATTAATTATAGTATATTATATATTTATATGTTATAATATTTTAAGAACAGTTCATACATAGCTACTAAACAATGATGTTAATTTGTTTCTGATTAAAAGTATTTTCATTCATGTGTGATATCGTGCATAATTTCTAAAATATTTTTTTGCATTTATACATAAAAAAAAGTGTTCATTGAATGCAAATTTACTCCGCTAACATTACTTTTCATACTTTTTTTAATGTGTAAAACATTTGATGTCTTATAATTTATTGCCTAAAAACTATTAAACAGTTAGAATTTTTAAATGTTTTTTTTGAGCCCAAGTTAGTATGTATTTTGTTAATAACTTCACCCAAACTGTTACCGACTCAGATTCCATAACCCTGGTATGAGATCGGAAGAGGTTTTCAGTCCTCCTTATTCTGTATTTTGCTGCAGGGTCAAATTATCAAAATCCATCTCATGGTTCAAGATATAGTTATGTTTTTCCTTTTATATATTAGAGGACATTTATGTGAAATGGAGAATAAATTGTTAAGTAATTTGTCATGTGTGATTTGCTACAAAGAAATATATCACTACGGTTTGGATATTTTGATGGAAATGTGCTTTCGATAACATTAAAATGCATAACTTTCCAATCTGGTCATCTCCCCCACCCTGAATCTTATATTGAGACTATTTTCCATTTGCATTCGTTAACATTTCAGTATTCTTTTCCTTACAGTGGTCATTTTATTTAACTGTCACTTAACCATAAACGTTTAATTTGTCTTTAGGTTAGTTGGTAGCATTGGTGAAAGAGGTATGCAAATATACAGTGTATATGTTATACATTGAAACACCAATTGATGCAATAACATTTGGTACTCTTCCGTTAGCTGGGTACCAGACCAAAACCATCGAGCTTTAAAGTTGACATAGTCATCAACAAACCTAAATGTTCACTCTGGTGGACTTTTATTTTTATATGCAATAAAGAAAAGATCAATTTATATAGCAGGCATAAAATTATAAATTTCATGATCCATCAAACCAGGTTTGTATACGCATTCCTTTCTTTTCTCGGCATGATCGTAAACTGCATAGCCATTTTGGTGATGAATTACTTGTGCATAACCTCATCGGATGATCCTTTGAACATCGTTTTTCTTTATGAAGAATTCCATTTTTTTGGAAAAATTGAATGCTTGCCTCTTCGTCTTTAGGCAATTGCCAAATTGTGTAGTCCATCTAAGCGTTTTAAAAAGTGACTAGTTTTTCTAAAAAGAAACTTATTTTTTAAAAAACAGTTTGTTTTAGGGTTGCTATACATGTTAAAAGATAAACTCTTTAAAAGTTGTTAATTTGAATGAGTTATCGCTGTAATTTGGCGTTTTTTATCTGGTACCCAGCTAACGGAAGAGTACCTAACGTTTAAGCTATGCATTTTTTTACGGAATGATAAAAAATGGGCAAAATATCTGCCATGCCAA
Source organism: Amaurobius ferox (assembly GCA_951213105.1). Lineage (NCBI taxonomy): Eukaryota > Metazoa > Arthropoda > Arachnida > Araneae > Amaurobiidae > Amaurobius > Amaurobius ferox. Next base: position 18,070,195 of record OX578153.1, read on the forward strand.
CGGCGTACCGTGCTGAAAACACCGGTTCTCGTTAGATCACCGAAGTCAAGCAGCATCGGGCGCGGTTAGTACTTGGGTGGGTGACCACCTGGGAACACCGCGTGCTGTTGGCACATTTCGGGCGCGGTAGCCCGGTAGTTTGCATGCTGCCACAACTGCCGCCGTGTTCATGCAGAGTACGTGTAGGTCCGTAAGTCCTTCTGAGAGGTTAGTTGACTCCGGGGGGCACAGGGGCACGAGCCCCCTCTGGGATATTTCAAGATTTTTTTCTGACTTCATATTTTACAAAACACCAGAAAATGAATTTTTTTTTAAACATAAAAATAATTGAAAGAAAATCCTATCAAGGTAAATGTTACATTTCAGTTCACTCTTGTTCACATCTTCTTTATCATAGAACCGTAAACTATCTCGCTCACAAACCAAGCTCCCCTTTACTCCCAGGAAATACGTTTTCGCTAATGACAAAAGCACCTGGTTACCAGAATCTTTTCGACTGACCACCTAATTCAAAGAGAAACAGAATATTTACAGTCATGGGATTGGCATTTCTAAAAAATAGCCGTTTCCCTCCAGTAATAACTATAAATGGTAACCACGAAGTAGAGATGACTTATTTGGTCTTAAAGCGATCTTATCTGTAATTACTCTTCGATTCTATATACCAGTGCTGTGCCGTCTTTACAGGTGGCATCCTGGTGATAAACTAGAGTGGAGCATGCCTAAAAAGTTTAAAAATATTTATCGTGCAATAAATAAAACTGTTGATTTCATTCTTTCGACCCAGCCCGTCCGACCTACCCGAAGGTGTAAGATATATATATTTAGACCGACAGGACAGTGTCATCTAATCTAGAGTGGAGCCCAGTGGGGGCGACATCCACAGGGACCGACCGTCTTTCCCTTACTGCCAACCGCTCGAAAGGACTTTCAAAACCATAAATTCAACGTGCTCATACACGGGGACAGTTTAGACGAAGCCGGAAATCGAACTTGGGTCCTTCGAGTAGAATCCCCATGATTTAACCACTCTGTTATCCCACTCCAAAACTGCTGCTTGTAAGACAATAACTTACAAAACTTCCTTGAGGAAGGCATATATATATCAGTTAGATGACTACAGTTGCTTCGATGGCATTATTAGCCCTCTTTTTTAGACCAAAATAACATTATGCGCGCTTCACAACCACTGCTTCCGTTTGTTGGGCAGTTCGCTTTTGACAGTTGTTAAGGGCGCATATTGTTCTTTTGCCCTCAAGTAGGGCTTATAATGCCCTCGAAACAATTGTAGTCATCTAACTGAGATATGCTTGCTTTTTTCAAGGATGTCTTGTAAGTTGTTATATCTTTATCGACTTTGTGAATCTTTTGTATAACTTTATCGGATCGTGCCCCCTGAGATTTTGAAAACTCGGCGCCTATGATTACTGGTATTATCTACAACATCAAAATATAAAATAAATTTCATTCAGGCAATAATTAGTGAAATATTAAGATCACATTCCATGTATAAATTAAATCTGTTAATTTTCAAATATTTGAGAAATATTCCAAAATAGAATGCTTTTTTCTTTCTGTAGATTAACAACATATAATTATAAAATATTTTTTGAATCATCTTCAATATTTTTAATGTTAGAAAGTTTAAAACATCAATTTGATTAGTTTCCATTTGCTGAATATTTAAAGAAATTTGTAGGCATGTCAGTGATATGCTGATTGGTAAGTAATAAATAAGTAGCAAATACCAACTTGAAATAAAAATACCACTTAAAATTATCTTAAGAGGAATTTTTACCCCAATATAACTGTGGATGAGACTGTTCCATTAACTGATTAGAAGGAACGTTGACATAAAGATAATAATTTTTTGAGTAAGAGCATAATGTACAAACAGAACAGGTAGTTCTAATTCAACATCCAAATAAGATATTTTACAGACAACAGCGAATTAGGCGATTTTCCAAAAGGGAAGACTTTAGGCATTAGACATATTTTTATCAAAATTATAAAAAAAAAAAAATTCACAAAGAGAATAAACAAAATATTAGAAACATATTTTATTTAATGTAGAGTAGCAATAAAATAAAAGCATATACAAATATAAAATATGATAAACATCTTAAATAAATATTGTCAAATTTCAATTTTATTTGTGCTGTTAGGTCAAGGTTATTTGAATAATTTATAGGGTTATTCCATGTAAACAGCAATCTATCACTTGAATATTCGAATTGTGTTAATATTATCAATTTTGTTTTTCTTAAACAAAAATAACAAATTGATAAAATTTAATAAGTACACCCTAAATATTCTTAAACTTGACACATGGCTCTCAAAATAAAATGTCTACATGTGCTTGTATAAGAGCATTGATTTCAACTTTTTTTCATACGTCATTTTGTTTATATTGTTGGGAAAGCTGCTTTTAAAAACTATAGTAGTATCTATTTCTTAAATGTATAATATTCTATTAACTTTTTGTACATAAAATAACAGCAGTAAAACTTTTATAGATGAAAAATTTGAATATTTGCTTAATTTTTATTTTTTGCTTAATTAACAAAGCAGAAATCCTTGAGAAATTACGTTTCTGAGCATTTATGTTTGTAATCAGCGCTTCTATTTCCATTTTACGTAAATAAAACATAAATTACGTTTAAAAAAAAATAAAAAACACACTATAGTAATCAAAACACTGGAGAAACAACGCAAAAATTAAGACGTCAAAAGAAGCAACGTAAATAAACAATCGTAATCTCGAAGAAGCGACGACCGTTATTTTCTTAGATTCCCCTTGTGCGAGAGTATGGGACTTAGCAGTGCGAACGCTATATGGAGATGCAACTTAAGAGTTAAGTCGACTTAAATTTAAGTCGACTTAACATCGGCAGTGCGAACGGGGTATAAAGGATATGAAGAAGATGGATTGAAGAAGGGAAGGTGAATCGTCGCAGTGATACAAGTCCATACAGACGTCCGTTAGCACGCGTTGATCGACGCATTCAAAACCATGCAGTGGAGGCCCCACTAAAAAGGACTGTCGATTCTACAGAATTTTCATGATACATTGGATGTTCTGATATCAGCGAGATCAGCGAGATTTTTTAAATGTTGCTAAATTAATGAAAAACTCGCCAAATGGATAAAAGTGACGCTAAATCAATGATGACTCATTAATGATGACGACATGGAAAATGACGACTCATTGGAGAAAATTCAATATCTTGGAAAGAATATAAATAATAGCTATAAAAATAATCCATTTTTTTTACTGTAAAAGTAGTAAATTCATTGCATTATATAAGGAAAGTCATGTGCTTCCCACATCAAATTTTTTTTTTTATTCAATAACACAAGTTTTAGGAAACGCTCAAGTATCATGTCCGTGTTATATTTCCAAAGTTTACAGAAAATATTAAAACTTTTAAAGCTTATGAGATAGAGAGTTCTTTAGTTTTGTGCCCTCTGTCTAATACTGGTTACACCAAAACTCATGTCAAATAGAATACAACCCGATTTACGACACCTACAAAAGAGCAATTCGTAACAACCGAGACAAACAATTCAACATCCACTTGTTTGGGAAGAAACTTGTTGCAATTCATCACGAAACTTTCTTCTTCAGATGAGTGATGAATGTAGCATAAGGATGAAACACGCAAGAGAGCAAGCATCACGGAAACAGGAAATATATCATGCCGTAATGGCAAGAGAACGGATATATGTTAAAATGAACGTTTAATAAAAAATCTTTATTGTCCAGCACGTTTATAGATGAATTAATTCGAAAAAATAATTTATAAAAATTAAAAGTGTTTCCCTGATTTGATCTCCCCGAAAATGAAATAAACTTCTGACATTTAATGTTAGGAAATATCGCAATTGCTTGATTTGTGCTCCCGAGATAAAGCGTTCTACGAGAATTAAGAAATAAAACTTTTAATATTTCTAGAACGGCTCGTGAATATATTCTAAATAATGGTGCCACTAATGTCGCTTATGCGGTATTTACAAAGAAATCACTCATTTCATTATAAGTTATATTATTTTACATGATTTATTGTATTATAAAACAAGAAATATCAATCAGGCATAAAGCATTGATTATGAAACACTTTCCAATTTCAATGCAATTTTATTTAAACATCTCTAAAATGCGATACATTCCTCGTTAATATTCTTAAAATTATCACAATACTACATTAATTTATTATATTTGGAAACATAAAACTTTTTCGAAAAAAATGAACTTCATTCAAATGACGTCTTTGAAATATATATTGCCTGGTTTAAACATCTCTAAAATGCGATATATTCCTCAATAATAGTTTTAAAATTTTCATAATACTACAGTAATTTATTATATTTGAAAACTTCATCGAAAACAAATTAACTGTATTCAAATGACATCACTGAAATATAAATCCAATGGCTCTTTCTCTGTAAAAGCAACATTTCATTTATAAACATTTTCCCATTCTTTTATTCACAATACTATAATAATTTATTTTATTTAAAAACTTGAAACCATGAAGGTACAAGTAATTTAACTCTATACTTAAGACATCATCGTAAAAATCGTTCTTTTCTTTGTGTAAAATCAATGAATGTTTCATTCATATCAGCTATATTAGTAGACTCCATGAGCTAAATCATTTTGCGTGAAGGAAATGCAGCAATTCTTATACAACTCATTCTACAGCTTTTGGTCTTTACATTCTCTATAAGTGAAAATTAGGCTTCGTTGTAGAAATAATCAAATGCTGACGATCATTTAAACTCAAATATGTTGTAAATGCGTTGTTTCAGTATGTAGATTCACGTGAATTTAAGCAAAAATAAAGAGGTTTTAGGACGGATTGAACACTAAATATGAATTAAAAGGAACTATAATATCACGATTTTGACACGAGATGGATGCCATATTTTATTTTGAAGTGGGTCACCTGATATCCTTATATAAAGGGTTGTTGTTGTTGAAACCCAGACCGTCCGACCTACCAGAAAGGTGTAAGGTAACTATTTGGACGGTCGGGAAGTGCCACCCAATTTAGACCGGAACCCAGTGGGGGAGGCATCCACAGGGACCGTACCCTCCTTCCCCTACCACCAACCTCTCGGAAGGACTTTCGGACCCTCATGTTTAACGTGATCGTACTCCGCATGAACACGGCGGCAGTTTTGGCAGCGGCTGGAATCGAACCCGGGCCTACCGAGTGCAACTCCAGCGCGCTAACCAATGGGCTACATCTCATATAAAGGATGTAATTATTACTTTAATTTTTATTTGAAAAACTACTGAATATATTTTGCTGAATATTTTTTGTATATTTTATGGGATAATTTGAATATTTCCTAAAACTTTCGAAACAAATTGTGAATTTGAAATTCTCTTGAAATTTTTTTTAAAAATTAGGTCCCATAGAGCTCAATGTATTTCATTTTTTCAACCCGGGTTCAATCCAAAACTAATTGGGTGATATTATTCATTTATATTCACATAAGTTCCACAGACCGTCTGAACAGCATGCTAAAATTTCATTTTGATAAACTCATTTTTACGGCAGTTATCGTACTACAGTACAGACAGAAAGGCAGACAGAATGAACAAAGTCATAAACACTTTTCAACTATGATGTAAAGTGTTTAAAACCACAATATTCCAATTTTAAAAACACTAAATATACTCCGATTAGGTACATACAAACATCTTACAATAGCATTTATTTTCTTTTAAATTCATAATCTCAAGTATTACCATTAGGTAGAGTCTTGGACAAATTTAAAAAATGCCTTTAAACTCCAAATAGTAGGGGTCATACTCATAGGGATTTGCAGAAAGGAGTTTGCGGAAAGTGGGATTTTCCAAATTAAAAAAGAATAATCGTTAAAAGTTGCTCATTGGGATAGAGTTGTGACATGGCCCAACACGAGTCTTCACAGTCTCAAATTTTGAAAAATGAAGTTTAAAATCTCCAAAGAAAGAAAAGAGTGTTAAAAAAATTGACAGTGTTTCGTGGAAAACGAAGACTGTCACGCAGTGCTGGCCAAAGACCAAAACAAACGCGGAAGGCGAAGGTGGGGGGAGAGGCTTGTAAAAAGCAACTAATATAGATGACCGCGGTCAACTTATTGTCCTTTTCAGGGTCGGTATCTTTGTTGTTGGAAGTATTGTAGAGATTTGCAACACCCTCGTACATAATACAGAACCTGTTCAGTGGGTTTTCCTCTTTCTTAAATAAATAATGTCACATAAAATATGTTTACTTTCCTTATATACATAATGTGTAAGGAATGTATTGTGACGGGGTCGAAAATTCGAATTCGAGTTTTCGACGGGATAGCACGTTTCAACCATCCCTGATCACGAATCAAACATTTTTGAAATGATGTCTGTGCGTGTGAAAGTATGTGTGTGTGTGTGTGTGTGTGTCAGTGAGACTGCGGAGACGATAACTGACGAACGAATTCACCGATTCGAACAATATTTGGTACAAAAATCACAATCCATAAACACTGGAAGCCTATCGTTTTTTTACGCAATCGAATGTTCAGAACCCCCCAAAATTTTGAGTGAAATTTTGAAAAAATCGACAAAAAATCAAAACCGCTAATAAAGTTACGCAAATAGACATTTCTTATGTAATTTTTCAATAGAAAGCGATTGACATAAATTTTAGAACGCTAACATGAACCGGTCTCGAGATATTGCACATTTTTCAAAAAGAATATCAAAAAGTTATATAAAATAGAAAAAAAATATTTCCTATTGAGAAACATGTTCACTTTTCATATATAATACAATGCCATAAATTGGGTGACATCATTCTCGTGGATCTAGCTCGTTCCATTCATGAAAAAGATACTTTGAGTAATACTTTTGTATTTGAACGCCAATAGTCATTTATCTGATGTAAGAATAACTTATTTTTTCGTGTATAACGCTTGGCGAGATTTTGCCGACGAATTTGGCGGAATGTCGCCAACTTGGCGACATTTTTAATTTTTGCCAAATTAACAAAAATCTTACCAAATTGATAAAAATGACGCTAAATCAACGAAAATGACGACTAATTGAAGAAAATTCAATATCATGGAAAGAATATAAGTATCTACTATAAGAATAACCTATTTTTCTTGCTAAAAATTTAGTAAAGTCATTGTATTATATAAGGTAAGTCATGTGTTGTCCACATCAGATATTTTTTTTCGTAGCAATATTATGCGTAATGATGTTTTTACAAGATCTTACCGATTTTCGATACAAAACAATCAGCAGTAGAACCAGTCCGAAGTTTTATGCGGATAACGTTATTCTTTGTTGTATTGCCTTCGTTAGACATTAGTTCAAAATATTGAAATATCGAAATTAGAACCACCTTTTCAAAATAGTTCAAAATATTTGAATATAAAATTTATAACAAATATATTTCGAAAACTAAGAACTTTGTCCGAAATGCAATATATATTCTTTTAAGGTTTTCTTCGGGTAACAAATTACTCGCAAACTGTTCATAGCTTTTAGTTTTTTCCTCGAATTTTGCGGAATACCACTACCATGTACTTTTCGCTTAAAAATATCAGATTATTTTACTAGCTTGTTTGGTGGCGTATAGACTAAATTTATTCAATGCTCTAATTTAAATATCAAATGAATCTTTAAACTTGCCTGGCGGCATATTACAAAGTCCACTTCGACAATAGGAGCTTGCAATTTCGGCCCAGTAGCTCAAATGTAGAGCTTTGCTTGGTCAGGTCGGATATCCAGGGTGGATTCCAGTTTGAGGCAGCAAGACCCTTTACAATGGTGTCTGAACAAATCAACCCTATAGGTCATATATGGGCAACGCTCGGCCCTCGGGCCGGATGTAGCCCGCCCCGGCTTTTGATCCGGCCCGCAGAACATTTTAAAATCGCGCTCGAAAAAAAGTAAATATTCTCGGTTCTCGCCAACAAGGGAGTGAGAGGGGGGGAAGCCTGAGTTACGTGGGTGTTTCTATTGTTCGTTGTAAAAGTGTATGAAAACACAAATGCGATCTGGAAGCTGTTATCATTTTTCAACACTATCCAGTCACGAAAATATTGATTACACTCAATATGTTGAAGAACTAAAATCACTGTCGAAGCAATTTTTTAATAGATTTTCCGACTTCGAAAACATGGATAGCTGCTTTAACCTTTTTGCTACTCCGATGAAAAGTGACGTAGAGAAGGCTCCGGCACACCTGGAAATGGAGTTGATCGAAAAATGGAGTTGATCTTCAGGAAGACACGCATTTGAAGTCAAAATTTGAAGACGTGGAGCTAAGTGATTTCTACAGAACATACCTTGCCGAAGAAAAGTACCCACAGCCGAGAGCATTTACACGAAAAATGATTTGCGCATTTGGAAGCACTTATAAATGTGAACAGTTCTTTTCCATGATGAATACTAACAAATCGAAGTACAGAACCAGGCTTACGGATGAAAATTTGGAAAACACTCTGCGCCTGTGCATTAGTGGGATTGATGATAACATTGATTATCTTGTTTCTCATGCTCAAGCTCAAGTTTCTCATTAATTTCTGCTGATTGTAAGTAAATATTTAATTAATTCGATATTATTCTGATTCATTTAACTTTAGCATTATACTTTATAAATATAAAATAAAATAAACCGTATCATTATTATTTTTTCACAACTACCTATTATCTACGGCCCGTGACTTCATTAATATCCTAAACTTCAGCCCCCAGCTTTCCAAAGGCTGCCCATACCTGCTATAGGTTAATGCAAAGATGTTGGAGGACTGAAAATGACCCTTGTACCATAGTACCACTAGCACGGATTCAGTGGAGGACTCTGGGATTGAGCGCCGATTTCAAATCGAGATGATAATGACCACGTAGGAAACTAACTTGGTGATAAAAAAAATAGCGTCAAGAGGCTGACCTGAGGTAAAAAAAGCAGGTGGTGGTTAGTCAGATTGCCAGTTTCACGCAAATCTGACATTGGAGTGTGGAGAATACATGCAGAGTCCATTTCGAATATAAGAGCTCGCAATTTCGTTTCAGTAGCTCAACGGTAAATCGCCAGCTGACCAGTTCGGATATTCAGGGGTCCGATTTCCTATTGGGGCAGTCAAGCTCTTTACAATATAAATACGTACTTGAATTTTATACTTCCATTTCCTTTCTTTAGATCCAATCCATCATTAAACATCCTTCAAATCCCCAAATTCCCTTCACTTCCTAATTTATTTGAAACAAAACAACAAAATCTGATGTGGGCAGCACATGACTTTCCTTATATAATGCAATGAATTTACTACTTTCACAGTAAAAAAAAAATAGATTATTTTTATAGTAGATATTTATATTCCTTCCAAGAAGTTGAATTTTCGTCAATGAATCGTCATTTTCATTGATTTGGCGTCATTTTTATCCATTTGGCGAGTTTATGGTTAATTTAGCAACATTTAAAAAAGTCACCAAGTTGGCGACATCCACTAAATTCGTTGCCGAAATCTTGCCAAACGTTATGGACGGAGAAATAAGTTATTCTTACAGCAGATAAATGACTAGTGGCGTTCAAATACAAAAGTATTACTCAAAGTATATTTTTCATGAATGGAACGAGCTAGATCCACGAGAATGATGTCGCCAAATTTATCGCATGGTATTACATATGAAAAGTGAACATGTTTCTCAATAGGAAATTTTTTTTTATTTTATATGACTTTTTGATAATTTTTTTGAAAAATGTGCAATATCTCGAGAACGGTTCATGTTAGTGTTCTAAAATTCATGTCAATCGTTTTCTTACGTAAAATTACATAAGAAATGTCTATTTGCATAACTTTATTAGAGGTTTTAATTTTTTGACGATTTTTTCAAAATTTCACTCGAAAATTTAGGGTGTTCTGAACTTTCGATTGCGTATAAAAACAATAGGCTTCCAGTGTTTATGGATTGCAATGTTTTTGCCAAATTTCGTTCGAATCGATCCATTCGTTCATCAGTTATCGTCTCTACTATCTCACTGACACACACACACACACACACACACACACACACACAAACAAACACACACACACAGACATCACTTCAAAAATGTTCGATTCGTGATCAGGGATGCTCGAAACGGGCTCTCCCGTCGAAAACTCGAATTCGAATTTTCGACCCGTCACAATACTTTCCTTATACATTATTGTATATAAGGAAAGTAATATCACGTGCTTGTGCACCAATATTTCAACAAGGAGGAAACATATTGAGCTGCAGTAATCGTAACATTTTAAATGTTACAGCTTTCCCTACCATTGAAAAAAATTAACAGGTCAAAATATTGAAGTATCGAAGTTATATCATATTATTTCAAAATATAAGAACCTTATTCAAAATACAATTATATATCATTCTAGGGCTTTCCAAAGACTACAAAATAATTCCTATAGTTTATAGAAATCTTTTTTAGTTTTTGAGATGTAAACACTACACACTTAAAAAACGATAAATTTTCATTCTTGAATTTGATAATATGATTCCTCGAAAAGTATAAAAACTTCTTAAACGTATACTATTAATGTAGAAACTAGTTTACCAACTGAACATTTTTGTCTTTACTGCTTACATCTATTTTTAATAGTGTTGAAGATATTTCAATCAAAATTAAGCAAAATCTCACTTGGATAAAATAGTTTTTACTTAATTTAATTATCAAAATTATTTTTATATATTCACATAAATGGAATCATATTATGGACAATAAATAAAATTTGTTTACGGTTTTGTCTTTAAGTTCTGAGATATAAGCGTCCAAATTTCTTAAATGTTTCATAACGCTCCGATTTCAGCCAGAGATACCCCAATCATAATATCCACATAAAAAAAATCTGATGTGGGCAACACCTGACTTTCCTTATATTATGTAATGAATTTACTACTTTTACAGTAAAAAATAAGTTTTTCTTAAAGTAGATACTAATATTCTTTCCATGATGTTGAATTTTCGACAATTAGTCGTCATTTTCATTGATTTAGCATCATTTTTATCCATTTGGCGAGATTTTCGTTAATTTGGCAACATTTCAAAAAGTCGCCAAGTTGGCGACATTCCGCCAAAATCGTGCCAAGCGTTATGGACGAAGAAATAAGCTATTCTTACAGCAGATAAATGACTATTGGCGATCAAATACAAAAGTATTACTCAAAGTATCTTTTTTCATGAATGGAACGAGCTAGATCTACGAGAATGGTGTCACCCAATTTATCGTATGGTATTACATATGAAAAGTGAACATGTTTCTCAATAACAAATATTTTTTTTTTATTTTATATGATTTTTTGGTAATTTTTTTCAAAAATGTCGATATCTCTAGAACGGTTCATGGTAGCGTTCTAAAATTTATATCAATCGTATTCTAATGAAAAATTACATAAGAAATGTCTATTTGCGTAACTTTATTAGCGGTTTTTATTTTTTGACGGTTTTTTCAAAATTTCATTCGAAAACTTAGGGGGGTCCTGAACACTCGATTGCATATAAAAACAATAGGCTTCCAGTGTTTACGGATTGTGATTTTTGTACCAAATTTGGTTTAAATCGGTCCATTCGTTCGTCAGTTATCGTCTCCACAGACTCACTGACACACACACACACACACACACACACATACTTTCACACACACACACAGACATCACTTCAAAAATGTTTGATTCGTGATCAGGCATGCTTGAAACGTGCTCTCCCGTCGAAAACTCGAATTCGAATTTTCGACCCCGTCACAATACTTTCCTTATACATTATGTATATAAGGAAAGTAAAAAGAAGATCGGTACATTCCAGAGATTTTCCACGCCAAATAAGGGGGCATATGGCTTTTGCAAAATGTCCTTTCTGCTTTCACATCTAAACAATATGCACAGTACACCACCCAAATTGAATCTAAATGTCCGAATATCTTCAGCGGTTTTTGGAATTATGAAGGGCTAACCATTGTGACAAAATCCTTTCTCAAGCTGAACTGTATACATTTTTACTTTCCTTATATACATAATGTAGAAGGAAAGTATTGTGACGGGGTCGAAAATTCGAATTCGAGTTTTCGACGGGAGAGCACGTTTTAAGCATCCCTGATGACGAATCAAACATTTTTGAAGTGATGTCTGTGTGTGTGTGTGTGTGTGTGTGTGTGTGTGTGTGTCAGTGAGACTGTGGAGACGATAACTGACGAACGAAGGGACCGATTCGAATCAAATTTGGTACAAAAATCACAATCCGTAAACACTGGAAGCCTATTGTTTTTATACGTAATCAAATGTTCAGAACCCCCCTAAATTTTCGAATGAAATTTTGAAAAAATCGTCAAAAAATCAAAATCGCTAATAAAGTTACGCCAATAGATATTTCTTATGTAATTTTTCATTAGAAAACGATTGGCATAAATTTTAGAACGCTACCACGAACCATTCTCGAGATATTGTACATTTTTCAAAAAAATTATGAAAAAGTCACATAAAAAAAAATTCCTATTGAGAAACATGTTCACTTTTCATATGTAATACCATGCGATAAATTGAGTGACATCATTCTCGTGGATCTAGCTCGTTCCATTCATGAAAAAATATACTTTGAATAATACTTTTGTATTTGAACGCCAATAGTCATTTATCTGCTGTAAGAATAACTTTTTTCTCAGTGCATAACGCTTGGCGAGATTTTGGCGACGAATTTGGCGGAATGTCGCCAACTTGGCGACTTTTTTGAAATGTTGCCAAATTAATGAAAATCTCGTCAAATGGATAAAAATGATGCTAAATCAATGAAAATGACGACTCATTGTCGAAAATTCAATATCTTGGAAAGAATATTAGTATCTACTATAAGAAAAACCTATTTTTTTACTGTAAAAGTAGTAAATTCATTACATTATATAAGGAAAGTCATGTGTTGCCCACATCAGATTTTTTTTACTGTAAAAGTAGTAAATTCATTACATTATATAAGGAAAGTCATGTGTTGCCCACATCAGATTTTTTGGAATGTTTTCTGCGGTTACGTCAACATAATATATGGAGCTTGTCATCCAAGTTTGGTCCAAATCGCTGTAGTGGTTTTTGAGATTAGGAAGAGCTAACGATTTGGCACACACCAACCCACGGACCGACAAAAGTCATTGTGGGTATTTAACGACCCCACCATTGTATTTACGGAGAAAATTGACGGGCGATTAAATCATAATCACCAAACTTTTCTTGGGTTACACCCGTTTATACAAGAAGTTATCCATATTTACTGCTAAAGCATATTTATCAGAAAAAATCAGAAACAGCTTTAGCACCACTTTTCTGTAGTTCAGCGCGAGAAAAGGGAAAGTTTGAAAAATTAAGTTCCTGCCATTAGAGTGATCGCCACGAAAGGCAATAGGCATCTGACTTTAACACTAGAACGACCAACGCGGTCATTTTGACCGCATTACTACTTTGACAAACGATTCTTCCAAAGCGGCTATTCTCAGACTATTGACATTTTATGACTTTTTTACTTTCCCTGCAATACATGGTAATGTATAGGGAAAGTATTGGAATCATGCCGAAAATCGCAACTCGAGTTTTCGACGGATCTACACGTTTCGAGACCTCTAGAATACGAAAAAACTATTTTTAGCGTGACGTCTGTGTTTGTGTCTGTGTGTCTGTCTGTCTGTCTGTGCAGATTTTGTATCCACTCTAACTAAAAAACTAATGGACCGAATTTCACAAAATTTGGTAGATAAGTCACTTGTGGGCGGGGCTGGTGCTGATTAGTTTTGGGTACGATTCGAAATAAAAGAACCCGCCTTTTTTTTGCAAAATGGCCCGCAAAAGTTTGTATCCACTCTAACTGAAAAACTGATGGACCGAATTTCACAAAATTCGGTAGATGAGTCACTTGTGGGCTACCTTGGTGCTGATTAGATTTTGGTACGATTCGGAAAAAGTGACCTGCCTTTTTTTGCAAAATAGCCCGCAAAAATCGTCCAAATCTAAACTAAAGAACTGGGTATACTCAAATATATCCATTAAATGCTGATTTAAGACGTAATTTTTAACGACGAAAGGAATAAGACCAATCCCATTACACTAGGACTAGCCGTTCTCGAGATATTTTAGTTTTTCGTACTTTCCCTACGCCACCTTTGAAAATAAGCCCGGTTACCGAATGAGAACGAAAATTGAATTAAAAGTGAAATAAATTTAGTTAAAATAAAGAGAACGTTAATATAAGACTGCAGAGAAAGTCATGTGCTGCCCACATCAGATTTTTACTTTCCCTGCAATACATGGTAATGTATAGGGAAAGTATTGGAATCATGCCAAAAATCACAACTCGAGTTTTCGACGGATCTACACGTTTCGAGACCTCTAGAATACGAAAAACCTATTTTTAGCGTGACGTCTGTGTGTGTGTCTGTGTGTCTGTCTGTGGGTCTGTCTGTGTGTCTGTCTGTCTGTCTGTGCAGATTTTGTATCCACTCTAACTAAAAAACTAATGGACCGAATTTCACAAAATTTGGTAGGTAAGTTACTTGTGGGCGAGTCTGGTGCTGATTAGTTTTGGGTACGATTCGGAATAAAAGAACCCGCCTTCTTTTGCGAAATGGCCCGCAAAAACTTGTATCCACTCTAACTGAAAAACTGATGGACCGAATTTCACAAAATTCGGTAGATGAGTCACTTGTGGGCTACCTTGGTGCTAATTAGATTTTGGTACGATTCGGAAAAAGTGACCTGCCTTTTTTTGCAAAATAGCCCGCAAAAATCGTCCAAATCTAAACTAAAGAACTGGGTATACTCAAATATATCCATTAAATGCTGATTTAATACCTAAATTTTAATGACGAAAAGAATAAGACCAACCCCATTACAGTAGGACTAGCCGTTCTCGAGATATTTTAGTTTTTCGTACTTTCCCTACGCCACCTTTGAAAATAAGCCCGGTTACGGAATGAGAACGACAATTGAATTAAAAGTGAAATAAATTTAGTTAAAATAAAGAGAACGTTAATATACGTCTGCAAGGAAAGTCATGTGCTGCCCACATCAGATTTTTACTTTCCCTGCAATCAGGGTAAGAAATTAGAAAAAAAAAGTAGGGGCCAAATGGCCCCCAGCATCAATTTTTTATGGGCCATTTGAAAATTTCTAGGGGCCAAAATAAAACAATTTAATGAAATAAAAAATATACACGATAAAATCCCATAGGCCTAATCTAAATATTTTATTTGCTTGCCAAATATATATATACTTAAAAAAAAAGACACTAAAGTGCAAATTATATAATTTTTAAATTGACTTATCATGTAATTCCCATTTTTAGTTAGTAACCACTGGCCGGTAGGTCAATGATGTTTAATGGCTAGTTGTTCACAGCTGCAAAATATGCTATGCTTTTTTTCAACTTGCTTAATATTATGCAAAATTGTGTTTAAGTATGTTATTTAATAATTTAGGAATTTGCTAGTATTACCTATTTATTTATAGATTTATTATACAGTAAACATAAGTCACTATATGTCTATTATCAAGAAAACTCCCCTTAGCGGATCTACTTTTGTACAATCTATTATTTGGATGTTGATTGAAAGGAGGAGGATTTTAAAAATTGGGGAAAATTTAAGAGATTGGCAAGATACACAATTTCTTATTATTATTTGATAAAAAAACAAGACAAATTCACAGAAATATCTTAATTTTTAATGAGTAATACTGTTAACATGCATTTATTATTGCTAAAATCTCCTTATTAACTTTTAATAGATTTTCAAAACTTATTTTAAGTGTTTTTTCTAAAACCAATTCTTTTCTATAAGTTAGTGTCCCTATCCCCATCTTTTCCATTTCTCAAAGGTTTTTTAAATTTAATTTTTTTAATTATATCATTTTTTAATTTTTTTCACTAATTTTTTTTATTCCTGTGATCTGAAATCTTACCAATGACTTTTATTATAAGTCTTTTCAGGTGCTTTATAACATTTGTTTTCCAATAGATTATAAAAAAAAATAATTTATCATGAAGCATTCAAATATTTTTGGAGGCAATTTTAAATTCAATCAATTAATTTAAGCAATTTCAAATTTTCTCATCCTGATCTTTTAATTTTTTACTTTTCCAAGCTGACGAAGCATTTACTATTATTTATTCCTCCCTATTATTTTAAATAAGCCCGACCATTGATTTTTCTTTAATTTAGAGGGTTTTACCGATGATTTTCAGTGATTTTTAATAAATTTATAATATTTTTTTGATGATTTACTATGTAAATTTTCCATCAGTGCGATCGCGATATTTCGGTCTTTTTCCCGTTATATTATCGGACGTTATGAACGCTTTTACTTTAAAATTTCCCCAATATATGTATTTCATAACAAGGAAATTCTTTATCCTCTTAAGAAAATTTGATCTTTTTAATATTTCGACGTTTTTGAATTTAAGAACTGTCGTCTTATATCGCTAGAAGCATGATGTTTTATTACAATACTCGAATTTTCCGATCCACGTGGGACGAGGGGGGGGGGGCATGAACAACTCTTGACCACGGATAAGTTGAAAATGGAATCGGTTTAACTTTGAATTTATAATAATTAAATTGTTAACAGTTAGCACTTCTAAAACACAACTATGCAAACATTTTAGGAATCCATACATTTTTTATTTTTATGCATCATCGATGAAAGATTAATAACTTAAAACAGGGTATAATCTGTAAAAGGAAATCTACAATTTCTCTAAACAAAGAACCGTAGTGCATCGAGACTTTAAAAATTGTGAAATTCTCGCGATCTAGCTTTAAAATTAATATGAAGTATGTCCGGGTTAGTATCCTTCAAACGCGCTATTTCAGTCAATGCTACACACATTCATAATTTCCATAGGGTCGTTTATGGACCGTGAATATGTAGATTAAAGTAGAATAATACTATATAACATTGCAATATCAGCAATTCAGCTCGGAAAAGAATTCCCTCTTCCGCAAGGTTGATGTATTTTATTCAGGCCGGACGCCCAGATCACTCCGGACGCCAGTTCGCTTGCACCGGTCCCGAGCCACAGAGAATTCCCGAAACTCTTTCTTATAGATTACTTCTTTTAATTTTCTATTATAAAAAACATGCTATAATGAATATTTAGCCAATAAGTAAATTCAGAATTCACCAAAAATAGACAGGGCTAATTTCACGAAATATTTTTTTTAAGCGAGTGATTTCAATTCCGTTCGTGCATCAACTTTAGAGTAGGGAACCCTTTTAAATTTGAGGTAGGTGTAAAAATGATGAAAGACCTATTAGTACCAACGATCTAGATTAGTCCTCGAAGCAGAATAGTTAGTTACTGCTTCGTACAGCGTGTGAAAATGGGTCCAGGTCAATGCATAGAGCGCGGTAAAGACGCTACGCCACGGCATGTCACAAAACACATCGGCAATCAAGAGGAGGGGATAGGAATGTGGATTACACTCTTTCTCAGTTGCAAATGCAATAAATTACGATCGCCTTGTAGGGGAGAACTACGGACGCTTCATATAGCAGTATCGTAGCGATTGTTGACAGATTTTTGTTACTCCACAGGTGGCATTGTTTAAGGAGAGGGGCCATTCTTTAAACTATTACAGAGTTTGGCCGGTAGTCAGGATTTTGTTAATCGCCAGTTTTTGAAGTTTAATCGCCATCTGGCGAGCGGGAATACTAAGAT
The DNA here is from genome assembly GCA_951213105.1 of Amaurobius ferox. NCBI lineage: Eukaryota > Metazoa > Arthropoda > Arachnida > Araneae > Amaurobiidae > Amaurobius > Amaurobius ferox. The sequence goes on from OX578153.1 coordinate 18,087,912, forward strand.
TGTTTTATATTATTGTATGAATTTTAAACTGACTTATTGTTTTATACAAGAAAAAAAAAAGGTTTTTTTTTTTTCTCGGTTATTTTTGATAAATTATAGTGGTTTATTTCTAGTCGCGATTTGGCCCCCTATTCCGAAATTATGGTCGCAAATGATAAAAATTTGGTCGCATTTCGCGCATGGCCCTCGCTAATTTCTTACCCTGCCTGCAATACATGATAATGTATAGGGAAAGTATTGGAATCATACCGAAAATCACAACTCGAGTTTTCGACGGATGAACACGTTTCAAGACCTCTAGAATACGAAAAAACCATTTTTAGCGTGACGTCTGTGTGTGTGCCTGTGTGTCTGTCTGTCTGTCTGTGCAGATTTTGTATCCACTCTAACTAAAAAACTAATAAACCGAATTTCACAAAATTTGGTTGGTAAGTCACTTGTGAGCGAGTCTAGTGCTGATTAGTTTTGGGTACGAATTGGAATAAAAGAACCCGCCTTTTTTGCGAAATGGCCCGCAAAAGCTTGTATCCACTCTAACTGAAAAACTACTTGACCGAATTTCACAAAATTCGGTAGATGTAGGTAGGTTCGGTAGATGTAGATAGGTTCGGTAGATGATGTAACTTGTAGGTTACCCTGGTGCTGATTAGATTTTGGTGCGATTCGGAAAAAAATAATCTGCCTTTTTTTGCAAAATGGCCCGCAAAAATCGTCAAAATCTAAACTAAAGAACTAGGTATACTCAAATATATCCATTAAATGCTCGTTTAATACGTCATTTTTAACGAAGAAAAGAATAAGATCAACACCATTACACTAGGACTGGCCGTTCTCGAGATATTCCAGTTTTTCGTATTTTCTCTACTCCACCTTTGAAAATAAGTCCGGTTACCGAATGAGAAAGAAAATTGAATTAAAAATGAAATAAATTTAATTAAAATAAAGAGAACGTGGATATAAGTCTGCAGGGAAAGTCATGTGCTGCCCACATCAGATTTTTACTTTCCCTGCAATACATGGTAATGTATAGGGAAAGTATTGGAATCATGTCGAAAATCGCAACTCGAGTTTTCGACGAATATACACGTTTCAAGACCTCTAGAATACGAAAAAACCATTTTTAGCATGACGTCTGTGTGTGTGTGTCTGTGTGTCTGTCTGTGTGTCTGTCTGTCTGTCTGTCTGTCTGTGTGTCTGTATGTTTGTGCAGATTTTGTATCCTCTCTAACTAAAAAACTAATACACCGAATTTCACAAAATTTTGTAGGTTAGTCACTTGTGGGCGGGGCTAGTACTGATTAGTTTTGGTTACGATTCGGGATGAAAGAACCCGCCTTTTTTTGCGAAATGGCCCGAAAAATCTTGTATCCACTCTAACTGAAAAACTAATGGACCGAATTTCACAAATTTCGGTGGATAAGTCACTTGTGGGTTACCATGGTGCTGATTAGATTTCGGTACGACTCTGAAAAAAATAACCTGCTTTTTTTTGCAGAATGGCCCGCAAAAATCGTCCAAATCTAAACTTAAGAACTGCGTATGCTCAAATATTGCCATTAAATGCTTGTTTAATACGTAATATTTAGCGAAGAAAAGAATAAGACCAACCCCATTACACTAGGACTAGCCGTTCTCGAGATATTTTAGTTTTTCGTATTTTTCCTACACCATTTTTGAAAATATGTCCAGTTTTCAAATGAGAACGAAAATTGAATTAAAAGTGAATTAAATTTAATTTAAATAAATAGAACGTGAATATAAGTCTGCAGGGAAAGTCATGTGCTGCCCACATCTGATTTTTACTTTCCCTGCAATACATGGTAATGTATAGGGAAAGTATTGGAATCATGCCGAAAATCGCAACTCGAGTTTTCGACGGATCTACACGTTTCGAGACCTCTAGAATACGAAAAAACTATTTTTAGCGTGACGTCTGTGTGTGTGTCTGTGTGTCTGTCTGTGCATATTTTGTATCCAATCTAACTAAAAAACTAATGGACCGAATTTCACAAAATTTTGTAGGTAAGTCACTTGTGGGCGGGGCTGGTGCTGATTAGTTTTGGGTATGATTCGGAATAAAAGAACCCGCTTTTTTTTGCGAATTGGCCCGCAAAAGTTCGTATCCACTCTAACTGAAAAACTGATGGACCGAATTTCACAAAATTCGGTAGATGAGTCACTTGTGGGCTACCTTGGTGCTGATTAGATTTTGGTACGATTCGGAAAAAGTTACCTGCCTTTTTTTGCAAAATAGCCCGCAAAAATCGTCCAAATCTAAACTAAAGAACTGGGTATACTCAAATATATCCATTAAATGCTGATTTAAGACGTAATTTTTAATGACGAAAGGAATAAGACCAATCCCATTACACTAGGACTAGCCGTTCTCGAGATATTTTAGTTTTTCGTACTTTCCCTACGCCACCTTTGAAAATAAGCCCGGTTACCGAATGAGAACGAAAATTGAATTAAAAGTGAAATAAATTTAGTTAAAATGAAGAGAACGTTAATATAAGTCTGCAGGGAAAGTCATGTGCTGCCCACATCAGATTTTTACTTTCCCTGCAATACATGGTAATGTATAGGGAAAGTATTGGAATCATGCCGAAAATCACAACTCGAGTTTTCGACGGATCTACACGTTTTGAGACCGCTAGAATACGAAAAACCTATTTTTAGCGTGACGTCTGTGTGTGTGTCTGTGTGTCTGTCTGTGGGTCTGTCTGTGTGTCTGTCTGTGCAGATTTTGTATCCACTCTAACTAAAAAACTAATGGACCGAATTTCACAAAATTTGGTAGGTAAGTTACTTGTGGGCGAGTCTGGTGCTGATTAGTTTTGGGTACGATTCGGAATAAAAGAACCCGCCTTCTTTTGCGAAATGGCCCGCAAAAACTTGTATCCACTCTAACTGAAAAACTGATGGACCGAATTTCACAAAATTCGGTAGATGAGTCACTTGTGGGCTACCTTGGTGCTGATTAGATTTTGGTACGATTCGGAAAAAGTTACCTGCCTTTTTTTGCAAAATAGCCCGCAAAAATCGTCCAAATCTAAACTAAAGAACTGGGTATACTCAAATATATCCATTAAATGCTGATTTAAGACGTAATTTTTAATGACGAAAGGAATAAGACCAATCCCATTACACTAGGACTAGCCGTTCTCGAGATATTTTAGTTTTTCGTACTTTCCCTACGCCACCTTTGAAAATAAGCCCGGTTACCGAATGAGAACGACAATTGAATTAAAAGTGAAATAAATTTAGTTAAAATAAAGAGAACGTTAAAATACGTCTGCAAGGAAAGTCATGTGATGCCCACATCAGATTTTTACTTTCCCTGCAATACATGGTAATGTATAGGGAAAGTATTGGAATCATACCGAAAATCACAACTCGAGTTTTCGACGGATGAACACGTTTCAAGACCTCTAAAATACGAAAAAACCATTTTTAGCGTGACGTCTGTGTGTGTGTCTGTGTGTCTGTCTGTCTGTCTGTCTGTCTGTGCAGATTTTGTATCCACTCTAACTAAAAAACTAATAAACCGAATTTCACAAAATTTGGTTGGTAAGTCACTTGTGAGCGAGTCTAGTGCTGATTAGTTTTGGGTACGAATTGGAATAAAAGAACCCGCCTTTTTTGCGAAATGGCCCGCAAAAGCTTGTATCCACTCTAACTGAAAAACTACTTGACCGAATTTCACAAAATTCGGTAGATGTAGGTAGGTTCGGTAGATGTAGATAGGTTCGGTAGATGATGTAACTTGTAGGTTACCCTGGTGCTGATTAGATTTTGGTGCGATTCGGAAAAAAATAATCTGCCTTTTTTTGCAAAATGGCCCGCAAAAATCGTCAAAATCTAAACTAAAGAACTAGGTATACTCAAATATATCCATTAAATGCTCGTTTAATACGTCATTTTTAACGAAGAAAAGAATAAGATCAACACCATTACACTAGGACTGGCCGTTCTCGAGATATTCTAGTTTTTCGTATTTTCTCAACTCCACCTTTGAAAATAAGTCCGGTTACCGAATGAGAAAGAAAATTGAATTAAAAATGAAATAAATTTAATTGAAATAAAGAGAACGTGGATATAAGTCTGCAGGGAAAGTCATGTGCTGCCCACATCAGATTTTTACTTTCCCTGCAATACATGGTAATGTATAGGGAAAGTATTGGAATCATGTCGAAAATCGCAACTCGAGTTTTCGACGGTTATACACGTTTCAAGACCTCTAGAATACGAAAAAACCATTTTTAGCGTGACGTCTGTGTGTGTGCGTCTGTGTGTCTGTCTGTCTGTGTGTCTGTATGTTTGTTCAGATTTTGTATCCTCTCTAACTAAAAAACTAATACACCGAATTTCACAAAATTTTGTAGGTAAGTCACTTGTGGGCGGGGCTAGTACTGATTAGTTTTGGTTACGATTCGGGATAAAAGAACCCGCCTTTTTTTGCGAAATGGCCCGAAAAATCTTTTATCCACTCTAACTGAAAAACTAATGGACCGAATTTCACAAATTTCGGTGGATAAGTCACTTGTGGGTTACCATGGTGCTGATTAGATTTCGGTATGACTCTGAAAAAAATAACGTGCTTTTTTTTGCAGAATGGCCCGCAAAAATCGTCAAAATCTAAACTAAAGAACTAGGTATACTCAAATATATCCATTAAATGCCTGTTTAATACGTAATTTTTAATGACGAAAAGAATAAGACCAACCCCATTAGAATAGGACTAGCCGTTCTCGAGATATTTTAGTTTTTCGTACTTTCCCTACGCCACCTTTGAAAATAAGCCCGGTAACCGAATGAGAACAAAAATTGAATAAAAGTGAAATAAATTTAATTAAAATAAAAAGAACGTTAATATAAGTCTGCATGGAAAGTCATGTGCTCCTCACATCAGATTTTTTACTTTTCCTGCAATACATGGTAATGTATAGGGAAAGTATTGGAATCATGTCGAAAATCGCAACTCGAGTTTTCGATGGATCTACACGTTTCGAGACCTCTAGAATACGAAAAAACTATTTTTAGAGTGACGTCTCTGTGTGTGTCTGTCTGTTAGTCTGTGTGTGTGTCTGTCTGTCTGTCTATCTGTCTATGCAGGTTTTGTATCCACTCTAACTAAAAATCTAAATTGATCGAATTTCATAAAATTTAGAAGGGAAGTAATTTAAAATAAAAAACTACGTATGCTCAAATATATCCATTAAATGCTTGTTTCATACGTAATTTTTAACGAAGAAAAGAATAAGACCAATCCCATTACACTAGGACTAGCCGTTCTCGAGATATTTTAGTTTTTTTTTTGTATTTTACCTACGCCACCTTTGAAAATAAGTCTAGTTGTTAAATGAGAACGAAAATTGAATTAAAAGTTAATTAAATTTAATTAAAATAAGGAGAACGTGGATATAAGTGTGCAGGGAAAGTCTTGTGCTGCCTACATCAGATTTTTACTTTCCCTGCAATACATGGTAATGTATAGGGAAAGTATTGGAATCATGCCGAAAATCACAACTCGAGTTTTCGACGGATCTACACATTTCGTGATCTCTAGAATACGAAAAAACTATTTTTAGCCTGACGTCTGTGTGTCTGTCTGTGTGTCTGTCTATGCAGATTTTGTATCCACTCTAACTAAAAAACTAATAGACCGAATTTCACAACATTTTGTAGGTAAGTCACTTGTTGGCGAGTCTGGTGCTGATTAGTTTTGGGTACGATTCGTAAAAACAGAACCCGCCTTTTCTGCGAAATGGCCCGCAAGAGCTTGTATCCACTGTAGCTGAAAAACTAATGGACCGAAATTCACAAAATTCGTAGATGAGTCACTTATATGTCACCCTGGTGCTGATTAGATTTTGGTACGATTCAGAAAAGAATAACCTGCCTTTTTTTGCAAAATGGCCTGCAAAAATTGTCAAACTCTAAACTAAAAAGCTACGTATGCTCAAATATATCCATAAATGCTTGTTTAATACGTAATTTTTAACGAAGAAAAGAATAAGACCAACCCCATTACACTTGGCCTAGCCGTTCTTGAGATATATTAGTTTTTTCGTATTTTCTCTACGCTACCTTTGAAAATAAGTCCAGTTATCGAAAATCATCTTAAAATTTGGTAGGTAAGTCACTTGTGGGAGAATCTGGTGCTGATTAGTTTTGGGTACAATTCCAGATAAAAGAACCCGCCTTTTTTTTTTTGCGAAATGGCCCGCAAAAGCTTGTATCCACTCTAGCTGAAAAACTAATGGACCGAATTGCAGAAAATTTGGTAGTTAAGTCTCTTGTGGGACACCCTGGTGCTGATTAGATTTTGGTATGATTCGGAAAATCATAACCTGCCTTTCTTTGCAAAATGGCCCTTCAATAATCGCCAAAATCTGAATTAAAAAACTACGTATGCTCAAACATATCCATGAAATGCTTGTTTAATACGTAATTTTTAATGAAGAAAAGAAGAAGACCATTCCAATTACACTAGGACTAGCCGATCTTGAGATAATTTAGTGTTTTCGTATTTTCTCTACGCCACCTTTGAAAATAAGTCCAAATATCAAATGAGAAAGAAAATTGAATTAAAAATGAATTAAATTTAATTAAAATAAAGAGAGCGTGAATATAAGTCTGCAGGGAAAGTCATGTGCTGCCCACATCAGATTTTTTACTTTCTTCTGTGTTTTCAATACCGTTAAGAAAATAAGAAAAGTCATAAAATTTCAATGGGCTGGGATTAGCCATTTTGGAGGAAACGTTTTTCAAAGTAGTTATGCATTCAAAATACCGCTTTCGTCGTTCTAGTGTTAGCAGATTGAAATAATCATTTCAAATTTAATTCGATTTTACCATTTTGTTTGTGATCATGTTCGCAGGCTAACTCACAGAGATCAGTGAAGTTGATAAATTCGAATTCATATATGCTCAAAGCATGAATATCCATCAAAATCCGAGTGTCAGATATGTAACCTCATCGAAATCCTGCATGTAATGTATGTCAAGTATTGTTGGAATGGAAAAAAAATCTGATGTGGGCAGCACATGACTTTCCCTGCAGACTTATATTCACGTTCTCTTTATTTTTATTACATTTAGTTCACTTTTAATTCAATTTTCTTTCTCATTTGATAACTGGACTTCTTTTCAAAGGTGGCGTAGAGAAATACGAAAAAACTAAAATATCTCGAGAACGGCTAGACCTAGTGTAATGAGGTTGGTCTTATTCTTTTCTTCGTTAAAAATTACGTATAAAACAAGCTTTTAATGGATATATTTGAGCGTACGTACATTCTTATTTTAAATTTTAACGATTTTTGAAGGGCTCTTTTGCAAAAAAAGACAGTTTATTTTTTTCTGAATCGTACCAAAATCTAATCAGCACCAGGGTGACATACAAGCAACTTATTTACCAAATTTTGTGAAATTCGGTCCATTGAATTTTTAGCTAGAGTGGATACAATCTTTTGCGGGCCATTTCGCAAAAAAAGGCGGGTTCTTTTATACCCAATCGTACCCAAAACTAATCAGCACCAGAGTCGCCCACAAGTGACTTACCTACCAAATTTTATGAAAATCGGTCAATTAGTTTTTTAGTTAGAGTGGATTCAAAATCTGCACAGACAGACAGACAGACACACACACAGACGTCATGCTAAAAATAGTTTTTTCGTATTCTAGAGGTCTCGAAACGTGTAGATCCGTCGAAAACTCGAGTTGCGATTTTCGGCATGATTCCAATACTTTCCCTATACATTACCATGTATTGCAGGGAAAGTAATAAAACTGAACGAGACATATAAACATATCATTTGTTTGAGGAGAAAACTCTTACAATACATCACCTAAGACTTCTTCGGACTAGTGATAAATACAACATAGTGCTTGGAAAAAAACACGTAATAGAGCAAAAAAATAATAAGAAGTACATTATGCCACGATGCTTGGTGAACAAATGTATGTTGCAATTAACGATCAATATATATGAGAAACGCTAATATCTCTTTGTATCTAACACATTTAGCATTAGCAATTTGTTTTTATTGGTGGTGGTGTTAGTAATGGACCTACTTGTCAACTTTCACTTAGACGAAGTTGATCATGTAACATATTTTGAATTTCGAATACGTTTAATAAAAATTTGTTTGTCTGTCTATGTGTACGTATGTATTTCCACCTATACGCATCCACACCGTTTGTTCCTGCTCAACCAAATTTCGCACGATGACTAAACCGACCAATGAAAAGTACATAGTGGGGTTTTAGAAGTTAGCACAGTAATTTCTTATAAGGACTGGACTCCAAAATTGGTCACTGAATACAGTCTGAAAGCACACACACCCCTCATCGCATCCGGTATCATGTAAGCAAAGCTTTTATTCTTTACTTAATTTTGTCAAGTGAGTACTCAACTCATACTATTAGTATTTTTTTATATCAAAAATGCAAATTTAATCATTTTCGAATTTCTAAAACTAAACGTTTACAATAAAATTGCACTTTTTAGGACGTTCGAATAAAAATATATATTAGGGAGGGAGGGGGGGTCGACGTGGTAGCCGAACGGTCAAGGCGAGCGTTTCCAGCGATCGATCGGCCGCCACGTTGTGAGTTCGAGTCCCACGTAAGACATGGATGTTGTGTGTTGTGGGCACAGTGTGTTCCGCCCCCTCTGGTGCGCCTGGGGCAACGTCCTAGGACGGCAAAATGGTTCACGATTTCAGCCGTACATAGAGCAAAACGACGTAAGCCAACGTAGAGTCCAGTGATAGAGTCCAGTGCCTGGCCATTGAGAAAAAAAATTACGGATGGGTCATCATTCGATACACCTTATATGACATTTAATTACAAGTCCACTTGATAAATTTAGAGAACAGAGATTACAGGATGTTCTGAAGTTATACCATGTGCTTTAGTAATTTTGATAGAATGTAGTGTGCCATGGCATTATTCAAAAGATCAAGCTTGTAATTGTTAGCACTGGGGGAAATTGAAGATTAAGTTTTCGATTGATTCCTTTTTACTTCTATGCAATTCACTGCAATGTATAGGAAAAGTACTTGCGTCATGTCGAAAATCGGAACTACAGTTTTTGATGGATGTACATGGTTTAGGTCCTCTAGAACATGCGAAATTATTTTTAGCCTGAATATCATAACATTTGGTAAGTAAATCAATTGTATGTGATCCTCGTGCTGATTAGATTTTGGTACAATTTGGAATAAAGAAACTTGCCTTTTTATGTGAAATGAGTCGCAAAAATCGCATGTATCTACTCTAGCGAAAAGACTAATTGAACAAATTTCACAAAAATTCACATCAATTGTAGGTTACCCTGGTGCTGATTAGATTTTGGCACAACTAGGAAAAAAAAACCCGCACTTTTTACGAAATGCCCGGCAAAAATCGTCACGATCTAAATTAAAAATCTACGTATGGCAATATATATCAGTTAAATGCTTATTTGATACATAACTGTTGACGTTGAAAAGAATAAGACTAATCTCATCGAACAAGGATTAACCGTTTTCGAGATATTTTAGTTTTTTTCATTTTTACAATTCATCTCTTCTGAACATACGCACAGCTACCAAATGAAAACGAAAATTAAATTAAAAATCTGATGTGGGCAACACATGACTTTCCTTATAATGCAATGAATTTACTACTTTTACAGTAAAAAAAAGGTTTTTCTTATAGTAGATACTTATATTCTTTCCAAGATATTGAATTTTCGACAATTAGTCGTCATGTTCATTGATTTAGCGTCATTTTAATCCATTTGGCGAGATTTTCGGTAATTTGACAACATTTCAAAAAGACGCCAAGTTGGCGACATTCCGCCAAATTCGTCGCCAAAATCTCACCAAGCTTTACTGACGGAGAAATAAGTTATTCTTATAACTGATAAATGACTATTGGCGTTCAAATACAAAAGTATTACTCGAAGTATCTTTTCTCATGAATGGAACGAGCTAGATCCACAAGAATGATGTCACACAATTTATCGCATGCTATTACATATGAAAAGTGAACATGTTTCTCAATAAGGAATTTTTTTATTTTTTATTTTATATGACTTTTTGATAATTTTTTGGAAAAATGTGAAATATCTCAAGAACGGTTCATGTTAGCGTTCTAAATTTTATGTTAATCGTTTTCTAATGAAAAATTACATAAGAAATGTCTATTTTCGTAACTTTATTAACGGTTTTGATGTTTTGAAGATTTTTTCAAAATTTCACTCGAAAATTTCGGGGGGTTTTGAACATTCGATTACGTTTAAAATCTACAGGCTTCCAGTGTTTATGGATTGTGATTTTTGTACCAAATTTCGTTCGAATTGGTCCATTCGTTCGTCAGTTATCGTCTCCACAGACCCACTGACACACACACACACACACACACACACACACACACGCACACACAGACATCACTTCAAAAATGTTTGATTCGTGATCAGGGAAGCTTGAAACGTGCTCTCCCGTCGAAAACTCGAATTCGAATTTTCGACCCCGTCACAATACTTTTCTTATACATTATGTATATAAGGAAAGTAAAAATGCAAATTCTGTGTAATTTCAAATAGATATGCGTGTTACATTATGCAATTGAACTCAATTAATAAAATCATTACAGAAATAAATAGAAAATGTATTTGAGTCTGTAGGGAAAGTCAAATGATGCCCACATCAGATTTGTACATTTAGTGGGGATTTTCTATTTACTGAGACTGGGCAGGTCTGCGTTTGATAGCTTTTCTCTGCCCAGGAATTTTCAAGGTATCATTAAGAAAACAGAAAAATCTAATGAGGACAGCACATCCTTTTCCTTACAGTAACGAATTCATTTTTTCTGTATTTATTCAAAAATCTGATGTGGGCAGCATAAGACTTTACCTGCAGGCGCGAATTCATTCTTTCTATATTTCTTTAAGAACTCATTAAATTGAGTTTAATTTTACAAAATAACACAACATTTTTATTTTTAATTCAATTTATGCTTTTATTTGGTAATTGGAAATTTTTCCGAAATCGGCGTAACAAAAATGCAAAAAATCTCAATTATCTTGAGAACGGTTAATCCAAGGGTAATAGAGTTGTTCTCATTCTGTCCCTCGTCAAAAATTACGTATAAAACAATCATTTAATTGACACATTTGAACATACATAGTCTTTTTTTTAGATATTGGCGATTTTTGCGGGCATTTCGTAAGAAAGGGCAGCTTGTTTTGTTTTTAACCATACCAAAATCTAATCAGCATCAGAGTATCCCACAAGTGATTTATCTACCAAAGTTTGTGAAATTTGGTCAATTAGTATTTCAACAAAAGTGGTTACATGAGATTTTTGCGGGCCATTTCGCAAAATAAGGCAGGTTCTTTTTTCCGAATTGTACCAAAAAACTAATCAGCACCATGGTCACGTCCAAGAGTCTTACCTACCAAATTTTATGAAATTCGGTCCATTAGTTTCTGAGTTAGAGTGGATGCATACATTGCACCAGAGAAACCAACAAAGGCTACCAAATTTAGGGGTACTTGATTTATTTGTTTATCAGCTAGAGTGGATAAATATGATATTTGCGTGCCATTTCGCAGAAAATGGCAGGTTCTTTTTTTCGAATCGTACCGAAATCTAATCAGCACCAAAGTAATCTATAAGTGACTTACCTACCCAATTTCGTGAAATTTCGTCAAATAGTTTTTGAATTAGAGTGGATACATTGCAGACACACAGATAAACACATAGACAGACACACCCAAAAACAGACCTCCAGTTAAATAGGGAATTTTCGTGTTCTATAAGTCCCAAAACGTGTAAATCAGTTGAAAACTCATCTTGCGATTTTTAACAGGAATCCAATAGTTTTCCTATACATTACTATGTATTGTAGGGACAGTTATAACCTTTCCATACAAAAACAAATCTGATATAAGAAGTGCATGACTTTCCCTATAAACACAAATTCATTTTCATATTTTCACTTTCCTTATATACATAATGTATAAAGAAGGTATTGTGACGGGGATGAAAATTCGAATTCGAGTTTTCGACGGGAGAGCACGTTTCAAGCATCCCTGATCACGAATCAAACATTTTTAAGTGATGTCTGTGTGTGTGTGTGTGTGTGAAAGTGTGTGTGTGTGTGTGTATGTGTGTGAAAGTATGTGTGTGTGTGTGTGTGTGTGTGTGTGTGTGTGTGTGTGTGTGTGTGTGTGTGTGTGTGTGTGTGTGTGTGTGAAAGTATGTGTGTGTGTGAGTCTGTGGAGACCATAACTGACGAACGAATGGTCCGATTCGAACGAAATTTGGTACAAAAGTCATAATCCGTAAACACTGGAAGCCTATTGTTTTCAAACGTAATCGAATGTCCAGAACCCCCCCCAAATTTTCGAGAGAAATTTTGAAAAATTCGTCAAAAAATCAAAACCGTTAATAAAGTTACGCAAATAGACATGTCTTATGTAATTTTCCATTAGAAAACGCTAATATGAACCGTTCTCGAGATATTGCACATTTTTAAAAAAAATTGTCAAAAAGTCATATACAATAAAAAATATATATTTCCTATTGAGAAACATGTTCACTTCATATGTAATACCATGCGATAAATGTGGTGACACCATTCTCGTGGATCTAGCTCGTTCCATTCATGACAAAATATACTTCAAGTAATACTTTTGTATTTGAACGCCAATAGTCATTTATCTGCTATAGGAATAATTTATTTCTCCGTCAGTAAAGCTTGTCGAGATTTTGGCGACAAATTTGGCGTAATGTCGCCAACTTGGCGACTTTTTGAAATGTTGTCAAATTAACGAAAATATCACCAAATGGATTAAAATGACGCTAAATCAATGAAAATGACGACTAATTGTCGAAAATTCAATATCTTGGAAAGCGTATAAGTATCTACTATAGGAAAAACCTATTGTTTTTACTGTAAAGGTAGTAAATTCATTGCATTATATAAGGAAAGTCATGTATTGCCCACATCAGATTTTATTTTTTTTAATTCTGACAAAATCTAATCAGCTTCAGGATAAACCTCAAGAGACTTAACTAGAATTGTATCCAGAATGGTCTATCTTAAAGTAATGGGGTTGGCCTAATGCTTTTCACAGTCAAAAATTACGTGTAAAACAAGCATTTATTTGGTACATTTGAGCATATACAGTCTTATATTTTAGATCTTTGTGTGCCATTTTTGGAAAAGAGAAAACATTATTACTTTCCTTATATACATAATGTATAAGGAAAGTATTGTGACGGGGTCGAAAATTCGAATTCGAGTTTTCGACGGGAGAGCACGTTTCAAGCATCCCTGATCACGAATCAAACATTTTTGAAGTGATGTCTGTGTGTGTGTGTGTGTGTGTGTGTGTGTGTGTGTGTGTTAAAGTATGTGTGTGTGTGTGTGTGTGTGTGTGTGTCAGTGGGCCTGTGGAGACGATAACTGACGAACGAATGGACCGATTTGAACGAAATTTGGAACAAAAATCACAATCCATAAACACTGGAAGCTTATTGTTTTTAAACGTAATCGAATGTTCAGAACCCGCCTAAATTTTCGAGTGAAATTTTGAAAAAATCGTCAAAAAATCAAAACCGCTAATAAAGTTACGCAAATAGACATTTCTTATGTAATTTTTCACTAGAAAACGATTAACATAAAATTTAGAACGCTAACATGAACCGTTCTCGAGATATTCAACATTTTTCAAAAAAATTATCAAAAAGTCATATAAAATAAAAAAAAATATATTTCCTATTGAGAAACATGTTCACTTTTCATATGTAATACCATGCGATAAATTGGGTGACATCATTCTCGTGGATCTAGCTCCTCCCATTCACGAGAAAAGATACTTCGAGTAATACTTTTGTATTTGAACGCCAATATTTATCTGTTATAAGAATAACTTATTTCTCCGTCAGTAAAGCCTGGCGAGATTTTGGCGACGAATTTGGCAGCATGTCGCCAACTTGGCGACTTCTTGAAATGTTGCCAAATTATCGAAAATCACGCCAAATGGATAAAAATGACGCTAAATCAATGAAAATGCCGACTCATTGTCGAAAATTCTATATCTTGGAAAGAATATAGGTATCTACTATAAGAAAAACCTATTTTTTTTACTGTAAAAGTTGTAAATTCATTGCATTATATAAGGAAAGTCATGTGTTGCCCACATAAGATTTTTTTTCTTAGAATCATATCAAATTTAATCAGCACTAAGGTAACCCACAAGTGACTGATCCACCAAATTTTGTGAAATTCGGTCAATTAGTTTCTGGGATAGAGTGGATAGATGCTTTCTTTGCTGGCCATTTAGCAAAAAAAAACAAAAAAAACAGGTTCTTTATTCGCAAACCTTACTAAAATTTATATTACCATATAACAGGGTTCATACTCTTTTGCAGGAACCTATTTCCAGGAGTTTTAAGGAGTTTTCCAGGAGGGTTTGCGCATTTTTCCAGGAGTTTTTTATTTCCTTTTTACAGCAAAACAAAAACAAAACTACGATTCTGAATATGATTCGTTCTATCATCAGATCTTTTGCATTTGTGCTTACAAACATACTACCAGCTATATCACTATCTGAAGAATAGGTAGATTTAATCATTATTTGAAGAAATCACAAAAATTACATTGCAACACACATGTACAAAAAAATAAAAAATATAGTAAGAATATACTTCATAATTTATTAAATATCACTAATGTATAAATATTTATGTAAACAAAATTAAATTATTTTGTACTGAAAAAATCAACAATTTTTTAGCTCTAAGCATTTTGCATCTAATTCACATTTAATATCCTGTAGCAATATTTGTTTATCCTGTGCACTGCGTCGGCAGGCATTTGATTTGGCAATGAATGTTATTTGACAGGATTTTTCTGCCCTATCTGCATAATCTATAGATGATTTGGTAAGTTCAGCCATGTCATTTTCTGTACAAATTTTCTTTCTTTTTAGCTCTTCAATCTGTTCCAAGTAATTTTCTCTTTTTATCAGTCGAGACAGGCTGTACTTGTTTTTGTTCATCTAAATATAACAAATACTTCTGACGAGCTCCTGCTCCAGACAATAGAAGTTCTTTTGTAATCACAATATTTTCAAGCCCACCTATATTTCGAATGTGATCTTCAATGATCCGCTTAGCAACAAGAGACTCTTTTTTTAAATTTTCAACCATTACATTTTTGTTTATGGAAAAACCTCTCTCTACAGTAGCTTGTCCATGAGAAAGAAGTAATAACTTTTTTATCACTACCCACAAATTAGAATACTTTGAGTTATTTGAAAGGTGCTCAAAAAAAAATGTATCAACATTATCAGTTAATGGATTAAAAGAGTCTTGGCAACAGTGTTTAAATCGCTTTCCTATATCCATAATACTGAAATCCTCAACAAAACTCTTATATTCTTTAATTATAGTATCACAATTAGTATCTTTTATCTTACCACAATCTGTAAGGGCTATAAGGATATTATTGATTTTTGTCATATTTATTTTTTTATCGTCAATTAAAGTACGAGGATCTAAACATGACATGTTCCTTACAAGATTGTACTTTAAAGGACATCTCTCTAATAACTTTTTAACCATTTTGATCAAAAATGCCCTACAGTTAATATAAAATTCCATTAACTGTTTCTCAACATTAGCAGATTTCTTTTTAACAACGTCTTTTATAATTTTTTTGGCAATGAATCCAACATCAATTTTGCTTGCATCTTTATGCAAAGATGAATCCTCCACATCAATACTTAGAAGCTTTATCATAGAAGCTGGAACTTGTTCTTCTTTCATAAATTTTAGCATTAAATTTTTGATCAAATTATATAGGTCATATGCCATAAAAGGCAACATTGGTTTATCAGTTTGATATGAAGTCATAAAAGGTTCTATTTCCTTCACAATAAAAATAAGAAAATTACATTTTATAATAAATAACTTATCGTTAACACTAGTTTGAATTGTTTCAAAACTTTTGTTTCCGGGATTAGTGAAATTCTTATTAATTACTTTGGACACATAAATTTTAACTTGAGGAAGAATTTCTAATAATCTGTTAAATACACTTGAATTTTCTACCCATCGATTCTTGCAAAATTTTATGGGGAATTTTGGATTTTCACTAATTGAAGCAAAATCCTCTCGCCGAGCTGGAGAATCTTTAAAAAGGCGATATAGTGCACTTGCCATTTGTTCAATTTCAGGAAATACAGTACATCCTAAACTAAAAGAATTGTGCATAATATGTATACCACAACTACCTATATTTAATAAGTTAGAACTACCTTCTTGTTTTAAATGCTCATACATTAAATCAAATACTTTCCAATTAACATTTGGTCCGTCCATTGATAATTGCAGTAAATTGCATGACCCCAGCTCTGCACACTTTTCATTAATATTTTCAAAAAGTATGTCTGCTGTTGCATGACCCAAAAAATCTGAAGAATAATATCGTGATACCACGTGATTATGATCCCAAAATCGAACATGGCAATCTAATTGCTTAGTTTGCATATAATTATTCATACTTTCATCAAATAAAAGAACAAATCCACTTTCATTTTTCACTTTTTGTTTCAGACATGTAGCAAAATATGGTGCAATCCCAAATACAGACAAATATGCGCATTTCTTTTCTCCACAAGTGAACTTCTGGGCGATCTCACTATCTGGAAACATGCGTCGAAATATGACATTTGTATTTTCACAAGATTTATATGAATAACGGCTGCTTTGAACCTTAAGTGTCCATAATATTTCAGCTTTTAAGTGATCACTGGTGGTGAGAGAATTATCTAAAGTTTCCGAAGCCTTCAGAACACGTGGAGCAATACTTTGGATTTGCTCATCTGGATCACTTGCAATTCTAGAGGTACTAGGATAGGGTGATGAAAAATAGTCTTTCAAAGAAATGTTTTTCGATTTTTCAGCCAAAACTTTGAAGTTTCTTTCCTTTTATATGGCACTTCAATGCTGCTTCACCCATGTTAGAAACATCGATTTTTTTCTTGCACCAACAGCATTCGGCTTTATCCCGCGATGAAGTTTTCAGTAACCATTCTCTGTAGTCATCCATTTCCAACCAATTATCATTGAATACACACTTTCCTCCAGGCATTTTTGAGGGAAAATATAAGTATAAAAAACAAAGGCTTTGTGTCAGCTTCAACAAAATTTCTAAACCAAGGTAGTATACCTATACAACTACAACGACAAAGAAACGAAATGATTCTAACGTTTTCCGTTACTTCGGTGGCGCCACCTATGACAAGAATGAAGAATTATAAGACAGTGTTGTAAAGATGAGAGATTTCCAACGCTAATTCGAAATATCGTTATTTTGGTGGCGCCACCTATTGATTATATTGAGAAATAAAAGTGAAAACGTCAATTTTCCAGGAGTATTTTACGATTTCAAGGAGTTTAGAGCTAAAATAAAAAAAATAAGGAGTTTTCAAGGGCCCTTATATAAAAATCGGAAAATCCAGGAGTTTTCAAGGATTTCCAGGAGGCGTACGAACCCTGATATAACATCAGGGTAACTCACAAGATACTTCATGATTTTTTTTTTTTTTTTTTTTTTTTAGTTAGAGTGGATACATACACTGCACACATAGACGTCACACTAAAAATGGTATTTTCAGGTTCAAGGTTGCTTGAAACGTATAGACTCGTTGAAAATTTGAGTTGCGGTTTGCGACACGGTTCCAATACTATAATACATTACCATGTATTGTAGGTACCGTAATACTGATCTGACGATTTTCCTAAAATTTCACCTTAAATTCCATATGTAATGATATACAGGAAAAGGTCCAATTATCAGCAATTTCAAATTTGGGACCTTATTAATTATAGTCTTTCATGATGATTTCAAAAGACAAAACCGTAATTATACAACTCATCGTACAAAGGTTGCATTATTAATTATAAGGTAGAATAGAGAAAAGCATCTTGAAAGTTTTGGGGTGGATAGCAGGACTGGCTGGGATAAACCCCATTTGTTCAAATGTTAGTTTAAAGCATGTTTTTTTTTTTCCTATTTAAGTCTTGTTTTTTTTTATGTGAATAACATGCATGGTTGGGGTTTATCTAGCTGAAAAACCGAGCTTTACGAAAAATGTAAACATTTAGAATGCTTATATTCCCGAACCTGATAAATAAAAATATAAATGATTTTTCCTGCTTTGTCGAAAATAAAGTCCAGATTATAAATATATAAAATAATTGCAATATTTTAATATTCAGAACATTGTTTTTAGAAAAACATTAAAAAGTAACTCTGCGAGAGAGTATATTTTCATTTTTCAGATTTTTATTCGAAATATATAGTACTATAAAATACAGATATATATAAATAGTAAACGACGAAAAAGCGGGGTGCTAGAAAATTTAGTATTAAAATCTATATTTATGATTAAAGAAAGTTCTTTAGTTTTCGTGTATCTTGTCAAATTGAAGAAGATTGAAAATTTCAGTTTTTAACATTTTATGACATAGTTGGAAAGTGTTTATGACTTTGTCCATTCTGTCTGTCTGCCTGTCTGTCTGTCCGTTAGCACGATAACTGCCGTAAAAATGGCCTTATCAAAATGAAATTGTAGTACATTGTTATTCAGACTGTCAGTGGGACATTTGGGAATATAAATGATTAATACATCACCCAATTAGTTTTGGATTGAACCCGGGTTGAAAAAATCAAATACATTGAACCATACGGGACCTAATTTTTCAAACATTTTTTAAACGAATTTAAAATTCAGAAACTGCTTCGAAAGTTTTAGGAAATATTCAAATTATCCCATAAAATATATAAGAAAAATTCAGCAAAATATATTCAGTAGATTTTAAATAAAAATTAAAATAGTAATTGCACGCTTTATATGAGGAGACCACGTGACCATCATATGAAGAGATCAGGTGACCCACTTCAAAATAAAATATGGCATCCAACTTGCGTCAAGATCGTAATTTTTTAAGTTCCTTTTAATTCATATTTAATGTTGTATCCGTTCTAAAACCGCTTTATTTTTGCTTAAATTCTGTGCATCTACATACTGAAACAACGCAATGACAATATATTTGAGTTTAAATGATCATCAAACTTTGATTATTTCTACAACGAAGCCTAATTTTTACTTATGTAGAATGTAAATACCAAAATATGTAGAATGAGTAGTATAAGAATTGTTGCATTTCTTTAACTCAAAATTATTTAACTCATGGAATCTGCAATATAGCTGATATGAAGGAAACATTCATTGATTTTACGCAGAGAACCAGACGATTTTTTCGATAAAGTTTTAAGCATAGAGTTAAATTACTTGCATCTCCACGGTTATAAGTTTTTAAATAAAATAAATTATTATAGTATTAGGATGAATGAAAGAATGGAGAAATGTTAAGAATGAAATGCTGCTTTTATATAGAGGCGATTTATATTTCGATGACTTCATTTAAATAAAGTTTATTTGTTTTCGATGAAGTTTTCAAATATAAAAAGTTAATGTAGTATTATGATAATTTTAAAAATATTACTGAGGAATGTATCGCATTTTAGAGATGTTTAAACCAGGCAATTTATATTTCAATGCCGTCATTTGAATGAAGTTCATTTTTATCGATGAAGTTTTAAATTTCTAAATACAATAAATTAATGTAGTATTGTAATAATTTTAAAAATATTACCGTGGAATGTATCGCATTTTAGAGTTGTTTATATAAAATTGCATTGAAGTTGAAAAGTGTTTCATAATCAAAGCTTTATGTATGATTAATCTTTCTTGTTCAAGTTTGTGATGCATATATTTAAAAAACCAAAACATATAGCGTTGAACATTAAGTTTTAACAAAAACTTTTGAAGTTCTTTGAAAACCCTATAAGTGTATATAATTGAATTTTGAATCAAAATTTATATTAAAAAAAAAAGAATAAAAGAAGCTTCCAAAAGTATCTGTCTGAACAAATTTTTTTTTCCAGTTTTTAAATTTTCTCTAAAAATGTTTTCTTAGTATAAAAGATAGATATAAATAGTTAGCGACAACAATATGTACTAGGAAATTTACTATCCAAATCTATATTTATTTTTAAAGAAGATCCTTACAGTTTTCGAGCAATCATCCTTTCATGGTGTAGGAGTAAGGAAATTTGATGTTTTTCAATTTTGTAATGCTTATATCTTGAAAACTAAAAGTTAAAGTTGCAAACAATAAGCAGGAATTTGAAGCTGCTCGAAAGTTCTATAAGTGTGTATAATCATATTTTGAACCGAGTTATTTTTGTTTTTGTTTCGATATTACAAATATTAATTTTGCAAAAAGTTATTCACACAAAAACAATTTAGCTCCATCGGACTGGAGCCACCGCCGATTTTTTAAAGAATGCTATTTTCAATCCCTTGAAAATAAACATTAATTTCTGGAAATTAATATCACACAAGACATAACTAAATGGTTTTTCTGTATTTGAGAAACATATAGCTACCTCAGTCCACTGAAAGCCTTTTAGTTTTGGGGGTGTACAATTAGTTATCTGTATAATATCTATACACCGCATTATCACAGAAGTAAAATTCCCAAGAACTGGACATTGTTTCGTAACGAATAACATCTTTTTTAACATATATTTAGTATTACACGAAATAAAATAGCTTCCTTTGATAAAATATTAATATATTTGATATATAAGAGCTTCCTTTGATAAAATATCTGATGAGGGCAACATATGACTTTCCTTATATAATGCAATGAATTTACTACTTTTACATTAAAAAAGAAATAAGTTTTTCTTATAGTAGATACTTATATTCTTTCCACGATATTGAATTTTCCACAATTAGTCGTCATTTTCACTGTTTTAGTGTCATTTTTCTCCATTTGGCAACATTTCAAAAAGTCGCCAGGTTGGCGACTTTCCGCCAAATTCGTCGCCTAAATCTCCCAAGCGTATGGACGGAGAAATAAGTTATTCTTATAGCAGATAAATCACTCTTTGCGTTCAAATACAAAAGTATTACTCAAAGTGCCTTTTCTCATAAATGAAACGAGCTAGATCCACGAGAATGATGTGACCCAATTTATCGCATGATATTACATATGAAAAGTGAACATGTTTCTCAACAGTTAACATTTTTTTTTAATTTATGGAATTTTTTGATAAATTTATTTTTAAAATGTGCAATATCTGGAGAACGGTTCATGCCAGCGTTTTAAAGTTTATGTCAATCGTTTTCTAAGGAAAAATTACATAAGAAATCTCTATTGGCGTAACTTTATTAAAGGTTTTGATTTTTTAATGACTTTTTCAAAATTTCACTCGAAAATTTAGGGAGGTTCTGAACATTCGACTGTGTTTAATAACAATAATCTTCAAGTATTCACGGATTGCAAATTTTGTACCAAATTTCATTCGAATCGCTCTATTTGTTCGTGAGATATCGTCTCCACAGACTCACTGACACGCACACACACTTACACACACATCACCTAAAAAATGTTTGATTCGTGATCAGGGGTGTTTGAAACGTGCACTCCCGTCGAAAACTCGAATCCGAATTTTCGACCCCGTCACAATATTTTCCTTATACATTATGTATATAAGGAAAGTAATAATTATTTATCATAACTATGAATAATTATAATTGTTCATAATAAATTTCAAAACACCGCCGATGATGTTTCAAATCCCACCTCTTGATATCCAACAAGTTACAATTCCCTCGATATTGTATACCCCATGGAAAAGTCATTACACACTATCTTACAATGTCAAAAATAATTATTATCGCATAAAGTGCAATAATACGTCGGGATATATTTAGTGAATAGCAATTTTCTATTCATCGGATTTGACACGTGTATATTCCCCCAACGAATAAATGACTCAGAAACCAGATGCATTATTCGACTGTTTTGGGGAAAATTCGCTTACTAGAAATTGATCTGAAATTTCTGCAAAGTGTGCCTCGATGACATGCAAATAATTAATTTGCAGATTTCGAAATTTAAAATATTCAGTTGGTACATTGATAACAGATATAGTTTTGTTGAAATGATATTCCAATATTATGAATACTGGTATAAATATTTCGATTTACTCTGTTGTCTAGAGCAGTGGTTCTCAACCTTTGCCAGGCAGCGGCCCGGTGAATAATTTTTATATAAGACGAGGGTTCGGTTGCAGCAAATTTACTGGTAAAGACATTTCTCTTTTTATTTTCTTTATATACATAAGTATAAGGAAAGTATTGTGACGGGGTCGAAAATTCGAATTCGAGTTTTCGACGGCAGAGCACGTTTCAAGCATCCCTGATCACGAATCAAACATTTTTGGAGTGATGTCTGTGTGTGTGTCAGTGAGACTTTGGACACGATAACTGACGAATGAATGGACCGATTCGAATGAAATTTGGTACAAAATTCACAATCTAGAAACACTGTAAGTCTGTTGTTTTTATACGCAATCGAATGTTAGAACCCCCCCTAAATTTTCGAGTGAAATTTTGAATAAATCGTCAAAAATTCAAAACCGCTAATAAAGTTACGCAAATAGACATTTTTTATGTAATTTTTCATTAGAAAAAGATTGACATAAATTTTAGAACGCTAACATGAACCGTTCTCGAGGTATTGCACATTTTTCAAAAAAATTATAAAAAAGTAATAAAAGAAAAAAAAATATTTCCTATTGAGAAACATGTTCATTTCCATATGTAATACCATGCGATGAATTTGGTGACATCATTCTCGTGGATCTAGCTCGTTCCATTCATGAAAAAAGATAATTTGTGTAATACTTTTGTATTTCAACGCCAATAGTCATTTATCTGCTGTAACAATAACTTATTTCTCCGTCCATAACGCTTGGCGCGATTTTGGCGACGAATTTGGCGTAATGTCGCCAACTTGGCGACATTTTTAATTGCTGCCAAATTAACAAAAATATCGCCAAATTGATAAAAATGACGCTAAATCAATGAAAATGACGACTAATTGAAGAAAATTCAATATCTTAGAAAGAATATAAGTACCTACTATAAGAATAACATTTTATTTTACTGTAAAAGTAGTAAATTCATTGCATTATATAAGGAAAGTCATGTGTTTCCCACATCAGATTTTTTTCATATATTAAACTAACATAAGTATTAATCTCATAATTTCATAATTCATCTCATAAACATAAAGCATATTAGTAAATGCATTTATGTATACTGTTGCGAACGTGCAACATTTCTTTTGGCACCTCCTCTTTTGTTTCTTTCGAAAGCCAGGCGAAGAAAACACAGTCCATGACCTAAGGAGTAAGAGCAAGGTTGTCAGGCTATTCCAGTAAGAAGAAAGGTTTCCAGATTTAGCGATGGATCGCTAATTTGAAGATATTTGGCGACTTCCAGAATGTACCAGAAACTTCTCGATAGAATGATTATTCTTTGAGATATAGAGATTTCCAAAAATTTATATGGAGAGACTATGAAAAGTCTCACCTCTCCTTTGGAGGGGAGTCGACGAATGGACGTTATGCAAACTGCATTGGACAGTGACTTTTGTCAGTGTTTTGAGAATAGTAGCAGCTGTTTTGTGAAATTATTTTCGTCAACATTCTGTAAATAATATTAGCTATTCTATGAAATTAGGGAAGTATGTAAGTGTTGTTTTTCTGTGTATTGTTCCTGTTTACGTTGTGCTTGCACGTAAGTTATCTAGAAACTTGGAATCATTCTTGGATCCTGCGTGTACACCCACAGTTCTAGAGGAAACTTTCGTAACAATATGGTGTGGCATGTTGACGAATATAAAATTACATTTATTTTAAGTTATCAATCTCTGGACTAATAGAGTCTTGTAGCATATTGTAATTTTCTTACTTCCTCAGGCCAACTCCATTAAATGAATTTGTGCTTATTTTCATTGATATATCCCACTAGCAGCATACCCGTTCTTCGTACGGAGTATATAATATAAAGAAATTTATAATTCGCAATCATATGCAAATTCTGTTAACATATTAAATTTATTGCTCATAAAGAGAAGTTTAAGAATAAATGTTCTTACTGTGATTACTTACTTCTGTGATTACTTAAAATATATCAGCGTTGAATGTATCGCATTTTCGAGATGTTTAAATAAATTTGCATTTCAGTTGGAAAGTATTTTATAATTAATGCTTTATGCATGATTGGACTTTCTTGTCTTTTCCAAATTCTATTAAAAGAAGATAATCATCATCATCATTTTTTTCACTGTTTAATCGAAAAGAAGCACTCCAGGACTTCACGAGAGTTAGTGTTTGGACATGAGCAGAAAAAGTGATGAGTCACTGAAAAAGAACTAAATCGGATGACATGGATCTTCGGAACTCGGATAATCCAGTATCTTCTGTACCAGAAATAAAATATAAATAATTAAATACGTAAATAAATCAATTTTTGGGCTGTTAGAGCCCAAATTAAAAAGCTAGCGCTTAAATTTTACAGAAATTTGCCATCCGTCCCAAACGAACTGTTATTCAATCTGCATGACTGTGATCATCGCAAGGCCAAATCTCGTAAGAGACCCCGCGCTGTTCTAAACATCGATAATCGGAATTAAAAGATCCCACCTCAAACATCTGATTTTTAAATAAAACTCGCGAATTTTATTTTATAAAAAAACATATTCTAAACTCTAAACTGCCAAAACGCTAGGTAACCCTTAGATCTGCATCAACCCCCCAAACTGCTTAAACTCTAAATGTGCAACAAACTGCCACACTAGGAGCTAGGACAAATAATAAAAAGTAGTAAATAAAAACCTCGAACCTCCAATTAGGGTCACTGAATTAATGTCACAGTTTGACGATAAGAACCACATATTGAAACTGGAGATTAAAGGCGCTTCGCGCCTGGTGCTCTGTCTTGTACGACACTACTACAGGCTGGAATTGACCAAATCTCAAATATATTTTTTCCATGTTGTGATCATGTTATGGACTACACTATATCTTTGGGCTATATTATTTTGGGGCCAGGTCTTTTTTTTTTTTTGCGACCCAGACCGTGCCCCTTACCAACTGGGCCAGGTCTTACCGCGGCGAGCATCAAAATCTCGGGCCGGGAAAAAAGTCGACCCCCACCAAAAAGAAATGCCAACGGGCAACCCAAGCCCAGCGGATAAGGAAAGTCGCCGACTCCCCCAAGCGGCGCACTCACAACCACAAACACCAAGGGATTTATTATCATACAAATAATCAACATGGCTCCTCATGGGAGGCTTTTACAAGATAACATCCGCACTGCGGGGAATAAAAACCAAAGATAACTTATAACAATTGAACACCAAACTCCCACATCGGAGCCAACCAGATCAATCAATAACCACAAATACAAACACTATAAAAATCTCAAAAACCCCATCAAACCTATAATTCTAAAAATCTATTGAAATCATCAGTAATATCCTTAGCTATTAAAACACAATTAACGATTCTCCTGATGGAGCGAGGGCGAGCAACAACTCTTTTAATCCAGACTGCCCTGTGTTCCTCCAGCGGCCGAGCCAAATGGTGTTCCCTGCTAAACCTGCATTCAAAGACATAATGGTCGGGGTCACCCAAGCCGCCACAGGGGCTCGCTGGGGATTCCCAGACCTTAAACCTGTGCAGGTAGCTGGGGAAGGGACCATGACCAGAGAGGAAAAAAAACAGATACCGATTGGTAATCTGTAACTTCTCACCAACCACCGGAAAGAACACACGAGCACGCAAACTACTGAGGAGGGTGCCATCGTAGACCACCCCAATAGCTCACCACTTTCTCGCGCAATTTGCGAACCAGGAATGCGAACCAGTGGGGCAGGCACCACCAACAGCTCCCCCTCCAGCGCAGCCACCTTTGCAAATTCATCCGCCAACTCATTTCCCGGAATTCCGATATGTGCACGAACCCAGGTAAGCCTAACCACATGCTGAGCCCTAAAAATACCTCCGTCCGTTTTAACCTCCGTCAAAAAATTAGATTTATTAGAAGGGGATTCCAGAGCAGCAATTGAAGATAAACTGTCCGTAAAAATAATAGCCCGCCTATCCTCTTGCAGGACCCAGTCACATGCAAATTTGATAGCCAGGATCTCGGTCTGAAAAACGGAATTAAACGACCGGAGCTTCCTTTGGACCAAATGGACCAAAGAACCTCCAACAAAACAACATACGGCAAAACCTACATCATTCTCCATCTTAGAACCGTCAGTGTATATATGTACACCGACGGGACCAAGATCACCATCAAAATCAATAATCCTATTACTAGAAGGAATAGTGGAAGACCTCACAAAATAATCAAAATCGGCCGGAGGGGGGAGATCCTCAATATTAAGGACATCCCTCCTCCTCCTCCAAAATAAAAACTTATCCCGGGCACTAGTAAGGGCCAAGTGAACAGGGGGAATGCCAAGAAGAGTGAATAGCGCACCGTAGGAAGTGGTTCGGTAACCGCCGGCTACCCGCAAGAGGAAATTCCTCTGCAGGTTTAGAAGCTTCTGGATCTGAGCTTGTGTCAGATCCCCAGCCCAAGCTCCGGCGCAATATATAATATCCTTCTCCACCACGGTACGATACCACAACTTCAACAGCCTCCTATCCACCCCCCACCCAGCCCCCACTACCCTACCAAATCACATTACAATCTGTGCACATTTAGTTGCAAGAAAATTAATGTGAGCAAACCACTTACCCCCCGCAGAAAATATTAATCCAAGATATCTGGCCTCATTAACTACCCTAATAGAGTTCCCGTTTAACTTAAAAGCAGGTTTCCTAACCATGGTCCCTACTTTCGAAAAAACCAAAGCCTCAGTTTTAGAAACCGATACTTTCAGGCCGAGGTCCGTAAGTACCAAAGAAACTCTCTCCAAGGTACGAAAACATGCCAACCTCCAGGTCCCTGCGGGTTTTCCCAGAGGCAAAAACCACTAGATCATCCGCAAAGGCCTGCAGGCGGCACGAGTCATCATTTAGAGAGAGAACACGATTGAAATAAATAAGCCATAAAATCGGAGCCACCACGGATCTTTGGGCCAGGTCTTGTAGAAGTTTAAAATTTCAGCCTGTAAATCTCCAATCCTTTGACTATCACGTCCGCTCGGGCTCCTCCGCCCTGACATTTAAACTGCCAGACGACGCCGGCCGACGGCAGTCCACAACCCCAAGAGAAGGGATTAGTGTAGTAATAAAGATCTAAGCCGAAAAACCATGTTGTCAATTTTTATTACATTGCATTTTCATTGTACTTATGTACTTAAGCATTAAATAGCTACATTGAGTTTTAAGGGGACTCAGTACCCTTCATTTGGCGAAAAATGACGAAAATACCGATTTTCAAATTTTTTGCTTAAAATATACCTTGACATCCCTAGTATATCCTGACAAAGTTTCGTGAAGATCCGAGAACTATAAATATATTTAAAAGGCTTTTGACTGCAACTGTGTCTCTTTAAATACCACGCCTACTTCTCTGTTTACGCTCTGTTTACATCGCATCTGCAACTGAATACTCCCTGTTTTACAAAATATTTCTACCAGGAAGAAGATGAAAGTGCTTAATCATAATTTTAATTGATAAAGAAACGTTGTTTACTTTTTCCGATCTGCTTTCGTTAGTTAATATCGTGCATAAACTGTGGAACTCAAAATGCAAACGAAAACTTACACAGTGCGACGTGGGCAAAATGTACTAAAGAAACATTTGTACATAAAAAACGTGTAAAACTCTGTGTAATGGAAGCTGTGTGTGAATATAATAAAGGTACACTGCGCTGCATAAAAGAAGCACAGAATGCCTTAGGTGTACCTTTAGGAAAGTGCTCCATGAATCTCGGTGTTGGGCTCGATTTTCGAAAAAAAAATATTTCGAAAAAACGACGAAGTGCAATGTATCAACTTGCACGTAAACTGGTTAAAAGAGCAATTTTAAAAAAAGACATATTAGTTAAAAAAAAGGAAGGTGTAACATACAGTGCAGGGTATTTTTAAAAGAAAGTTAAGAAATAATGGTAGTTATGCAGAAATGATATGCATAAGGTTACGAAATATTGTGTGTTTTTATGATATGAATATATTTTCAAATCTTGTATTTCTTTTATAATATAAACATCATCATATTTATAGTTAAGCTATATCCTAATGAAATGAATCAATTGTATTTCATGGTGTAAAAATAATAATGAATTTGGTAAAATCAATTTTTATTTATATTTTTTCTCGATTTTCTTTTCAATGTGTGACAACTAAAGTTTCGGCTAATGGTCACTTATATAAAATAAATATAGTTAAATTCAATGAAACAGCTACAGTTTTAAAGGAAAGTGTATAATAAATAATTTAAAATAACATTTAAAGTAATTTAAAATGGATTTGGAATAATTTTTCAAAGGTAAAACCTTTAAAGTGCTTTTTCTCAGTTCGTGTTTTTTCAGTATATCAATATGTTCAAAATGCTAAAACTTAAATATATATTTCTCAATTGACTTGATTTTTTTTCTGGATGTTCATTATAGTGCATTTTATGAAACTAAGGATCGGATTTGCAATAAAATCAAAAGTTTTTTTAAAAAAAATAGATATGTACAAAAAACTCAATTTTTTGTTGAATTTTTACATATGTATCAACATTTTATTTTTTTTCTCCCGAACTAAATAACTTTTTAAAAATCCGATCCTTAAAGTTATAGAAGACACTTCAAAGAACCTTATAAAAAAAAAGGGTTGCAAAAAGTTAGAAATTGTAGGAGAAGATAGGTTTTAAAAATTATTTAAATTTTTTAAAAAAAATTAAATTTTTCAAATTGTATCAGTAGAATTGTCTTTTTTCTTGATAAAATAATTTTCCTTAATAAAATCATTTAATAATATGCAAAAAGAGTATTGTAAAGTGCTTAAACAAAAAAAATTGTTCAAAGGGTACCGAGTCCCCTTATGGTTCGGATTACAAGCATATTAATAAACGAACTATGTTTTAATAGAATCTATTGGTTTTCCCACTGAGACAAATTTGGTGACTTTGCGACTTATTTTAAATATTGCCATATTTATGATAATATCGACAAATTAATGAAAATGTCGTAAAATTGAGGAAAACGATTTTAATGCAAATTTCATGTTGTATTTTCTGCTCCACAATGGGCCCACTCGAACTGCTCAACTTTGACCCACATTTGTTGCTTTGCGACATTTGCAGCGTGCAGCAGGTTTGCAGAACTTGTCAATACTCTTAAAGAACAGTCGTGTATGTTTGTATATCTGGCATCGTCATGTGTGAGTGTGTCCGACATCGGTTGAAACCCATACTTTGTCCAGTAGGTTGCGGGGTTTCTTAAAGCAGCTATCGATCCGGAATGTATCTCAAAACTTAATAAATATAATTGTTAACCAAAAATAATTGGCAAATTTAATAGATTTTTAAAAGTTTGTAAAAACCCTTTCTAGCCGTGCTGCTATTTTGAGGGTAACAATATATGTCCGGTTTTGTCCGAAGTTGTTTTAGAAGGTTGTTCGCTACTTGGCCCAGATGATCGCTCTCCCCCCCCCCCCCCAATTAGCTAACGATCCGATAAAACTTCCGAAATTCGGAAAAATAAAATATTCTTTTAAGCATTTGTAAAAAACCCTCTAAAATGAGTTCCAAATATATGTCTGGCTTCGTCTATACCTCGTA
Organism: Amaurobius ferox; assembly: GCA_951213105.1. Classification (NCBI taxonomy): domain Eukaryota; kingdom Metazoa; phylum Arthropoda; class Arachnida; order Araneae; family Amaurobiidae; genus Amaurobius; species Amaurobius ferox. The sequence continues at coordinate 18,117,637 of OX578153.1, forward strand.
CTTGACCCTGAAGGTCGTGATTTTCTTCTTACGAAGCGATCGATCCGAAGAGTAGAGCTCAACTTTCGAAAATTTGAAGCATTTTAAAGACTTTTAAATGTTTGTAAAAACTTCTCTTTTGTGGTCATTTTGAGGATAAAAATGTATATCCGTCTTTACTTGAAGCGCTTTACTTGAGTGCCTAAGTTTGTTTATATTCGTTCGTTAAGGAGGCAAACTCTTCTACCTGTTTATTTGGCCTGAAAAATCGACATATAAAGCTCTCGAAACAATTACCCTCATCTTTCCAATATACGAGTATAACTGCTTTAATCAAGGAAGTTTTGAAAACTTTTATCTTAAAAGCAGCTATTTGATTGCAAAATCAAGGAGGTTCCGAAAAATAAGAATTTCCTCCTAAAAAATCTGATCTGGACAGCACATGACTTTCCTTACATAATGCAATGAATTTACTAATTTTACAGTAAAAAAATAATGTATAAGATCCACTTTACTCTGAACGTTGAATTGTACATGTGATGATTTCCTGGATGACGACATGTAAAACTATTTCAAACTACCCAATTAACTTATATTTCATTTAATATGTACTTATAATCTTATTTTAGATACTTATATTAGTTACTTATATTATATTAAATACTTATATTAAGATACTTATATTAGTTTAGTAGATACTTATATTCTTTTTAATATATAGGATTTCTGTCAATTAGTCGTAATTTTCATTGATTTACCATCATTTTTATCAATTTGGCGAAATTTTCGTTAATTTGTCGACATTTAAAATGTCGCCAAGTTGACGAGGTTTTGCCAAAATCTCGGCAAGCGTTATGAACGGAGAAATAAGTTATTTTTATAACAGATAAGAAATGGCTATTGGCATTCAAATACAAAAGTATCACCCAAAGTATCTTTTCTCATGAATGGACAGAGCTAGTTCAACGAGAAAAATATCACAAAATTTTTCGCATGATACTACATATGAAAAGTGAATATATTTCACAATAGTCAATATTTTTTTTTATTTTATGTGATTTTTTGATATATTTATTTAAAAAACTGCAATATCTCGAGAACGGTTCATTCTAGCGTTCTAAAGATTATATTAATCATTTTATAAGGAAAAATTACAGAAGAAATGCCTATTCGCTTAACTTTATTAAATGTTTCTATTTTATGATGCTTTTTTCAAAATTTCACGTGAAAATATAGGTGGGTTCTGAAAATTCAATTGCGTGTAAAACAATGGGCTTCCAGTAATCACAGATTGTAATTTTGTACCAAATTTCATTTGAATTGAACCATTCGTTCGTGAGATATCGTCTCCACAGAATCAAGGACGCATACGCACGCACGCACACACACACACACACGCACGCACGCACACACACACACAAGCACACACATATACTTTCACACACACACATACCAACATTGAATTTCTATCAATTTGTCGTCATTTTCCTTGATTTAGTATCATTTTTATCCATTTGGCGAATTTCAACAGCTTTATTAACTTTGCTACATTTTATCAATGTATCGACATTGCTATCAATTTGGCGATCTTTTCTTCAATTTGATAATTTAAAGAAAAGTCGCAGAGCTTGTGATTTTCGTCAAAATTGCGCCAAGCATTATGGACGGAGATTTAAGTTATTCTTATACATAGTAGATAAAGGATTAATGGCGTTCAAATACAAAAGTTTTGCACAAAGTATATTCTCTCGCGAATGGAACGAGCCTGATCCACGAAAATAATATTGAAAAAATTATTGCAAATTTTTATAATTAATATTACAATTGAAAAGTGAACATATACGACAATTGTTAATACTTTTAATTAATTTTATGGGATATTTTTATAAATTTATTTAAAAAATGTGCAATATCTCGAGAACGGTTCATGCTAGCGTTCTAAAATTTTTGTCAATCGTTTTCTAATGAAAAATTACATGAGAAACGATTATTGTCATAACTTTATTAAAAGTTTTGATTTTTTCTAAAATTTATTCGAATATTTGGAAGTGTTCTGAACATTCGATTGCGGTTAAAAACAATTGACTTCCAGTTTTCACGGATTGTAATTTTTGTACCAAATTTCACTCTAATCGCTCCATTTGTTTGTGAGATATCGTCTCCACAGACTCACTGACACACACACATACTGACAACACCTCAAAAACGCTCAAAAACGTTTGATTCATATTTTAGAAATACTTGAAATGTGCCTTCCCGTCGAAATTTCGAATTCGAAATTTTGACTCCGATACAATACATTCCTTATAGATTACTATGTATCTCGTACACGGAAAATAAAAAGGGTAGAATCTAGGTATTTGGTTTAAACGGATGACAGATAAATTTTGAAAAGCTTTTAGAAGTCAGATTTTTGAGAAAGTCATTATTTATTTATACATATTTTAGAAATTTTAAAAAATGCCTCTGAAACGCACCTCTATATTGCACTTATATTATAATCGGTCTATATATGACTTTTCAAAGTACAGTTTTCAAAATTTGTCATCATCAGGTCCCATTCCTTATAGCTTTATAAAGCTGCAATTGCTCATTGTCAGATTATTTGTGAATTTTTGACAATTAAATTAAAGATTTAATAACCTTTATTTTTATCTTACTTATTGGAGCTCTGGAGCTAAACGTTCTATATACCATTAATTTTAAGTATAATATTGTAATTCTAGCGAATCTTGTTTAAAACTTGATGCTATTATCCTGTTATATTTCATATTCTGCAATAGACCCACTTGACATGGTCACATTCAACTTCGACCCACTTGACATGGTCACACTAAACTTCGACCCACTTTTGAGCCAACATACCTTGCTAAAATAATTGGTTGCTATGACCGTTAGCGGGCGATTAATAGTGATTTAATTTATCTTCAAGCCTTTGTGGCCGACCTTGCTATTATCACATTTGATAATAATAAAGCCCGCGAGTAAAATGTTATATACCATCAAACCAAAGAAAAAGAAATTAAATGCTAATCTAGCTGCCTGTCTGCAGCGAAAACAGTTTGTTTAGAGCATTGAAGTAGTATTTTAATAACTCGTTGGTTCAGAGCAAGAATAAAGGGGCTTTTTATACCCTGTCAAATCTGGGTGGAGATGCTAGTGTGAAGAAATTGGAATAAAGCCTGTCGTGGTTTAACTTACTCACTGTTTCTCAGAATTCAGGTAATCCCAGTCCGTAGAAGAGAAATCAACTGCCCCCCAGCAGAAAGAAATTCACAATTCACAAGTTACTGATAGCATTGCACAAATAAGTTATTCTATACGAGACAGTAACTTAAGCTTTGCATTTCAGCTCAGTGTCTACGGTATCAACTTCTGAACAACAGAAAAAATCATTGAAAATTCCACTCCTCCTTGTAAATGTAAATACCTTGCCATTTGCATGGAAACCATTCACCCTGCTTAAAACCCATTCTATCCATTAACCCTTCCCCAATAAGCATGATTTATGGTGTTATTACACGGGTTATTACACCCGGCCGTCCAAATAGTTGCTCTTAGTCCCCTGGACGAGTCGGACGGTCTGGGTCTTCTACGGGTTATTACACGAACTTCGACAATTCCACCCGTCAATCATATTATAGGCTCCTCCTCTTTAACAGGTCCCTTCTATCTAATTCCGCCGATTTCATTTCAGAAAGCATTCTTTGGTGTGTTTTTCGTATAATTTTTATCTTTTATATCCTAAAGGTGTTTATAATTTATTAAAAGTTCTATTATTAGTTTTCCATCTCCAGTTTTTAGAAATTTATCCCAGCAATGATACTTTAGGCTCCTCCTTTCTAATACAGTCGAGTTTATTCCAAGAAGCATTAGTGGGGATTTTTTTTTCGTATAATTTGGATCTTTTATATGCCACAGGTGTCAGTAATTTGTTAAAAGTTCTATTATTATTTTTACATCACCAGACTTTAGTAATTCCGCCGGGCAATGATACTGTAAGCCCCTCCTTTCTAACAGGCCCTCCTTGTCCAGTGCCGCCGATTTCAGGAAGCATTCTTTAGTGTGTTTTTTCGTATATTTTAGATATTTTATATCCCACAGGTGTCTGTAATTTGGTAGAAGTTCTATATTTTTTTTCTATCTCCAGATTCTAACGTAATTGAACTGCTTCGACGTATTTGCATTACAGTCGCCATCGCCATCTTGAATGCAAATGAAAAGAGGAAAGGCGGGGCGTTGTGACGTCCAATTTTATCGTCCTCTGATTGGGTCATCGCTCAGAAATTGAGCATTTTTTATTGATGAGTATGAACGAATTGCGGCAATTCGGCGGCAAGATTTCTTCCCATTAAGATGTATGGTGTTGATGAAAAATTGCTGGAAGTAATTGCTCCGTGTAATAACACCATTACGAGTGACAAGTAAAAATCTTATCACCAAACAAGAGCTCATTTCACCCAGGTTTACAACTTTGCACTCCTAGAGGGTCAAGGCATTGGAAGAGTGTATAGTAATTTTACAAGTACCATCGCACTATTTCTCATAATTTAAGGCAAACTAGAGGGAAATCGACTGCCCACCTGCAGAACGACTAAACAGTTCACTCCCCCTTTTAAATGCCACAAACATACCATAAGCATACATTCAAAATTAAGATCGCAATAAGGATTTGTCTATCTTTTACGTCTATAGTAAAGGCGTACCTTAGATGTAAAGTAAAACCTTCCTAAGTAGGGATTAAAATTCTTACAATAGCCGAAAGACAGTAGCTGCGAATCTTTCTTTCCAAGAAAATGAGGATGAGAAACATTGATACTACAAGAACCACGGATGTGTTTGCTAAGAATAGTTTTCCAGTGGTACAAGTATTATTTTGCCAACGTGGATACAAGATTAAAACTTCGCGTCTTTACATCTAAATCCTGCTTGTTAATTTGATGATCTTATGCTAGACGTTGCAAAGCGCTAATCACGGAGCTTTTAGGGCAGATTTGTCAAGCGACTCAACTGTTTATTAAATAGTTATATAATGTATACATTTTATTTAAAGAGAATGCTACTCTTTGAAAGAAGTTAACATGCAACGTTCACGAGATGTATCATGTTATTGATCTAAAACAGAAAATTTTTATAAAAAAAAATTGAAGAGTGTGACTTATCTCAACGTTCTCATACCAGAATTCATTTTTAGTAGCTTTTTTTTTTCAAATTTTATAAGAAATTTTTGTTTTTATAAAATCAGTATCATGGCAAATGATTACAACTATACAGTTGTTACCTTTCCTCTTTAAAGGACTTGAAAAAATATTTCAATTGATACCATACTTTATTTATATATATATATATATATATATATATTTATATATATATAAATATATATATATATATATATATATATATTTATATATATATAAATATATATATATATATATATATATATATATATATATATTTATATATATATAAATATATATATATATATATATATATATATATATATATATATATATTTATATATATATAAATATATATATGCACACCCCCACTTGAAAGGAGGAGGGGGAAATTGCCCCCCAAGGTGGACTAATGACATCACGAACAAAAAAAAAGTTATCGCGGTTATTTTTTACAACAATGATTGAAACTCCAAAGTCACGTGATCGTTGAGCCATAAATAAAGCCTTTCATGTAAGACTATGTTAAATTTTGCCCTATGCTGCCATGTTAAAAATTTTTTTTTTTTAATAAATTTCGAACATTTCACTCGAATTTAAAAAAAACTCCATCCATTTCAAGATTTTTTGATAATAAACCCCATATAAAGTTTCGTGTAAATACATGAATATTTGTGGTCACTATAGTGTACACAAGAAATGAACCACAGACGAATTTCACTCCAAAAATGGTCAAAACGTGTTCAAGAAGTGTTAAAACATATATTGTCATTAAAATCTGGAATTCGAAAATTTTTGTGAAAGCTATACTTTCTCTATACCATATTTTTAATTAGTGAGGGCTTTGCGAATACTTTTAACTTGACTCAAATGGATACCGTTATTAAGAAGTTTTCCAGAACTGATCTCTTCCGCTTTTCTTTTTCTACATGAAGCCGTCTTGATCAAAATCAGCAAATAGATTAATATTAGTATTTTTTAAACCAAATTTAAATTTTAAAAAATGTGTGATTTCTAGTTAATGTCACAGAATAGAATTTTACAATGACAAACACTTTCGAATAAAAAATCACTTTCAAAATGCTATTTTGTCACATTTCTATGCTCAATTATTATTTAGAAAAAGTTAAAAAGTTAAAACATTTGAGAAATTTCTGTCGGCTTGTTTACTCTAAAACTGAACAGGCATCTGGCTTTCATCTATTGCATAAATTTCACAAAATCTCGTTGAATATGCTTGATAACGTACCGTACTTTATGCAATATGCTTGATAGATGTCGTGATCACAGATACATCATTAAAAATTTGATGTGGGCTGCATATGACTTTACTTATATAATGAAATGAATTTAGATCTGTCACAGTGAGAAATTGATACTAAAGATCTATGGCACAGTGTTGCTAACGTTGTGTTGTACATTTGGCGCTTTTCCGGATGACAACATATGAAAAAATTTCGTTTCCAATTAACTTATAATTCATGCAACTTTAATAATTATCAATATTTATAGCATACTGATATTTATAGCATACGAATACTGATATCATTCTCAATAAGCAATATAGTCCATATATCAAAATATTTTAATAATAAATTCATCAATTAAGCATAATTTTCGTTAACTTGGCTCAATTTTTGTAACTTTGATGATACTTCCGTCAAATTGGGGTGAAATATCGACAAGATGACGATATTTCGCAAGATTATACACAAAGTTCGCTAAATGTATCGTTAAGTGTTACAAACAAAGTGAGAGAAGAACATTTCTTATATACTAAGACATATGCCCGTCATATGGCGGAATTAAAAATTTAAAAACCATTAACTCCCATTTGACGTCAATTTTATCCATTTGGCGATATTTTTATCAGTTTGGTGACATTTTTATCAGTTTGAAAACTCTTTCGTTAAATTTGGCAGCATTTAAATCAGTGCCAAGTTGGCGAGATCACATCCTACCAAATTTTTCGCCAAACAGAATGGACGGACAAATGGAGAAATGAGTGATTCTCATAGCCGCATCTTATGTTCTTTCCAATATTTTAATTTTCGTCAATAATTCGTCATTTTCACTAATGTAACGCTATTTCTATCAATTAGGAGAGATTTTTAGAAATTTAGTGACATTTTTAACAATTTAGCGGCATTTTCATCATTTTGGAAACATTTTCACACGTGCTATTGCACCACCTTGTGTCACCACCGGCCTTCTATGGACCCAACTGACGCCCACATTGGGGCAATCTCATGGACTTATCGAGGAAAATCCAACTAATGTCAAAGGCCCACACTTCTAAAGAGGAAACCGAAGATAAAGGCGCCTTCGGCGTCAGGTGCTTCACGATTTAAACGACCACGTGCGGTGAAATTTTCCTCAATTTGACAATTTGAAGAAAGGTCGCAAAGTTGACGATATTTCGGAAATTCATCGCCAAAATTTCTCCAGGCGTTAAGTGTGGACGGAGAAATTGATTTTTCTTATAGTCGATTCTGATGTCCTTTCCTAGATCATTTTCATTAATTTAGTTAATTTTATCAATTTGGTGACATTTCGTCATGCAGGCAACATTTAAAAAATTAATCTCCAAGTTGGCGATATTTAGCCAAATTCGTCGCTAAAATATCGCCAAGTGCTATGGACGAAGAAGTAGGTTTTTCTTATAGTAGATAAATGACTAATGGTGTCCAAATACAAAACTATTGCCCATAGTATCTTCTTTCGTCAATGTGGAAAGAGCCCCATATACCAGTATAATATTAACAAATTTATGGCAAAGTATTACAATTAAAAAGTGAGCATATTTCACAATAGTTGATACTTTTTATTCATATTATGTTATTTTTTATAATATGCAATATCTCGAGATCAATTTTATAATGCGCAATATCTCGAGAATGGTTCATTCAGTAGCGTTCTAAAATTTTTTCAATACTTTTCTAATGAAAAATCATATAACAAAAGACTATTTTCGTAATTTTATTGAATATTTTGATTTTTTGATGATTTTTAACAATTTACAGCATAGTTGAAAGTGTTTATGACTTTGATCATTCTGTCTGTCTGTCTGTCCGTTAACACGATAACTGCCTAAGAATGACTTTATCAAAATGAAATTTTAGTATGTTATTCAAACGGTCTGTGGAACCTATGTGAATATAAATGAATAATATCACCCAATTAGTTTTGGATTGAACCCGGATTCAAAAAATTAAATTCGATTAACCCTATGGGACCTCATTTTTCAAGCATTTTTTAAGAAGATTTAAAATTCCCAAATTGCATCGAAAATTTTAGGAAATATTCAAATTATCCCATAAAATATATAAAAAATGTTCAGCAAAATACGTTCAGTAGTTTTTAAAATAAAAATTAAAATAATATTTACACACTTTATATGAAGAAATCACATGACCATTATATGAAGAGATCACGTGACCCACTTCAAAATAAAGTATGTCATCCTTCTTGTGTCAAAATCGTGATTTTTAAAATTATTTTTAATTCATATGTAGTGTTGTATCCGTCTTAAAACCGCTTTATTTTTGATTAAATTGTGTGCATCTACATACAGAAACAACGCTATTACAATAAAGTGGAGTTTAAATGATCACCCGACTTTGATTATTTCTACAACGAAGCCTAATTTTTACATATGGAGAATGTAAATACAAAAAGATGTAGAATGAGTTTTATAAGAACTGCTACATTTTTTTAACGCAAAATTATTTAGCTCATGGAGTCTGCAATATAGCTGATATGAATTAAACATTCATTTATACAGAGAAGCAAACGATTTTTTGAAGAAGTTTTAACCATAGAGTTAAATTACTTGTACCTCCATGGTTTTATATTTTTAAATAAAATAAATTATTATAGTATTGTGATAAATGAAATGTATGGAAAAATGTTTATCCATGAAATGCTGCTTTTATATAGAGAGTCAGCGTGTTATATTTCGTAGACGTCAATTGAACAAAGTTCGTTTGTTTTCGAAGAGGATTTCAAATATAAAATATTATTTTAGTATTATGATAATTTTAAAAATATTACCAAGGAATGTATCGCATTTTAGAAATGCTTAAACCAAGCAATTTATATTTCAATGCCGTTATTTGAATGAAGTTCATTTTTTTCGATGAAGTTTTATGTTTTTAAGTATAATAAATTAATGTAGTATTGTGATAATTTTAAAAATATAACCGAGGGATGTATCGCAATTTAGAGATGTTTAAATAAAATTGCATTGAAGTTGGAAAGTGTTTCATAATCAATGCTTTATGAATGACTGATTTTTTTTTGGTTTAAAATTTTATTCGAAAATTTGGAGGTGTTCTAAGCATTCAATTGCGGTTAAAAACAATTGTCTACCAGTTTTAACGAAGTATAATTTGTGTACAAAATTTCGTTCTAATCGCTTCATTTGATTGTGATATATCGTTTTCACAGTCTCACAGACACACACATTCATCACCAAAAAACGTTCGTTTCGTGTTCATGGATGCCTGAAACGTGTTCTTCACTCGAAATCGACTTTTCGACGTGAGAGCACGTTTCAAGCATCCCTGAATAAGTATCGTACGCTTTTGAGCTGATGTCTTTGCGTAAGTGTGTGTCAATGAGACTTTAGAGACGATATCTCACGAATTAATGGAGCGCTTCGAACGAAATTTAGAATGAGAATTACGATAAGTGAATACTAGATATCTATTGCTTTTAAACGCAATCGAATGTTTCTCCAAACGTTTTTAAACGAACCTTCAAATTTTGAAAAATCACCAAAAAATCAAAACTATCAATCAGGTTACGAAAATAAGGATTTTTTTAAGTAGTTTTTTATTAGAAAACGATTGACATAAATTTTAGAACGCTAGCATGAACCGTTCTCGAGATATTGCACTTTTTTAAAATAAATTTATCAAAAGGACACATAAAATTAAAAAAGAAAAAAAAATATTAACTAATGTGAAATACATTCGCTTTCAATTGTAATATTATGTGATAAATTTGTTAACATCATTCTCGTGGATCTAGCTCGGTCCATTCACGAGAAAAGTTGCTTTGAGTACTAGTTTCGTATTTGAACGCCATTAGTCATTATCTACTATAAGAATAACTTATTTCTTCGTCTATAACGCTTGGCGCAGTTTTGGCGAAATATCGCCATTTTTGCGATGTTTCATTAAATTATGTACCAAATTGAAGAAAATTTCCCATATTGATAATAATGTTCCCAATATGATGAGAATGTTCCATTTCAGATTGATCTGATGCTTTTCATCACAAAAAGTTAGGTATAAAACATGCATTTATTGGACACATTTGTAGTACTTTATTTTGGATCTTGGCGATTTTTACGGGTCATTTCGCAAAAAAGGCAAGTTCTCTTTTTTCTTCTTTTCGAATCGTAACAAAATCTAATCAGCAACAATGTAACCCACAAGCAACTTATCTACCAAATTTTTTTTTGATATGATGTGTTAGTTTTAAAGCTAGATTGGATACCGACAATTTAGCACAAAACAGCGTGTTCTTTTATACCGAATCATACCGAAATCTAAACATCAGAGTAACCCACAATTCACTATAAATTCTATAAAATTTGGTCAATACGTTTTGGAGTTAGAGTGGATATATACACGGCACAGACAAACACACACACAGACGTAGCGCTAAAAATAGTGTATTCGTGTTCCAGAGGTCCCAAAACATGTAAATCCGTAGAAAACGCGAGTGGCGATTTTGGATATGATTCCAAAATTTCTTCTATACATTACCATGTATTGCAGAAAAAGGTAAAAATGATTATCAGGATACTCAAAACGTGTAAATCCCAGAGTTATATTTATGACCCCATCAGATATTAGCACGATACATTTTAAATATAATATATGATGTGGAAATAAAAATTGAAAATTCCTAATTATGTCAAGTGAATAATCATTTCACATACATTTTCATGCAAAAAAAAAAATGTAAGCGAGTTTTGAATAACAAGATCGGGCATTTTTTATGAAATTCTAATTTAATAGAAAATTTCAGGGATAAAATAACTAATTATTATCATAAAAATTTGCATCAAACATAATGCAATACAGCTGACGTGCCGCACAATTTACTTCAAAATAGTCTATTTTACCCGCAATATTTTGCACAAGAATGAATATACTGACATATTTTCAAAGAGGTGAATAAAAGAAGGGAAGTTCTAAAAACTATAATCTATTCCTATGTATAAAAATCGGATGTGGGCAGCACATACTTTCCCTGCAGACTCATATTCACGTTGTCGTTATTTCTTTAATAATCCATTAAATTAAGTTTAATTGCACAGAACAATACTGAATTTGCAATTTTCATTCAAATTTTGTTTTTATTTGGTAACTGGACATTTTTACAATGGGGGTGTAACAAAAATGCAAAAATATTTTAAAAATATCGAGGACGGTTAGTTCCAGAGAAGGTTGTCGTTTATTTTTGGCTGGTGTACAGGAATCTGGGAGGGGAGGGTTACAAGATCTGGGGGGGGGGGGGGGGGTTACAAGTTGAAGCAAAATATGAGGAAACCTCCCTTCATACTTGAGTCAAAGATCTTAAGTGGAGAACGTCTTGCATCTTGTTTAGAGGTAGGAGATGTTGCACATCGTAAACTTAATACACAGAGCATTCTTACTTTCCCTATATACATAGCATAAGGTATGGGGAAAGTATTGTGACAGAGTCGAAAATTCGAATTCGGGTTTTCGAAGGATGCACATATTTCAGACCTCCCTAAAATCGAATCTAAAATTTTTGAAGTGATGTCCGTGTGTTTGTGGTAGTATGTATGTGTGTGTGTCCGCGAAACTTTGGAAGAGATATCTCACGAACAAATGGAGGGTTTCGAACAAAATTTTGTACAAAATTTGCAATCATTAAATATTGCAAACCTATTGATTTTAAACACTCGAATATCCGAAAGACCACCAAATTCTAGAAAGTAGAGATTGAAAATTCTTTTAAAAAAAAAATCAAAACTTTTAATAATTAATATTACATTTTAATGTAATTTTTTATTAAAAAAGAATTAACATTTTTGAATAATGTTTACTTGTCAAAAGTAATTTTATGTGATAAATATTTTAATATTTTCCTTGATCTACTTTTTCCCATTCACGAGAGAATATACTTTAATACATTACTTATAAATGCATAACGGTACTTTAAGTAATAATTTTGCATTTTGACGCCAAAAAAATCGCCAATAGGAATTTATGTATAAACAATGATATTCTTTTCGTTTGTCTGTCACGTTCGGCAATAAATTTTGTTATTGTGGCGATTCATTTAGCAAAATATCGCCAACTGTGCGATATTTCGTCCCAGACTGATCAATATATCATCGAAACTATAAAAATGACCCGAAGTTAACGAAAATGAAGCCAAATTTATTGAATAATTATATAAATATTTTAATATATGAAATATTTCTTACCTTGTACGTCATCATCATACCTTGTGTACAATTAATAAAATCGAATAATTCATTTAAGTTCGACTAGATTTATCTAAAGATTGCTATAAATATGCATAAAAAATGTTAACATATGCTAATATTTAAACGTTTTATTCTTCACCATTTCATTTTCTACCATTGACAGTTATAACTGTGGATGATGTTGCTAAATTAGGGGTAATGATACAGAGCGGATTAGCTGTAGAAATTTTAGTATTGGTTCTAATATTTTTTTCATTTTTTAGTTTAATTTCCCACAAATATCTTATTATATGAAAATAAAAACAAATAAACAGATTGCAATCATGTTGGTCATAAAATTCTGATCATTTCTGATCATTTTTATTAATCTTTACAAAGGTTTACAGCGGTCGTAAATGTGAATTTATTAACATGTATATTGTAATAAAATATTACTGATGTACAAAATGTATACTGATTCCAAAATTTTTAAATTTATGTTTTAAATGTTTAAACAAGCATCTTATATTCATATGAAATGTAGCTTAAACAGTTTTTAGAACTTACAAAAATTCTTTGTTAATAACAAAATCAACGATTGAAGCTGTTATTAACAACACATCTTTATTTATTTCAGATTTTGAAATCAATGTTGACACTTTTTCAGATTTTGAAATCCATTTTGAAATCAATGTTGACACCAAAAAATTATGAGAAAACTAAAGTTATTGAAATTTTTGCTAAAATGCTACATAAGTTTTTTAATTCTAGTTTAAATACTGTGGTTGTGTTTACAATTGTTCTCATTTTACAAAAAAGTTTAAACCAAACTATTTCACTTAAATAAGAACTTTTAAAATTACAATAATAAACATGACTTATTTAAAACATTTTATATTGGAAATTGCCAATACAAACTACTACCATTGGGGTCAACTTGGAAGAAAACAGCAAAAAACAATTAACACCCACAACGAATTCTGAGTATGCACTCGTAGTTTTTTTAAGTATATGTTATACATGCATTTTTTTACAATTACTTGAAAAAAAGACAAGCTGAATGATAATTTCAATCATTGTACTACAAAGAGTTAAATATGGAGAAATAAATGTACAATGTTACAAACATTTCACATAAAAATAAAGAATTCCTTTTATAAACCCATTTTATTAAATTTGAATTTCTAAAAGCATTTATAGAGTAATTATTGATATCTTTAATTAATTTTACTTATGAACAAGATAACTGCATAAATCTCACAATAAATTGGCCATTCACTAACCTTTTCCTTTAATCGCAAAAAGTTTTTCTTTTTCTAGAGAAAAATGCTTCTTTCACAATTAGCTGCATATTTTCTGTATCTCCAACCTTAAAAACAGCTGTCAGAAGAAGATCATCAGCATACTTATTCATTGCATATTTCTTAAGTCTATAATCAATTTTATCCCAAAATTCAGCAAACAGGTTTATATAACTATAATCCGCAGGGTCACTTAAAATCTTGAAAGCGAGCATTCTTAACACTTTGTAATACTGATCTTCATGAGTAAAATATTGTTCATTGGGTAGTGTGTAGTATTGTATTGCAGGTGTGTAATTAGTGTACTCGCAAATAGGTGTGCAAAACATAAGCGTTGCTAGGTCCATAAATAAAACTCGTTGAGGCCAGATCAAAAAACTCTTTAACGCAACATATGGATACTTTCTAAATATCTCCATTAGTTCTGTATCTATATTAGAAAGAAGGAAGGCCGCAATTTCAGCATAGTATTCTCCAGTATAAAGGTTCCACATCCTCCAATTCCACGTCGCTCCTATTATGTAATCGTAGTTTTCCACCGAGAATATTACAGAAGGCAATAATAATTTTTCTTTTTGTTCTGGAGTTAACTTTTGAAAAAAATATTTAGTTGCTGCTACATTACCCTCAGTTACAGAAATATGAAACATATACTCATACAGCGAAAAACAAGGGAAAATGTTATTCAATCTACAATATTTTGGGATTGTTGCACTTAATACATGCAATTTCTTTTTCATGTAATGGATCCAAAATGAAAGTAGTGGTGAATGTAAGGTTCCAATCTCTTTAATACTTTTAACCTTAAATGGCATTTGTTTCCATAATGCTCGAATGCAATCTTCTAAGCACTCCTCACACGCTGAGCCGAAACTGCTTTTAACATGTAATATTTCACTATTTACAAACACCCTTGCTTCTTTCTTTCTATCCAATGTACCTTGTGGTGTCCAGGGAAATATAGAAATGTATAGTTTGTAACTCTCTACTTCCCCATAACATCTGTTCCACTTTAATAACTGCCAAGCTGCAGCTTCAACGAACTGTAATAGCTCTTTTTTTAATAAACCTGGTAGTGGAAGTTTCAATACATATTTCAATACTTCCTCTTCTACTCTTTTCAATACGTTTTCTATTAATTCTATTGATGCATGTAAACCAAAGCTGACAGAACGTTGGGTGCTATAACATTTTGAAAGTAATTCCTTGATGTCATCAACATTGATTAATATAACAGATATTTTGATGAGAGCTCTGTTCTTGAGTGATGGCATGCGAGAAATATCCATTGTACTGTTCATCGCTTTGGAACGTTTTATTAAATCTGTTGACTTTACTTCACACACTTTATGAATTGCATTTACTACGGACTCTGCACACATTTAGCCAGTCGGGAATATCGAAGCACGTGAAGTTCCTAGCAGTAAACTGTTTTAACCTTCGGGCTGTGAGCACTTGTCTGTTATACGACTCCAGCGAGAAGGCATTTGGGTCACGTGATTTTGGACGAGTCCATTAGTTAAATTCAATGACAGGTGGAAACGTCTTAAGAAGAACGGGTTTCCAGAATTGGCGCCTTTAGTGCGAATTAATTTATAATTTGTGCAGTACGATAAAGAGCTTTATGTGTATAAGTACATTCAGTGTAAGTGTTGGGATATGGTGTAATTGTTTTCTTCACAATGATTAAAACTATTTATTACAATAATGGTTGTAAATGTTTTATTAAAATTGAAGAGTTCGTGTTGTAATACTTTTCTTCTAACTTAAACTCTTTTATTTAGTGAGGAATGCACAACGTGACATACGCACATCTCTATATTTTTATCATTATATATTTTACTCTTTATATAACGTGTTTAACTTCCATCAAACACAGAAAAAAATTTTCAATGCAAATACTTTTGCTGCCGTTGAAAATCATTTCAGTAATATCTATGCATCACATTTTATACAGTTACATATTTCATAAAGTATTAATATTTGTTCATTTTGAAATAAATTTTGGTAATTCAATTATTTTTAAATATGTTATCTAAACATTATCCTTGTTTGTGTGCCACTATTCAGACAGTTCTGCATTAGAGCTTAGCTCTGCATGGCCATGTTATCTAAGGAATCTATAACCCTCCCCCCCCCCCACCGAGATACAAAATTTGGGAAATTATAAAAATATTTAAAACATTTAAAAAATACATAAAATATTTATACTTTATATTTATTTATTTATTTTATATTATTTTATATATAAAATACTTAGTAAATATAACGCATTTAACTTCTATCAAACACAGAGAAAATGTTTCAATGCAAATACTTTTGCTGCCGTTGAAAATCATTTCAGTAATATCTATGCATCACATTTTATACAGTTACATATTTCATAAAGTATTAAAATTTGTTCATTTTGAAATAACTTTTGGTAATTCAATTATTTTTAAATATATTATCTAAACATTATCCTTGTTTGTGTGCCACTATTTAGACAGTTCTGCATTAGGGCTTAGCTCTGCATGGCCATGTTATCTAAGGAATCTATAACCCTCTCCCCCCCCCTGAGATACAAAATTTGGGAAATTATAAAAATATTTAAAACATTTAAAAAATACATAAAATATTTATACTTTATATTTATTTATTTATTTTATATTATTTTATATATAAAATATTTAATAAATATAACGCATTTAACTTCTATCAAACACAGAGAAAATGTTTCAATGTAAATACTTTTGCTGCCGTTGAAAATCATTTCATTAATATCTATGCATCACATTTTATACTGTTACATATTTCATAAAGTATTAATATTTGTTCATTTTGAAATAAATTTTTGTAATTTAATTAATTTTAAATATGTTATCTAAACATTATCCTTGTTTGTGTGCCACTATTTAGACAGTTCTGCATTAGAGTTTAACTCTGCATGGCCATGTTATCTAAGGAATCTATAACCCTCCCCCCCCCCCCCCGCGATACAAAATTTGGAAAATTATAAAAATATTTGGAACGTTTTAAAAATACATAAAATATTTATACTTTATATTTATTTATTTATTTTATATTATTTTATATATAAAATATTTAATAAATTGTATCATTGTCGCCATTCTCGAAATCTGATTCTGCACTTTCAGTTGACTCTGTGTCATGTTCTGAAGAGGAGTCGGCGCCTACCACAAAACTTATTTCCTCTATGGTTTCTTCCACTAAATTGTCAATTTCTCAATTTGTGTTGTCATCCACACTTGAAACTGTATTTCGATATTTCTCGGGTCTCTTTCTTTTACGTGGCGACACTAGAATCGGTGATTTACTTGATTCTTTCTTGATGCGTTCTCATTGACACACCAGTTGCAGTGGCTGTTCTCTTCTGGGCCTGTTGGATGGGGATGTATAACTTTCCTGAAGTAGCTTCGGCCTAAAAAAAATTGAGAACTTTGTGGAGCACATTTCTTTCCTTGGAATGAATTACTTTTCCTTTTACAGACATTTTGTCGACAAAAGCAAGATTCACAAACATCAGATTCTGATTAATTAAATGAACTGATGTTAGAAGTTGGAACATAGGTTAGACAGACTTTGAGTCGCAAGCGCAATGCTAGTCCAACGCAACGATTCTAAATTAAAGCAGCTACGGACAGGAAGGCTCCGTAATGTTAAATTCCGAAACCACTAGGTGGCGCTGATGCTGTAGGGAATTTGAGGAATAGGGACATCCTGAGGGAAAATATTCAGTATCATTCAGTATTGTGTTTTGCTTGTGTAGTGTTGGTGTGTTACAGAAAATCTGAGCACGTGGTAAGTTTTAATGATCATTATTACCTTTAATTTCGTTTAATCCTTTAAGTTTCCTTTAATCGATCGTTGTCTGAGGATTCGTATATCTTTTATTTGCATTTGATTCGTATATTTAGCACGTACATAACTATTCATGTCTATTTTCGTTTGATTCGGATATTTAGCACGTGTATATCTTTTATTTGCATTTGATTCGTATATTTAGCACGTGTCTATCTTTTATTTGCATTTGATTCGTATATTTAGCACGTACATAACTATTCATGTCTATTTTCGTTTGATTCGGATATTTAGCACGTGTATATCTTTTATTTGCATTTGATTCGTATATTTAGCACGTGTATAACTGTCTATTTTCGTTTGATTCGGATATTTAGCACGTGCATAACTTTTATTTGCATTTGATTCGTATATTTAGCATGTGCATAACTACTTCTTTAGCACATGGTAAGTTTTAATGAGCATTATTTCCTTTAATTTGAAGTTCTTGATGATTATTATATATATGATTCGATCGATCGTTATCTGAGGATTCGTATATTTTTCGCACGTGCATAATATAACTAGTGCTAACTTTCGCACGTGCATATATAACTAGTAAATTTGATTCATGACTAGTAAAATTTAATAAATTGAATTCAGCCTAGTGTTTCTATGCTTACTTTACTGATATTTAAACGTTCTTTTGTAATATAAATTTGAACTGACCATTACATTTCTATGATTACGTTTAAATTAACACAAAAATTTCTGATTTTAATTTTACACGACCATTATATTTGTGTATGCGTGGATATATAATGATCTGTAGCTGAATACGAACGTGTAGTGTTCATCTTGTTACAAGCGTTATATTTACCACTGCATAACTATTCGTAAACTAGTAAATTTGATTCATGACTAGTAAAATTTAATAAATTGAATTCAGCCTAG
Organism: Amaurobius ferox; assembly: GCA_951213105.1. Lineage (NCBI taxonomy): Eukaryota > Metazoa > Arthropoda > Arachnida > Araneae > Amaurobiidae > Amaurobius > Amaurobius ferox. Next base: position 18,136,284 of record OX578153.1, read on the forward strand.
TGTTTCTATGCTTACTTTACTGATATTTAAACGTTCTTTTGTAATATAAATTTGACCTGACCATTACATTTCTATGATTACGTTTAAATTAACACAAAAATTTCTGATTTTAATTTTACACGACCATTATATTTGTGTATGCGTGGATATATAATGATCTGTAGCTGAATACGAACGTGTAGTGTTCATCTTGTTACAAGCGTTATATTTACCACTGCATAACTATTCGTAAACTAGTAAATTTGATTCATGACTAGTAAAATTTAATAAATTGAATTCAGCCTAGTGTTTCTATGCTTACTTTACTGATATTTAAACGTTCTTTTGTAATATAAATTTGACCTGACCATTACATTTCTATGATTACGTTTAAATTAACACAAACATTTCTGATTTTAATTTTACACGACCATTATATTTGTGTATGCGTGGATATATAATGATCTGTAGCTGAATACGAACGTGTAGTGTTCATCTTGTTACAAGCGTTATATTTACCACTGCATAACTATTCGTAAACTAGTAAATTTGATTCATGACTAGTAAAATTTAATAAATTGAATTCAGCCTAGTGTTTCTATGCTTACTTTACTGATATTTAAACGTTCTTTTGTAATATAAATTTGACCTGACAATTACATTTCTATGATTACGTTTAAATTAACACAAAAATTTCTGATTTTAATTTTACACGACCATTATATTTGTGTATGCGTGGATATATAATGATCTGTAGCTGAATACGAACGTGTAGTGTTCATCTTGTTACAAGCGTTATATTTACCACTGCATAACTAATTCAATTTTTGTTTTTATTTGATAATTGGACATTTTTCCTACAGTGGCGTAACAAAAATGCAAGAAATCTCAAATAGAATGGTTAGGCCTAAAGTATAATGGAGTGTTATATTCTTTTACTCGTTAAAAATTGTGTATAAAACAAGATTTTAATTGATACATTTGAGCATACGTAGTCTTTTTATTTTGGCAATGATTTTGGGCCATTTCGTAAAAAAAGGCAGGTTGTTCTTTTGAGAATCGTAACAAAATCTAATCGGCATGATCCAAGATGGCAGTTATTTTGATTCTTATAACCACTTAATTCTTAAAAGCGACAGCTACTGTATTGCATATATCTAAGGAACATTTATTTATGTAAAACATTTATGATATCCTAACTTACTATTAGATAATAACTGACAAATTAATATTTCTAGTAATTTAAAAGGTGTGTTCTCTGAAATTGGATGACATGGCTTAAACTGAGCAAGATTGGGTGATGTACATTTAACTATATTATTTTTTTGTTGTTGTTATATGTATTTAATGAGTGTTTAATTTTATGTAATATTGTTAATACATTATGCTTAACATTTTCACTCAGTATTTGGATTTATTAATGATACTTCTTATTTAGTTTAGGTTTAGCTCTCTTTCTAGCTGAAAATAATGGATGTAGCAGAACATAAATGTTTTGATTGTGATAAAACATTTTCTAAAAGTTCTAATTTATATAAACATATTCGGCAGAAACATAATAAAGAAATCAAGTACAAAATCAAGAATAATGTTTCCTGTATACAGTGTGGTTTCGAATGCGTATCAAAATTAGCTCTTGAAGATCATTTTACATTTGCCCATGACATTATCATAGAGAGAGAAGACTTGGAATTTTTGACAGAAGAAGACTTCATTAACTGGAAAAGAAGCATTGAAATTGAGAAGAGTTGTACGTATGTCAAAAATTGTGGATCTAAGGAATGTAATGGGGTGAAGACAACATACTTTAATTGTCATCGGAGTGGATTTTTTAAAAGTAAAAGCAAAGGTGAAAGAAACATAAAAGTTATGGGATCAAATAAAATAAATGGAACTTGCCCATCTATGATTAAAGTAAAAGAATATGATGGCAAAATTGAAGTAGAATTTAAAAAGACTCATGTTGGCCATAGCATAGATTTAGGAAGAATGAGGATAGATGAGAAACAGAAAGAAGCAATTGCTCTGAAGCTATCAAAGAAGATTCCAATTGAAGCCATTTTAGATGATGTCAGGGATTCAGTTACAGATAAATTTGAACGAATACATCTACTGACTCGTAAAGATCTTAACAACATTAAAAAAGTTTACAATGTTCATTCAGATGGTGTATTGGATTCATTAGATGAATTAAGTGTGAAAAAGTGGATTGAAGGTGTGGCTAAAACTGATGATTCTCCAATTATCTTTTATAAAGAACAGAATAAGATGGATGAAGAACATTTTCCAGGTCTTAAAGAAGAAGATTTTTTGTTAGTAATAATGAATGCCTCTCAACGTGAAATGCTGAAAATGTATGGGAATGATGTAATATGTTTAGATTTCACTCATGGAATGAATGCTTATGGATTTGATTTAGCCACAGTACTAGTATTAGATGACAAACGAGAAGGCTTTCCTGCTGCATTCATCTTAAGTAACAGACAGGATAGTGTAGCTTTGACGCTTGCATTCAAGGCCTTAAAAGAACATGTGAATATTTCTTCAAAGATTTTAATGACAGATGACACAGAATCATTCCCTAATGCTTGGAAAGCTGCATTTCAAAGTTCTCCGAAAAGATTACTCTGTTCGTGGCATGTCGATAGAAGTTGGCGAAGAAAGCTCTTGCAATTAATAGAAAAGAAAGAAGATCAAGCATATGTGTACAAAATACTTAGATGTCTCCTGAGTGAAACAGAAGAAGAAGCATTTAATATTATGTTGAAGGAAGCATTAGAAGAATTTGAGACAACAAGTCCTTTACAAGAATTTGGTAATTATTTTAGACAGAATTATGCTAAGCGTTGTGAAGTTTGGGCTTACTGTTTCAGGAAGTGGTGTGGTGTAAATACCAATATGCATATTGAAAGAATGCATAGAACAATCAAATATATATATTTGAAAGGCAAAAAAGTTAAGCGGCTGGATAAGGCTTTATTTTGTCTCATGAAGTTTGTAAGAGATAAAGTGTTTGATCGTCTAATTTCTTTAGAGAAAGGAAAAGTTTCGTTTAAGATGACTCAGTTGCGAAATCGTCACAAGAGAAGTGTACAGCTGAAAAATGTTGAAATTTTAGAAAATGGAGTTGAGTGGAACATTAGTTCTGTATCAAGAAGGGGAGAAATTTATACTGTGAGACGACAAGAACAGTGTTCCAAGGACTGTGTATTGTCATGCATCGATTGTGGGTATTGTTTACACAATTTCACTTGCACGTGCATTGATAATGCTATTCAGTGGAATATGTGCAAACATATACATCTAGTGTGTGGCAAGTATTTCTCTAATGAAAATAAAGAAAATGAAGATGTAGATGATAGAAGTTACTTTGAAGGAGTTTCAGAAGAAACCATTGATGATATTGCAAGCAGAAGTTTGGTTATAAGTGAGGATACCAAGGTTCAAGAAAGAGAAAGTCATATTCAACATTTAAGACAACCTGGATCTAGTACAAGTACAGATTTTCAAGCAGAACTATTGAAAAAAAGTGATGAGCTTCTGAATTTAACTAAAGGTGCAACTACAGTGGAAGAATATGAAGTATTGAAGAAAATTTATGATGATGCTATAAGTAAAGCACATTCTTATATGACAGCATGCAAAAAAAGGAAGTCTTTCGAAATTACTATCAATGAGCCTGCAAACAAGCGAATAAAAACTCAAAGATTTATTTCCACAAGGAAAAAGGTTTCCAGAAAAAATTGTCTACTATTGAAACCAACGTCAAATGAATCACAAGAAATAGCTGCTAAGTTGATACTGAATTCAAAAGCCAGGAATGAAATATAAAGATGACATCATGTAGTTATAGATAACGTCCAATGGATTACAAGAAATAGTTGCCAAGTTAGTATGTTCGAATGCCAAAGGGCAATGAATTAATATCAACACCTGAAAGTCAGCCAAACTTCACAAGAATCTTCGGCAAGGCATCAAAGTTAAGTGACGACCCTGCGCGGGAGATTAGGTTGGCACACCCCACGGTGGAAAGTGATGGCAAGAGACCGGCTGAGATGACGGAGGTATTGCCGGCCGACCGCAGCTGTCCCAGCAATAATGGACTGCACGTGCGTGGTGTGTTATACCCCGATGTGCGGGATGCCATCGACTCCTGTCCGGTAGGAGGTCGGACTTCTCAGGACCGGCCCACCGCCCACGACATTGAAGTAATGCGTGAAACGGACATAGTCGAACTACTGGCGGACAAATCCTCATCATCTGACCTACGCAGGTTTCTCACCTTAGATCCTGCAACCACCACACAGTTGCTGGGTATTACGTTGTTCTAGCAAGATTGCAAGAAATAGTTGCTATGTTAGTATGTTTGAATGCCAAAAGGCAATGAATTAATATCAACACCTGGAAGTCAACTAAACTTAACGAGAATCTTCAGCAAGGTATCAAAGTTAAGTAACAAAGGCTATGTGTTTATTTTATTTCTTTCTGGCGAAGTCGGGTATGTTTGGCGCTAATTATTAAATGTGTTATTTCCCATTTGCCGAAGATGCAAGGCTCTGTTATTTATATGCTCTTATATTTTTCTGGCGAAGCCAGATGGGTTTGTTTTTAATTAATGTATTTATTTTCTTTTTGCAAAGGCAAGAGAGAGGCTGTGTGTTTATTTTATTTCTTTCTGGTGAAGCCGGGTATGTTTGGCGCTAATTATTAGAAGATGTGTTATTTCCCATTTGCCGAAGATGCAAGGCTCTGTTATTTATATGCTCTTATATTTTTCTGGCGAAGCCAGATGGGTTTATTTTTAATTAATGTATTTATTTTCTTTTTGCAAAGGCAAGAGGCTGTGTGTGTTTATTTTATTTCTTTCTGGCGAAGCCGGGTATGTTTGGCGCTAATTATTAGATGTGTTATTTCCCATTTGCCGAAGATGCAAGGCTCTGTTATTTATATGCTCTTATTTTTTTCTGGTGAAGCCAGATGTGTTTACTTTTAATTAATGTGTTTATTTCCCTTTTGCCAAAGGGAAATTATAAGTATTTCCTATGCTCACAGAAGGTTGGGTGGGCATGGGTGGAATTCAAGCAGCTACCTCCACGCGGTGAATTCTGGGCAACAGTCATATTATTAATACAGAGCTCCACAATATTCTAAATTATTTATTTATTCAAAATTATTTTAGTGGAACTTTGTTATATGACTGGCTAACAGCTGCAAAATTGTTAAATTCATAATTTACAATTACAATTTATTAGTGCTACTAGTACTTGCGATACCCACTTTTCGTGTCGGGTTTCCTTTACTTTTCGACTTGCAGGTCTACTAGCATATGTTATTCTTAAGGGTATACCTTAAAACTTGGAGTGAAAGTCCAGAATAGCCTATAACTGTACAGGTAAAAAAAAAAAACTTGCTATGTACAGCATTTACGACACATGTTAAGTTTTCTTGTTGTCTGCAGTTATAGTGCAACAGATTATTCTAGAGGCTAAACCACCTCTTGAATGCTGATTGCTGTACTAGAAGTATAATACTTTTTTCCTTAATTAATCAGCTTGACTGACAGTTTTTAGAAAATGTCTACTTCAGTTATCCACAGCTGATGAGCTCAAATGAGAGCGAAACCGGTCCTGTATCTCTGTTAACAGCATTAGTGACATGACTGGAGTTACACTTTTCTAATTTCAGATACTCTACTAATGTTGTTAACAGTTGTCTACAGGAGCTCTTTCTTTAGGAGCAAAACCGGTCCTGTGGTACCGTATAGTGTATAAAGATGTATGCTTGTACAGATGTATCACATATTACATACAGGTGTATCTTGTGATTCGGGTATGTAATTCTTACAATATAACGCTATGAGAAATAGTTTCTAATAAATTTATAGTGCAACAGATTATTCTAGAGGCTAAAGAATGCTATTTAAACTACCTCTTACTTGAATGCTGATTGCTATACTGGAAGTATTATAATTTTTTCCTTAATTAATCAGCTTGACTGACAGTTTTTAGAAAATGTCTACTTCAGTTATCCACAGCTGATGAGCGAAACCGGTCCTGTATCTCTGTTAACAGCATTAGTGACATGACTGGAGTTACACTTTTCTAATTTCAGATACTCTACTAATGTTGTTAACAGTTATCTACAGGAGCTCTTTCTTTAGGAGCAAAACCGGTCCTGTGGTACCGTATAGTGTATAAAGATGTATGCTTATACAGATGTATCACATATTACATACAGGTGTGTCTTGTGAATCAGGTATGTAATTTTTACTATAATATAACAATATAAAAAACAGCTTCTAATAAATTTAATTATTATATTGCAAAGGCCTTCGAAACAAATTTATATCATCAAAGTAATTTAGATGATGTGGGAACCCCTTTCAAATGAAAGTCACTTTATTTCAAAGAGCTTCCCTCTGAAAGTCCTCCACCAAAATACTTTTCCCTTGGATATATAGCTGACTACACATGCCCCATGCCTAATAAAAGATTATCCTGATTTTCTTGTGATAAAACCGATAAGAATTACCCTCCAATTCCAAGCTGATCAATAATTTTAGACTCAATTATAGTGTAATGACAAAATAAATACAAATTGATAAGCATCAATAATTAAAAATATTTAAAAAGTAATATACATTGTAAATTTTATATACTTGTAAAATTCAAAGTCAATATTTTATATAAATTTAATAAAACTGTTGATTATTTTATTACATATATAATGTTGAAATAATTATTTACAATATTATTAACTGCATATCAAATATCTTGGCCTATATTCCAGTGAAAAAGTATCATTTTTTAAGTTTAATCAATATTTTCAAAAATCCTAAAAATATCAAATAAAAGATTATATTAAAAAATAGGCCTAAATATATCATGATATAATCACTAAGTAAATCTTAAGTGTTTATCTTTTTATGTTAGGAAGCCATTCTCTTCCAAATAATAAAAAAGAAAAATACTGTCAAATCGCTCCAAAAATATCCTGCCCAATATCTTGGAAAAAAAAATAAATAAAATAATTCCAGTCTTTCTACAAAAGACATTCTATATTTTACGTTTAAGAGCCGTTTTATTAGAAAGTTTGAAAAAATCGCAAGCATCGTCCTCTACTGAAATATATATAAAATATGAAAAAGTAGTTCTGTCCAAATTGTGAAAAAAAGCTAAGTCCAACTGGAGCCGTTCTGTCTGAAAGTTTGAAAATTTTACAAGTCCCGTCTTCTACCGAAATATATATGGGAGCCGTTCTATCCAAATTATGAAAAAAAAGCTAAGTCCAACTGGAGCCGTTCTGTCCGAAAGTTTGAAAATTTTACAAGTCCCGTCCTCTACCGAAATATATACGGGAGCCGTTCTGTCCAAATTGTGGAAAAAAAGCTAAGTCCAACTGGAGCCGTTCTGTCCGAAAGTTTGAAAATTTTACAAGTCCCGTCTTCTACCGAAATATATATGGGAGCCGTTCTGTCCAAATTATGAAAAAAAAGCTAAGTCCAACTGGAGCCGTTCTGTCCAAATTATGAAAAAAAAGCTAAGTCCAACTGGAGCCGTTCTGTCCGAGAGTTTGAAAATTTTACAAGTCCCGTCCTCTACCGAAATATATACGGGAGCCGTTCTGTCCAAATTGTGGAAAAAAAGCTAAGTCCAACTGGAGCCGTTCTGTCCGAAAGTTTGAAAATTTTACAAGTCCCGTCTTCTACTGAAATATATACGGGAGCCGTTCTGTCCCAATTGTGAAAATAAACTAAGTCCAACTGGAGCCGTTCTGTCCGAAAGTTTGAAAATTTTACAAGTCCCGTCTTCTACCGAAATATATATGGGAGCCGTTCTGTCCGAAAGTTTGAAAAATTTACAAGTCCCGTCTTCTACCGAAATATATACGGGAGCCGTTCTGTCCAAATTGTGGAAAAAAAGCTAAGTCCAACTGGAGCCGTTCTGTCCGAAAGTTTGAAAATTTTACAAGTCCCGTCTTCTACTGAAATATATAAGGGAGCCGTTCTGTCCGAAAGTTTGAAAAAAAAGACAAGTCCAATCGTACTGCCGAAAAGCCGTTCTGTCTAGAAAATTCCCTATATCTCCCCTACAGATTTTCAAAAATTCCCTATCTTCAGTGGTCAAAAAATTTTCTAAGTTTTAACATTAGGAGCCTTCCTGTCCCTAGCCGCTTGTATTCTAAATGCATTCTAACAATTCTAAATTCCAAATTCTTGGCAACATACGCGGTCGCCAAACAGGTTTCTGCGTTCAGCAGCCCTTTCCCTGTAATGCACAAATCGTCTGTTTGTCAGCCTTCTTCCCTTAAGCGAAGTGGACTCATCCAAGGTCATCTGCCAACTCACGGGAGTCGGACGATACCTGTTTCGTCCTGTTTCCAAATGGAGCTCATGAAGGCCCGCCCCCTGATGGGCGGAATGTTAGCAGCCAATAGGAAATGTAGCTGACGATATAAGGGTCTGACAGCAAGATGGGCGTTTCGCCGGTGATGCAGGTAGTAAACGATGATACTTGTTAACCAGCCAAACAAGATAAAGTCCTCAGTTTTGGGAGATATGGGGTTTTCTTAAGTTAGTAACTATAGTAACGATTTTGAAAAGTTGTTCAATGGGAGCTTCGTCCGATTTAAAGATTTGTAACATTTGTTTTAGGCGATTTTGAATGTTGTTCAGGTCAAATATTTTTTCCATTTCTTTGTAGAAATCGAGGAATTGCAGAAATATATTAGTAGATTGGAAGCTGTTCTTTTTAGGCTGCGCTTGGGTCGAGTACTCTTCGGATATACCTTTATCCGTCTCGGTACTCTCCTGTGCTGCCTGGGCCGGAGTAACTTTTTTAGTGCAACCCTTCACTTAGTTGTCTGTAATCACTTGCAAGTATGTATGTATCAGTATTACGCTGAATGATGACTTTTCAGGATAAAGATTGCACATAAAATGTCTAAATCAGTCGTAACTTGTTATTTCAGGTTTCAGATAATGCTTGGAAGTAAGATTAAGGATTTTGGGGATTTGATAAAGGAATTGACATTGATAAAGGATTTGCAATGTCCCACAAGTCCCCCGGGGCTCACGATACACAAAATGTCTGAAGAATGTGGGGGATTTGATAAATTAATTGACATTGATAAAGGATTTGTAATGTCCCACAAGTCTCCCAGGTGCTCACGATGCACAGAAGTCTGATTATAACCATTTCTCCTTGTGTCCGTTCGTGGATTTGGAAAAGGAATTGGAAAGGATAATGGATGATTTGGGACTAATATTCTGTGAATAACAGCACAAGACAAAGAATTCTAAATTTAAATTATTTAGTTCACTATCCTCTCCACAGTTCTTTCAAAAGAGGACAATTGGGATTCGTTTTCCTGCAAACTGGACTGCATTGATAGAATGGGAACTTTCGTGAACTTTTTTTTTGTTTACTTTATTCCTCCTGCAATCTAAGTTCTGTGTGCTGCATTTTGAAAGCTTTATTCTTATAAAAAAATTAACTTTTTATTTAAAATTAACAAGTGCGTGGCTCAACTTGACATTCTCTTACCAGAATCCATTTTTAAGCTGCTTCATTTTTAATTTTTTGCAAATTATACAAAAATAATTTTGAAAAATGTATACCGTTGATGTATATATACCGAAACTGCTTCATACATATAGTCAATTTTTATGCTATTAGTAACAAAGTATTTTAATTTTCGATTATTTTTACCGTATTTCGAGCGAAGATCACATTTTACTCTTATTTGCATCCATAGAGGTAGTACAAGTTCAAATCATTTTTCTACATAAGCAATAGTGCCACATTTGCTGTGAAAGAATATCATTGTTTCCTCATAGGAAATAATGCTTAGAAAATCCTAAGTTACATATATATAATTTGGATTATAATTTTTAAAATCCAATGTTAGTATTTTATATAATTTATCTAGACACAAAATTTCGTAGCAATACGTGCATTTGTTCTTCCATTTCGTAACCTTGGTCATATTTGATAATTTTCCAAAATATTCTTTCATAACACACTAACGGACATTGTTCCAACATGCGTTCAGGCGAGCGAAGACCACATTCTACTCTTATTTGCATCAATAGTGGACGGAGAAATAAGTTATTTTTACCTCAGATAAAGGACTATTGGCGATCAAATACAAAAGTATTACACAAAGTACCTTTTCTCATGAATGGAATGAGCTAGATCCACGAGAATTATATCACCAAATTTATCGCATGTTACTACATATGAAAGTGTATATATTTCATAATAATTAATATATATTTTATTTGATGTGATTTTTTGATACATTTTTTAGAAAAATGTGCAATATCTCACGAACGGTTCATTCTAGTGTTCTAAAGTTTATGTCAATCATTTTATAAGGAAAAATTACATAAGAAATGCCTATTTGCGTAACTTTATTAAGGGTTTTGATTTTTTGATGATTTTTTCAAAATTTCATTTGAAAATTTAGATGGGTTCTGATAATTTGATTGCTTTTAAAGCAATAAGCTTACAGTATTCACGGATTGTAATTTATGTACCAAATTTCGTTTGAATCGCGCCATTCGTTCGTGAGATATCGTCTACACAGACTCACTGATAACCACACAAACACACACATATACTTTCACGCACACACACGCACAGAAAGACAGACATTGAATTTCCATCAATTAGTCGTGACTTTTTTTGATTTAATGCCATTTTTTCCTTTTGGCGAAATTCAAAATTTTTTTATTAACTTGGCAACAAATTATCAACTTAATCATTGTTATCAATTAGACGAAATTTTCTTCAATTTGGCAATTTAAAAAAAGTATCAAAGCTCGATATTTAGCCAAATTCGTCGTCAAAATTGCACCAAGCGTTATGGACGGAGAAATAAGTTATTCTTATGCATATATTAGAATCAATAACGGGTTTCTTGATATTTTTCATTTACACATGTAATCTACTAATACAGATTAAATCTTCTAATGCTCGAGTATATAAGTAGTACAGGTCCCATACAGTTTTAGCGCTTTTATTTTGTAAATATGGATTCACTTTCATATTTTTTGTATATTTGCTTTCAAAAGGGGTATGGATGTTTTATTCTTCAAATCTGCCCTTTGAAGATAATTTTGCATAGTGAAAACAGATATTCTTAAACTTTTCTTTAGCAGCAATAAATTTAATATTTTTACATAATTTGCACATGATTGTGAATTATCAGTTTCCTTATATTATATACTCCGTACGAAGAACGGGTATGTTGCTAATTTATAATATATATAAACACCTCGGAACGTAGTGTCGTACAAGACAGAGCATCAGGCGCGAAGCGCCTTTAATCAACAGTTTCAATATGTGGTTCTTATCGTCAAACTGTGACATTAATTCAGTGAACCTAATTGGAGGTTCGAGGTTTCTATTTACTACTTTTTATTATTTGTCCTAGCTCCTAGTGTGGCAGTTTGTTGCACATTTAGAGTTTAAGCAGTTCGGGGGGGGGGGGGGTTGATGCAGATCTAAGTGTTACCTAGCGTTTTGGCAGTTTAGAATATTTTTTTTTTTTTTTTTTTATAAAATAATAGTCGCGAGTTTTATTTAAAAATCCGATGTTGGAGGTGGGATCTTTTAATTCCGATTATCGATGTTTAGAACAGCGCGGGGTCTCTTACGAGATTTGGCCTTGCGATGATCATAGTCATGCAGATTGAATAACAGTTCGTTTGGAACGGATGGCAAATTTCTGTAAAATTTAAGCGCTAGCTTTTTAATTTGGGCTCTAACAGTTTTTATTTTGAAGTCATTCCTAATTACCGAGTTTCTTAGGTACCTGGGAGCTTTCCTGATAATCCGTAGGATTTTGTTTTGTTTTGTCTCTAGGAGGTCTATTGTAGTTTTACAGGCATATCCTCATACGGGTGCTGCATACAGCATTCCCGGGCGGATGACCGATTTATAAATTAGGAGTTTATTTTGATAACTTAGATTTCCGTTTCCTATCATTGGGTATAAGGCTCCTGTGGCCATATACGCTTTTTTGATTAAGTTCGTTACGTGCTGTTTCCAGGTTAGGTGGGAATCTATCGTTACACCTAGGTATTTAGTAGATTTTTCCGCTTTTAGGGCATGGTTGTTTATGTACAGAGGCGGCGGTGGTTTACGTTTTCTAGAGAAATAAATCCAATGACATTTATTGGGGTTTAATTTTATTCGCCATTTTTCCCGCCAAGTTTGGAGTATGTCTAAGTGTTGTTGTAGCTGTCTGTGCATTACTGAGACATACATATATATATATATATATATATATATATATATAAACACCTTTATTTATCCGTCTGTTTATATATCTATCTCTGGCTTGGCGAAACTTTGGTGTCGATATTATAGGAATATCGCCAACTTGGCGAGATGTTTTAAATGCTGCCAAATTGGCGAAAATATCACCAGATTGATTAAAATGTCGTCAAATGGATAAAAATGTAGCCAAATTGGTAAAAATGATTACTGATTGATGAAAGCAAGTGTAAAGGACTTCCCCTTTAACTCAAGGTTGAACGATAAGATTCTCGGGGTTTAATCAAGGTAAATGGAAGTAAGAGAGGTAGGCCATTCGTTTCTGGCAACCTACTCCTGTCCAAAGTTCTTGGAATTACTGACGTCACTGGTCCCTAGCCGGACTTTTCCGAAGCGTGGGAAAAAGTTAGACATAGAGCAGTAGCACGGATATCAGTTCGAAAGTTTGACGACATAGCTGTTTTAGATTTGGTAGTCTTCAAAATGGTTTATTGGACTGTTGCTCTTTGCGAAAACGCCAATTCAAGCAAAAATGTATCATTTCACAGATTTCCTCAAAATGAAGAAATGAGAAAAACTTGGATTGTAAAATGTCGTCGGCAAGATCAGTTTTGTGTAGAGAAAACCAGAATGTGTTCTTCGCACTTCAGTGCAGATGCTTATGAACGAGATTTTAGAGGAGAATTATTAGGCAATCAATTAAAGAAAAAGCTTAAAGCTGATACAGTTCCAACTCTATTTTTACTCAACAACAAAGAAGAATTTTCGAATCGTAAACTTCGACATGATAAAAGAGATGAGAAGAAGTCAATGAACGATTTGCTAAATGTTGAAGATGTAGAGCAGACTTCAAATATTTTTGAGAATATGTCAGTGGTTATTTAGTCAAGTGATTTAAATGAAATAGAAAGGCAAAATTTATATTTTGAAAATCAGAAATTGTTATTCGAAATAAATTCTTTAAAAAGAAAATTATTCGATGCTGAAGAAAATATCAAGTGTTTAAATGAAAAATACGAAAAAATGCGAGAAGAATGTGAGAAAATAAAAGAAAAATTAAATTTTTTTGAAGCACAGAGTGGCAATATAAAAAAGAAAGATGATGAGAAAACTCAAAGTGAAACTGCAAAAGTCCTTTCAAAATATTTCACATCAGGTCAGATATTACGAATTTTGAATAACGACAAGAGAACACAGTGGAAAATTGAAGATATAGCTAAAGCCTTAGTTCTTAGAAGTATTTCATCAAAAACATACTGCCATCTTAGAGAACAAATTAAAATCCCTTTGCCAAGCAGTAGCACGTTAAAATTATGGACAAAAAATTTTAAATGTTCCTCAGGAATTTTAACCCAAGTAGTAGAAATGATGAAAGAACAGGGGAAGGCACTAACAGAAATGCAGAAATTAACGGTCTTAAGCTTTGACGAAATGAACATCAAAAGTGATGTCGTTTACGACTCTTATGAAGACCGCATTTTAGGCCCGTATAAAAATGCTCAAGTTGAATTTACAAGGGGACTGACACACAATTGGAAACAATCTTTTATGATTATGATGTGAGAATGACTAAATTGTTATTATTTTCACTTTAAATTTTAAGGTTTACTCATGACCTAGTAGTTAGGAATTGACGGGCTGCGTGTGTTAGGTTTTCATGGTTTTCCTAACATATAACATAAATGTGACGCAGCTTCCCTTAAAAAGTTCTCCATGAAGGCATTCCTCCATTATAGAATGGCCATTTTTAAATTATCCTTCTCTCCCACAGGGGAACATCCGTAACCCAGTCATTTCATCACTGGCCTTTGTAACACCAGAATTAGTTGAAAGATCGTGAGATCAAATCTAGTGAAGTCACTAAAGAGGTGTTGGGAGATATACCCCCCCCCCCCCAGAAACCTAACGAAAACTACTGAAGTTAGAAGGAAGGACATTAGGAGAAATAGGAAACAACTCATTTCATTATCGCCCCTCCTCCCCCCCCCATTTTTTCTGTCGACGCAATTGATTAAAACCTACTGACTGGTTGGGCGTGTTAGATTTCCATTGATTTTCAAACATATAGCGTAAATAAGACACAATTTCGGTAGATGTTCCTTTATGAAAGGCATTTTCAAAATCTGGTCACAACTGAACTTATCTAATCAATATCTCGTCCTATCTCTTTACTTTTTTAATTTTTAATTTTTTTTTTATCATGAAGTACCCATATTCAAAAATTGCCTATCGTTATATGAAATTTAGTGCTCATTTAATTTCTTGAATAATTCAATTTTTTAACCATCATGAAACAATAATAATACATAATTAAAGAAAACAATTGTGCTGATCTTTTGTATCATACAAAATATGATTTCTATATGTGTTCGCATTCGGAGAAGTCTTTAAACAATTGAATTTCGTACACATATCAATTTCATTATGAAAAAAAAAATAATACGAGCATTTTTCTGCCTGAAATCTTTAAGGACGTCACATATTTATTTATTTCTATAATTCTGAAAACTATTATTGAATTACATTCAGCAAGTCATTCACTGTGTTCTAATTTATTTTATCATGTCAAGTCTACAAGCATGATATTTTAAAGCAGTTCGATAAAAATGGACAGGTTTTGTTGGTTTATTATTCTAGTCTCAGATAGAATAATAGTGCCTTGTATTTTAGCTAAATCCTCCGATATTTTACTATGCACTTATTAAAGAAAAACTAATAACAATTTTAAATTGCAGAAAATATTTTAGCATAGTTTAAATAGCTCAATTGCTAATGTCATCGTTAGAGATGCTTAAAAACAACTCTAATAATACAGTTCTAAATAAAATTTACCATAGCTAGTTTTATTTAATATTATATTCTTATATATGAATAATGAAATGTAATCTATCATTTACTCGGTAGAAATTTCAATATACTATATGATGTATATTTAAATTAAGAAAATTGCTGCGGTATTCAATGTATTTCTTATGACAGCAACGGGCTGTTTTTGGGACCAGTCGCGAAGGGAGGGGAGAATTCCAGCTGTTGGCGTACAATCTTTGGCCAACCTTACCTTTCAATAGACCTTGGGATTTAATGGGAATAGTTGGGGTCAATTACATAAGTAAAAAATCTGATGTGGGCAGCACATGATTTTCCTTATAAAATGCAAAGAATTTACTACTTTTGCAGTAAAAAAAAATAGATTAATTTTATAGTAGATGTTTATATTCTTTCCAAGATATTGAATTTTCGTCAATGAGTCGTCACTTTCATAGATTTAGCGTTCTTATCCATTTGGCGAATTTTTCGTTAATTTAGCAAAATTTAAAAAAGTTACCAAGTTGGCGACATTCCACCACATTCGTCGCCAAAATTTCGCCAAGCGTTATGGACTGAAAAATAAGTTATTCTTACAGCAGATGAATGACTATTGGCGTTCAAATACAAAAGTATTACTCAAAGTATCTTTATTTATGAATTTTAGTGAGCTAGATCCACGAGAATGATGTCACCAAATTTATCGCATGGTATTACATATGAAAAGTGAACATGTTTCTCAACAGGAATTTTTTCTTTTTATTTTATATGATTTTTTGATAATTTCTTGAAAAATGTACAATGTCTCGAGAACGGTTCATGTAAACGTTCTAAAATTCATGTCAATCGTTTTCTAATGAAAAATTACATAAGAAATGTCTATTTGTAAAACTTTATTCAAGGTTTTAATTTTTTGAAGATTTTTTTCAAAATTTCAATCGAAAATTTAGGGGAGGTGTTCTGAACATTCGATTGCATATTAAAACAATAATCTACCAGATTTTACGGATTGTAATTTTTGTACCAAATTTCGTTCGAATCGGTCCATTCGTTTGTCAGTTATCGTCTCCACAGACTCACTGACACACACACAGAGACATCACTTAAAAAATATTTGATTCGTGATCAGGGATGCTTGAAACGTGCTCTCCCGTCGAAAACTCGAATTAGAATTTTTGACTCCATCACAATACTTTCCTTATACATTATTATATATAAAGAAAGTAATTAGAAGTTCCTCTCCTTTTTTGAAGGGAGGAGGAGATTAATTAGGTTTGGAGAAATTAGATTTAAGATTTAAGATTCTGATGTTTTTGTTGTTGTTGAGACCCAGACTGTCCGACCTACCAGAAAGGTGTAAGGTAACTGTTTGTACGGCCGGGAAGTGCCACCCAATTTGGACCGGAACCCAGTGGGGGAGGCATCCACAGGGACCGTACCCTCCTTCCCCTACCACCAACCTCTCGGAAGGACTTACGGACCCACATGTTTAACGTGATCGTACTCCGCGTGATCTGATGTTTTTGTGTTATATTTCGTTTAAAATTTGAGTGACTCTCTGCAATTATGAATTATTAATCCAAATTATAAATTATTGATACACAATATATATTTTAAAACATTTAAAGTAAACCTTTGAATATTTATTTTCATCTTCAAATTTCGAATATAATAACATACTGATTGCATTTCTTACCGGATATCGGAAATGAGAATGGATATGCAAAGTGTGTAGACATGCATGCTAAAATGGTCTCGGTTAACATCAAAAATGTTAATATTATTTTATTAACTGCTTGAATTATTTTATTTTAGCTTTTAAATGAAATTTTCTTTTAAAGTTATTTTTTGTATCACCTTTAAACATTTAATTTTGGAAATATCGTAATTGTTACATATATGAAATGCTGCTTTTTTACTAGTTTCATAAAGTATTTTTTATTTCATGAAGTGTTAATAATAATTTTAAATTTTGAAACTGTATAAAAGTCATACTGGCAGAACCCGCTTCCTACAAACTACTTAAACAAAAACACAATCTTAAGTTTCCTTTCTTAATACTTATACCAAAATTCCATAAATCACCAATTACTTTTAGATCTGTTACTATAGGATTTAATTCATATCCCAATGCTGCGGACAAACAACGACTGTTTATAATAGATCAAATTTCTGATCATTTTACTACACAGGGAACACATATTGTCAAAAAGAAAGATCAATCATGCATAATGTATTGATTATGAAACACTTTCCAATTGCAATGCAATTTTTATTTAACCATCTTTAAAATGCGATACATTCCTCGGTAATATTTTTAAAATTATCAGAATACTACATTAATTTATTATATTTGAAAGCTTGAAACTTCATCGAAAAAATTAACTTTATTCAAATGACGCCATTGAAATATAAATTGCCGGCTTTAAACATCTCAAATATGCGATATATTCAGTGGTACTATTTTTAAAATTACCACAATGCTACAATAATTTATTGTACTAGAAAACTTCATCGAAAACAAATGAAATTTATTCAAATGACGTTTTCGAAATATAAATCGCTTGGCTATCTATATAAAAGCAGCATTTCGGTCATAAACAATTTTATATTCCTTTTATTCATCAGCATTATACTATAATTTATTTTATTTAAAAAGTTAAAACCGTGGTGGTACATGTAAATCAACTCTATTATTGAAACTTCATCAAATAAATCCGCTGCTTCTCTATGTAAAATAAAAGAATGTAACTATGAAAATCACGATTTTGACACAAGATGGATGGCATTGATCATTTAAACTAAAATATATTGTAATTGCGTTGTTTCAAAATATAGATGTACAGAAATTAAGCAGAAATAAAGCGGTTTTAGGACGGATACAACACTAAATATAAATTTAAGGGACATTAAAAATCACGATTCTGACTCAAGATGGATGCCATATTTTATTTTGAAGTGAATAACGTGATCTCTTCGTATAAAATGGCTGTAATTAATATTTGAATATTTATTTTAAAAACCACAGAATATATTTTGCTGAATTTATTTTTCATATTTTTTATGGGATAATTTGAATATTTCACAAAATTTTCGAAGCAATTTGTGAATTTTAAATTCGCTTAAAAATATTTGAAAAATTAGGTCCTATAGGATTCAATGTATTTCATGTTTTTAACCCAGGTTCAATCCAAAACTAATTAAGTGATATTATTCATTTATATTCTAATTGGTTCCACAGACCGACTAAAAACGTACTAAAATTTCATTCTGATAATGTCATCTTTACGGCAGTTATCGTGCTAAAAGGGCAGACAGAATGAACAAAATCATAAACACTTTTCAACTATGTTGTAAAGTGTTAAAAATGTATGATTTCTAGTTAATGTCAAAGAATGGCATTTTATAATGACAAACAATTTCAAATAAAAGAATCACTTTCAAACACATATTTTTCTCACATTTCAATGCTAAATTTTTATCTAAGAAAAAAGAAAGTTAAAAGAATTGAGAAATTTCTCTCGGCTTGTTTACTCAAAAACTCAATCATATGGCATTCATCTAGTGCAAAAATTCCGCAAAAATTCGTAGAATATGCTTGATAACGTACGGAACTTTATGCAATATGCTTGATAGATATCGTGATCACAGATACATAATTAAAAATTTGATGTGGGCTGCACATGACTTTACTATGATGAAATGAATTTATTTCTGTCACAGTGAGAAATTGATGTGTAAGATCCTTGTCACAGTGTTTTTAACATTGAGTTTAACACAACTTTTCCGGATGACAACATAAAAAATTATTTCGTTCCCACTTAACTTATAATTCATGCAACTCTAAATTTACAATTATCAATATTTATAGCATACTCAATAAGCAATATAGTCCATATTTCAAAATATTTTAATAATACATTTATCAATTAGGCATCATTTTCCTTAATTTGACTCAATATTTGTAATTTTGACCATATTTTTGTCAAATTGGGGTGAAATATCGCCAAGATGAAGATATTTCGCAATATTATTCACAAAGTTCGCTAAATGTATCGTTAAGTGTTACAAGCAAACTGGGAGAAGAACATTTCTTATATACTAAAAGATATGCCCGTCATATGACGGAATTAAAATTTTGCAAAGCATTAACTCCCATTTGATAATATTTTTATCCATTTGTTGATATTTTTATCAGTTTAAAAACTGTTTCGTAAATTTGGCAGCATTTAAAACAATGCCAAGTTGGCGACATCACATCCTACCAAATTTTTCGCCAAACATTATGGACGGACAAATAGAGAAATGAATTATTCTCATAGTCGAATCTTATGTTCTTTCCAATATATTAAATTTTCGTCAATAATTCGTCATTTTCAATAATGTAGCGTTCTTTTTATCAATTAGGAAAGATTTTTAGAAATTTGGTGACATTTTTATCAATTTGACGACATTTTCATCATTTTCGGAACCTTTTCATCATTTTGGCAACATTTCATAAGTCGCCAAGTTGACGATATTCCAATAAAAGTTCGCCAACGTTACTGACAGAAAAGTAGTTTACTTCTATAGCAGATTCTTATATTCTATAGAAGATATTGAATTTCTTTTAATTATTCGGCATTTCCATTGATTTAGTATCACTTGTATTCATTTGGCGAAATTTATATTACTTTGCCAATATTTTCATTAACTTGGAGATATTTTTATCAATTTATCGACATTGTTATCAATTTGGTGAAAATTTCTTCAATTTGGCAATTTAAAGAAAAGTCTCAAAGTTGGCGATATTTCGGTAATTCATCGCCAAAATTGCACCAAGAGTTATTTGTGTAGGGAGAAAATGATTTTCCTTATAGTCGATTCTGATGTTCTTTCCTAGATCATTTTCATTAATTTAGTTAAGTTTATCAATTTGGTGACATTACGTCAAACAGGCAACATTTTAAAAATAAATCGCCAAGTTGGCGATATTCAGCCAAATTCGTCGATAAAATTTCGTCAAGTGCTATTGATGGAGAAGTAGGTTTTTCTTATAGTAGGTAAATGACTAATGGTGTTGATTGAAATGGTGTTAATTGAAAAGTGAGCATATTTCACAACAGGTAATACTTTTTATTAACACTTTACAAGAAAGTTGAAAAGTGTTTATGACTTTGTTCATTCTGTCTGTCTGTCTGTCCGTTAGCACGATAACTGCCGTAAAAATGACTTAATCAAAATGAAATTTTAGTATATTGTTCAGACGGTCTGTAGGTTGGTTGGTTGGTTGATTATGGTTTAATGGCACAAGATCCAAATTGGATATGCTGCGCCAGACATATGGTACCAACATACATAAATTTGTATGGACTAACGCACGTGTATAATTTAAAAGAGGTATAATGTGTGAAAAAACCATGACTATAGAACATGTACAACAATGCAAACGAGATGAAAAATTGCTAAAAGGTTATAAAAGGTGAAGTTAAAAATGATGGAAAAAACCAATGTCCAATAGGAATGGGAAAAGCTCCAAATGAGGATTTTCTCCAATCAATTCTGCCAAATGTATAGTATAAGTCTTGAAATGCTTATAACGGAACTGTTTATATTTCGAACACTCAATTAAAATATGTTTGATACTTGCCGAGGTCTGACAACTATTACAAAAGGGTTCAATTTCTCCTAAAAGTAAGTGTCTATGGGTAAAACGAGTATGACCAATGCGCAAACGAGTTAATATAACATCAAGTTTCCTACACTGAAAACTAGTCCACTTTTGCTTTAAAGGCTTTACCTCATACAATTTATTTTGAGTTTGCTGATTCCATGAGTGTTGCCATTTATCATATAATATTTTACTAATAGTTTTTTTTTTATATCTGCAAAGGAATGGGATGATTCAGAATACAATTAGCTGTTTTTGCAGTGGTATCAGCCAAAGCATTTCCCTTTATACCAACATGTCCCGGAATCCAACAAAATTGAATATGGTGTCCTCGTGGCTTCAAACCATGCACAAGTTGGAGAATATCTGAGGCAATGGGATGAAGCATGGCCATTCTGGATGAATGGCCATGCTTCATCCCATTGCGGTCTGTAGGACCTACGAGAATATAAATGAATAATAGCACTCAATTAGTTTTGGATTAAACCCGGGTTGAAAAAATGAAATACATTGAGCTCTACGGGACCTAATTTTTCAAATATTTTTTAAGCAGATTTAAAATTCACAAATTGCTTCGAAAATTTCAGGTAATATTCAAATTATTCAGTAAATATATAAAAAAAATTTCAGAAAAATATATTCAGAAGTTTTTTAAATAAAAATTAAAATAATAATTACACCGCTTATATGAAGCGATCACGTGACCATTGTATGAAGTGATCACGTGACCCACTTCAAAACGAAATAAGGCATCCATCTTGTCTCAAAATCGTGATTTTTAAAGTTATTTTTAATTCATATTGAGTGTTGTATCCCTCCTAAAATCACTTTATTTTTGCCTAAATTCTGTGCATCTATATACTGAAACAAAGCAATTACAATATATTTGAGTTTAAATGCTCATCCAAATTTGATTATTTCTACAACGAAGCCAATTTTTCACCTATGTAAAATGTACACGGCAAAATATATAGAATTAGTTGTATTTGAATTGCTGTATTTCTTAAACACAAAATCATTTAGTTCATGGACTCTCTATAGATGATATGAATGAAATATTCATTGATTTTACAAAGAGAAGGACAATTTTTATCGATGAAGTTTTACGCTTAGAGTTTAATTACTTGTAGCTCCATGGTCTTAATTTTTAAATAAAATAAATTATTATAGTATTGTGATGAATGGCATGAATGGGAAATTATTTATGAATGAAATGCTGCTTTTATAGCTAGAGCCAGGCGTGCTATTTTTTCTATGACGTCATTTGAATGAATTTCAGTTGTTTTCGATGAAGTTTTCAAATATAATAAATTATCGTAGTATTATGACAATTCTAAAATTATTTCCGAGGAATGTATTATATTTTATAGAATTGTTAAACCAGGCAATTTATATTTCAATGCCGTCATTTGAATGAAGTTCATTTTTTTCGATGAAGGTTTAAGTTTTGAAATATAATAAATTAATGTAGTATTCTGATAAGTTTTAAAATATTACCGAGGAATGTTTTGCATTTTAGACATGTTTAAATAAATTGCATTGAAGTTGGAAAGTGTTTCATAATCAATGCTTTAAACATGATTGGTCTTTCTTCTTTTTGCCTAAATCCAGTGCATCTACATACTGAAACAAGGCAATTGCAATATATTTGAGTTTAAATGATCATCCAAATTTGAATATTTCTACAACGAAGCCTATTTTTCACTTACGTAAATAGCAAAATATGTAGAATGACTTGTATAAGAAATGTACTTCTTTAACGCAAAATTATTTAGCTCATGGAGTCTGCATAGCTGATATGAATGAAATATTCATTGATTTTACAGAGAGAAGGACGAATTTTTCCGATGAAGTTTTAAGCATAGAGTTTAATTACTTGTACCTCCATGATTTTAAGATTTTAAATAAAATAAATTATTATAGTATTGTGATGAATGAAATGAATGGAAAAAAGTTTATGAATGAAATGCTGCTTATATAGAGAGCCAGGCGTTTTATATTTCGATGACGTCATTTGAAAAAAATTTATTTGTTTTCGATGAAGTTTTCAAATATAATAAATTATTGTAGCATTATGATAATTTTAAAAATATTATCGAGGAATCTATCGCATTTTAGAGATGTTTAAATAAAATTGCATTGAAGTTGGAAAGTGTTACATAATCAATGCTTTATGCATGATTGATCGTTCTTGATTCAAAATTTTATTCGAAAATTGGGAGATGTTTTGAGAATTCAATTGCTGTTAAAGCAATTAGCTTCCAGTTTTCACGAATTATAATTTTTGTTCCAAATTTCGTTCTAATCGCTCCATTTGTTTGATCGTCTTCACAGACACACACATTGATCACCTAAAAGCGTTCGATTCGTGCTCATGGATGGTTGAAACGTGTTCTTCAGTCGAAAACTCGAATTTGACTTTTTGACGGGAGAGCACGTTTCAAACATCCCTGAATAAGAATAGAACTTTTTTGAGGTGATGTCTGTGCGTAAGTGTGTGTCAGTGAGACTGTAGAGACGATATCTCACGAACGAATGGAGCGATTCGATTGAAATTTAGTATGAAAATTACGATCCGTGGGTACTGGATATCTATAGTTTTTAAACGCAATCGAATGTTTCTCCAAATGTTTTTAAACGCACCTCCAAATTTTCGAATAAAATTTCGAAATATCAACAAAACAACAACACTTTCAATTAGGTTACCAAAATGAGGATTCATTTCTTAAGTCATTTTTCATTAGAAAACGATTGACGATTCATTAGAAAACGATAAGAACGCTAGCGTGAACCCTTCTCGAGATATTGCAATTTTTTGAAATAAATTTATCAAAAGGACACATAAAATTAAAAAATAATATTAACTAATGTGAAATACATTCACTTTCAATTGTAATACTATGCGATAAATCTGTTAACATCATTCTCGTGGATCTAGCTCGGTCCATTCACGAGAAAAGTTACTTTGTGTACTAGTTTTGTATTTGGACGCCATTAGTCATTTATCTACTATAAGAATAACTTATTTCTTCGTCTATAACGCTTGGCGCAATTTTGGCGAAATATCGTAATTTTTGCGATGTTTCATTAAATTATGTACCAAATTGAAGAAAATTTCGCCAAATTGATAATAATGTCCCCAAATTGAGGAGAATGGTCCATTGCAGATTGATCTGATGCTTTTCATCGCAAAAAGTTATGTATAAAACCTACGTTTAATGTAGTATTTTATTTTGGATCTTGGCGATTTTTACGGGTCATTTCGCAAAAAAGGCATGTTCTCTTTTTCTTTTTTTCGAATCGTAACAAAATCTAATCAGCAACAATGTAACCCACAAGCAACTTATCTACCAATTTTTTTTTAATATGGTGTGTTAGTTTTAAAGCTAGATTGGATACTGATAATGTAGCACAAAACAGCGTGCTCTTTTATACCGAAATCTAAACATCAGAGTAACCCACAATTAACTATAAATTCTATGAAATTTGACCAATAAATTTTGGAGTTAGTGTTGATATATACACGGCACAGAGAAACACACACACACAGACGTAGCGCTAAAAATAGTGTATTCGTGTTCCAGAGGTCCCAAAACATGTAAATCCGTAGAAAATGCGAGTGGCGATTTTGGATATGATTCCAAAATTTCTCCTATACATTACCATGTATTGCAGAAAAAGGAAAAAATGGATTTTTCGTATTCTAGGATACTCAAAACGTATAAATCCCAGAGTTATATTTATGACCCCAGCAGATACTAGCACGATACATTTTAAATATAATATATGATGTGGAAATAAAAATTGAAATTTCCTAATTATGTCAAGTGAATAATCATTTCACACATTTTTTCATGCAGAAAAAAAATGTAGACAAGATTTGAATAACAAGATCGGGTATTTTTTATGAAATTCTAATTTAATAGAACGTTTCAGGGATAAAATAACTAATTATTATCATAAAAATTTGCATCAAACATAATGCAATACAGCTGACGTGCCGCACAATTTACTTCAAAATAGTCTATTTTACCCGCAACATTTTGTACAAGAATGAATATACTGGCATATTTTCAAAGAGGTGAATAACAGAAATGAAGTTCTAAAAACTATAATCTATTCCTATGTATAAAAATCGGATTTGGGCAGGACATGACTTTCCCTGCAGACTCATATTCACGTTGTCGTTATTTATTAGTTCTCGAAAGAAGATATTGAAGATTCTTTTTAAAATTATCAAAACATTTAATAATTAATATTACATTTTTATGTAATTTTTCATTAAAAAAGGATTAACATTTTTGAAATATGTTTACTTGTCAAAAGTGTTATTTACATTCGGATTTTAGAAATTTTCCAAAGCTAAAAAGCTTTAAAAAATCATTAGAGAAGTCAATGACAAGTATCAATGTAATCAATGTATTCAATGAGTAATCAATGAAAAAGTATCTCTATGGAAAGTTCTTTGAGATAATTTCATTTCAAAATGCAAGAATCTTAATTGATTTTTCTTTCTTGAGCTGAGAATTATATGCTTTGGAGCACAATCTTTAGTTTATAATAAATAACTAAATAAAATTAAAATAATTACTATTCTTTTGATTTTATCAACATCTTAAGAGTTCGAGTTGGGAAAAAAAAAAAAAAAAAAAAAAACTGGATACAATTGAAAAATATCTCAATACAAAATCCACGATACATTTAGAGACTATGGTCGTTACCCAAGACATTTTATATGGGTGATACTTGTATCGCGATACTTCCTAGCCCTATGTCAATCACAGAAATTATACAGTATTGGCTAAAATTCTTCAAAAAAAAAAGCGTCACCCCACTTTTTTTTTTACGACTGCACCACTGTTCCACATATATTAAAATACAAGCTCATTTGTTTACTTCAAAGGATCTGCTCTATCAATTTTCAAAATATTTCTTTCCTTTTTTTTCTATTTGGAAGTTCGTATACTTATTTTAGCGTTATATTATGATTAGCGAATACAACTATCTCTCTTTCACGAATCGTTAAATAAACGTCTGACAGAATTTAAAAATAAAATCTATATTTTCCCTATACAAATTTCTTTTCTGAAACATTATTAAAACAAATTCAAAATGTATTCTCCTTTTAAAAGAACATCCTCAAATAGCACTGTAAGTTTTAGAGCATGTAATTTCTTATTTCACTCAACATGGGATAGCATTCATGCTTTGGCGGTAGGAGAGACGCTCAGCAATCGAGAGGTCTCCAGTTGGAATCAAAGAGGGTATTATTTTTAAAACTTGTGCTGCCAGCTGTTACTAAAATATTCAGCTGAAATGTTTTGAAATAACATGCAGATTTTTATGTTTAAAGTTGTATCCTCAAATTACTTAACTTAAATAAATAATTAAATTTAAGTTTTTATAAAAATTTATTCTCAAGTAAATTTGAAAATTTTTTTATACTTTAGTTAAGTATACTTTATGCCATAAAAAGATGAAATATACATTTTCTACTATGACATATGATGTTTACTTAATTAAATTTCTTGTAGTCTATAGAGAGCTCATCATCGACACACGCAGATGCAAAATTTTGTTCAGGTTAAATTATTTAAGAAAAAAATAACAGTTTGCTAAATATGTATGATTTTTTTTAATATTATAATTTTACTTATCCGTGTTTTACTTTTCTAAATGATTTTCGTTTCTTTATGCTGTTTATACTTGAGAAAAACTATAAACATTTCCCTAAACAATTTACATGAATTTCATTATATTTTGTGAAAGGACCCCCCCCCCCCCTCTTTCCCAATACTTTCAAATATTAAAAGCAAGTAAAAGGTATATATTTTACAGATCAGCACACTTTCAGAAAAATTTTGTATTTTTTAAATTTGTAAAAGTAAGTACAAAACAAATAAAAATAATATACAGTAAAAACTCTGACTTTTAAAATGTATTACTTAAATGTGAAAAATTTCAACAGCTTATAAAAAACTGTTAAAACATTCTTAATTTGCTTTTCTGTGGCACTGACATCAAAACCAAACCATAATATATTAAACCTAGTTTCATCTTTTAGATGCGCAAACTATGAATAACTTTAGGTAATATATTCCTTTATTAGGTGTATTTCCTTTTTCTGGACTTGGAAAACAAGTATATTACAGATTTATCGAAAATTGATATCAAAAGCATTTAGTACATTTAATATTTAGTAATTCATTTAAAAAATATATATATTTTTCCAACCTTTTGCTTATTTATAATTAAGACAATTATGGTTAATATTATTGTCAATCGAAATCACACAGTTCTATTATTCAAAATATATTTCATTTGCGGAAATGTAATCGGTGAAAAAAAAGTGTTTATAAAGCACGTTGTTAACTTCATTTGTCTCAACTCAACCCCCTGGCCATCACGTCTAATCTTTTATACGTCTATAGTAAAGGCGTACCTTAGCTGTAAAGTAAAACCGTCCTAAGCAGGGATTAAAATTCTTACAATAGCCGAAAGACAGTAGGTGCGAGTCTTTCTTTCCAAGAAAATGAGGGAGAAAAACATTAATACAAGAATCACAGATGTGCTTGCTAAGAATAGTTTTCTAGTGGTATAAGTACTATTTTGCCTACGTGAATACAAGATTAAAACGTAGCGTCTTTACAGCTAAAGCCTGCCTGTTAATTTGAAGGTCTTATGCTAGACGTTGTAAAGCACCAATCTCGGAGTTTTTAGGGCAGATTTGCCCAGCGGCTCACCTGTTTATAAAACAGTTATACAATGTATATATTTTATTTAAAGAGAATGCCACTCTTTTAAAGAAGTTAACATGCAACGTTCACAAGATGTATCATATTTTTTATCTAAAACAGAAAATTTTTATAAAAAAAATTAAAAAGTGTGACTTAACTCGACGTTCTCATACAAGAATTAATTTTTAGTAGCTTTTTTTTATTTTTCAATTTTATAAGACATTTTTCTTTATAAAATCTGTATCATGGCAAATGATTACAATTATACAGTTGTTATCTGTCCCCTTTAAAGGACTTAAAAAAATATTTCAATTGATAACATACTTGACAATGTACACCCCACGTGAAAGCAGGGGGGGGGGAAATTGCCCCCCAAGGCGGACTAATGACATCACGAACAAAAAAAAGTTATCGCGGTTATTTTTCACAACAATGATTGAAACTCCAAAGTCTCGTGATCGTTGAGCCATAAATAAAGCCTTTCATGTGAAACTATGTTAAATTTTGCCCTATGCTGCCATGTTAAAAGAAATAAAATTTTGAATAAATTTCGAACATTTCTCTCAAATTAAAAAAAAACTCCATCCATTTCTATATTTTTTTATAATAAGCCCCATTCAAAGTTTCGTGTAAATACATTAATATTTGTGGTCGCTATAGTGTACACAAGAAATGAACCAAAGGCGAACATCACTCCAAAAATGGTCAACACGTGCTCATGAGGTGTTAAAACATATATTGTCATTAGAATCTGGAATTCGAAAATGTTTGTGAAAACAATACTTCCTCTATACCATACTTTTAATTAGTGAAGGCTTTGCAAATACTTTTAACTTGACTCCAATGGATACCGTTATTAAGAAGTTATCCAGAACTGATCTTCCGCTTTTCTTTTTCTACATGAAGCCGTCTTGATCAAAATCAGCAAATAGATTAATATTAGTATTTTAAACCAAATTTAAATTTAAAAAAATGTGTGCTTTCTGGTTAATGTCACAGAATAGAATTTTACAATGACAAACACTTTCGAATAAAAAATCACTTTCAAAATGCTATTTTGTCACATTTCAATGCTCAATTATTATTTAGAAAAAGTGAAAAAGTTAAAACATTTGAGAAATTTCTGTCGGCTTGTTTACTCTAAAACTGAACAGGCATCTGGCTTTCATCTATTGCATAAATTTCACAAAATCTCGTTGAATATGCTTGATAACGTACCGTACTTTATGCAATATGCTTGATAGATGTCGTGATCACAGATACATCATTAAAAATTTGATGTGGGCTGCATATGACTTTACTTATATAATGAAATTGATTTAGATCTGTCACAGTGAGAAATTGATAATAAAGATCTATGGCACAGTGTTGCTAACGCTGTGTTGTACATTTGATGCTTTTCCGGATGACAACATATGAAAAAATTTCGTTTCCAATTAACTTATAATTCATGCATCTTTAATAATTATCAATATTTATAGCATACTGATATTGATAGCATACTGATATTTATAGCATACTAATACTGATATCATCCTCAATAAGCAATATAGTCCATATATCAAAATATTTTAATAATAAATTCATCAATTAAGCATAATTTTCGTTAACTTGTCTCAATTTTTGTAACTTTGATGATATTTCCGTCAAATTGGGATGAAATATCGACAAGATGACGATATTTCGCAAGATTATACACAAAGTTCACTAAATGTATCGTTAAGTGTTACAAACAAAGTGAGAGAAGAACAATTCTTATATACTAAAAGATATGCCCGTCATATGGCGGAATTAAAAATTTGAGAAACATTAACTCCCATTTGACGTCATTTTTATCCATTTGGCGATATTTTTATCAGTTTGGTGACATTTTTATCAGTCGGTCGTAGTGTCGTACAAGACAGAGCACCAGGCGCGAAGCGCCTTTAATCTCCAGTTTCAATATGTGGTTCTTATCGTCAAACTGTGACATTAATTCAGTGACCCTAATTGGAGGTTCGAGGTTTTTATTTACTACTTTTTATTATTTGTCCTAGCTCCTAGTGTGGCAGTTTGTTGCACATTTAGAGTTTAAGCAGTTTGGGAGGTTGATGCAGATCTAAGGGTTACCTAGCGTTTTGGCAGTTTAGAGTTTAGAATATATATATATATATATATATATATATATATTTTTTTTTTTTTTTTTTCTTTTTTTAATAAAATAATAGTCGCGAGTTTTATTTAAAAATCAGATGTTTGAGGTGGGATCTTTTAATTCCGATTATCGATGTTTAGAACAGCGCGGGGTCTCTTACGAAATTTGGCCTTGCGATGATCATAGTCATGCAGATTGAATAACAGTTCGTTTGGAACGGATGGCAAATTTTTGTAAAATTTAAGCGCTAGCTTTTTAATTTGGGCTTTAACAGTTTTTATTTTGAAGTCATTCCTAATTACCGAGTTTCTTAAGTACCTGGGAGCTTTCCTGATAATCCGTAGGATTTTGTTTTGTTTTGTCTCTAGGAGGTCTATTGTAGTTTTACAGGCATATCCCCATACGGGTGCTGCATACAGCATTCCCGGGCGGATGACCGATTTATAAATTAGGAGTTTATTTTGATAACTGAGATTTCCGTTTCCTATCATTGGGTATAAGGCTCCTGTGGCCATATACGCTTTTTTGATTAAGTTCGTTACGTGCTGTTTCCAGGTTAGGTGGGAATCTATCGTTACACCTAGGTATTTAGTAGAATTTTTCCGCTTTTAGGGCATGGTTGTTTATGTACAGAGGCGGCGGAGGCACAAAGTTCGCTAAATGTATCGTTAAGTGTTACAAACAAAGTGAGAGAAGAACATTTCTTATATACTAAGAGATATGCCCGTCATATGGCGGAATTAAAAATTTAAAAACCATTAACTCCCATTTGACGTCAATTTTATCCATTTGGCGATATTTTTATCAGTTTGGTGACATTTTTATCAGTTTGACAACTGATTCGTTAAATTTGGCAGCATTTAAATCAGTGCCAAGTTGGCGAGATCACATCCTACCAAATTTTTTGCCAAACAGTATGGACGGACAAATGGAGAAATGAGTGATTCTCATAGCCGCATCTTATGTTCTTTCCAATATTTTAATTTTCGTCAATAATTCGTCATTTTCACTAATGTAACGCTATTTTTTTCAATTAGGAAAGATTTTTAGAAATTTAGTGACTTTTTTAACAATTTGGCGACATTTTCATCATTTTGGCAACATTTTCACCAGCTCCTTCCAACACGTGCTATTGCACCACCTTGTGTCACCACCGGCCTTCTATAGACCCAACTGACGCCCAGATTGGGGCGATCTCATGGACTTATCGAGGAAAATACAACTAATGTCAAAGGTCTACACTTCTAAAGAGGAAACCGAAGATAAAGGCGCCTTCCGCATCAGGTGCTTCACGATTTAAACGACCACGTGCGGTGAAATTTTCCTCAATTTGACAATTTGAAGAAAGGACGCAAAGTTGACGATATTTCGGAAATTCATCGCCAAAATTTCTCCAAGCGTTATGTGTGGACGGAGAAATTGATTTTTCTTATAGTCGATTCTGATGTCCTTTCCTAGATCATTTTCATTAATTTAGTTAATTTTATCAATTTGGTGACATTTCGTCAATCAGGCAACATTTAAAAAATGAATCGCCAAGTTGGCGATATTTAGCCAAATTCGTCGCTAAAATATCGTCAAGTGCTATGGACGAAGAAGTAGGTTTTTCTTATAGTAGATAAATGACTACTGGTATCCAAATACAAAACTATTGCCCATAGTATCTTCTCTCGTCAATGGAAAGAGCCCCATCTACCAGTATAATATTAACAAATTTATGGCAAAGTATTACAATTAAAAAGTGAGCATATTTCACAATAGTTGATACTTTTTATTCATATTATGTTATTTTTTATAATATGCAATATCTCGAGATCATTTTTATAATGCGCAATATCTCGAGAATGGTTCATTCAGTAGCGTTCTAAAATTTTTTCAATCCTTTTCTAATGAAAAATCACATAACAAAAGATTATTTTCGTAATTTTATTGAATCTTTTGATGATTTTTAACAATTTACAGCATAGTTGAAAGTGTTTATGACTTTGATCATTCTGTTTGTCTGTCTGTCCGTTAACACGATAACTGCCTAAGAATGACTTTATCAAAATGAAATTTTAGTATGTTATTCAATCGGTCTGTGGGACTTATGGGAATATAAATTAATAATATCACCCAATTAGTTTTGGATTGAACCCGGATTCAAAAAATTAAATTCGATTAACACTATGGGACCTCATTTTTCAAGCATTTATTAAGAAGATTTAAAATTCCCAAATTGCATCGAAAATTTTAGGAAATATTCAAATTATCCCATAAAATATATAAAAAATGTTCAGCAAAATACGTTCAGTAGTTTTTAAAATAAAAATTAAAATAATATTTACACATTTTATATGAAGAGATCGCATGACCATTATATGAAGAGATTACGTGACCCACTTCAAAATAAAATATGTCATCCTTCTTGTGTCAAAATCGTGATTTTTAAAATTATTTTTAATTCATATGTAGTGTTGTATCCGTCTTAAAACCGCTTTATTTTTGATTAAATTGTGTGCATCTACATACAGAAACAACGCTATTACAATAAAGTGGAGTTTAAATGATCACCCGACTTTGATTATTTCTACAACGAAGCCTAATTTTTACTTATGGAGAATGTAAATACCAAAAGATATAGAATGAGTTGTATAAGAATTGCTACATTTCTTTAACGCAAAATTATTTAGATCATGGAGTCTGCAATATAGCTGATATGAATGAAACATTCATTGACACAGAGAAGCAAACGATTTTTTTGAAGAAGTTTTAACCATAGAGTTAAATTACTTGTACCTCCATGGTTTCATATTTTTAAATAAAATAAATTATTATAGTATTGTGATAAATGAAATGTATGGAAAAATGTTTATGCATGAAATGCTGCTTTTATATAGAGAGTCAGCGTGTTATATTTCGAAGACGTCAATTGAACAAAGTTCGTTTGTTTTCGAAGAGGATTTCAAATATAAAATATTATTTTAGTATTATGATAATTTTAAAAATATTACCAAGGAATGTATCGCATTTTAGAAATGCTTAAACCAAGCAATTTATATTTCAATGCCGTTATTTGAATGAAGTTCATTTTTTTCGATGAAGTTTTATGTTTTTAAGTATAATAAATTAATGTAGTATTGTGATAATTTTAAAAATATAACCGAGGAATGAATCGCATTTTAGAGATGTTTAAATATAATTGCATTGAAGTTGAAAAATGTTTCATAATCAATGCTTTATGAATGACTGATTTTTTTTGGTTCAAAATTTTATTCGAAAATTTGGAGGTGTTCTAAGCTTTCAATTGCGGTTAAAAACAATTGTCTTCCAGTTTTAACGAATTATAATTTGTGTACAAAATTTCGTTCTAATCGCTTCATTTGATTGTGATATATCGTTTTCACAGTCTCACAGACATACGCATTCATCACCTAAAAACGTTCGTTTCGTGTTCATGGATGCCTGAAACGTGTTCTTCACTCGAAATCGACTTTTCGACGTGAGAGCACGTTTCAAGCATCCCTGAATAAGTATCGTACGCTTTTGAGCTGATGTCTTTGCGTAAGTGTGTGTCAATGAGACTTTAGAGACGATATCTCACGAATTAATGGAGCGCTTCGAGCGAAATTTAGAATGAGAATTACGATAAGTGAATACTAGATATCTATTGCTTTTAAACGCAATCGAATGTTTCTCCAAACGTTTTTAAACGAACCTTCAAATTTTCGAATAAAATTTTGAAAAATCTCCAAAAAATCAAAACTATCAATCAGGTTACGAAAATAAGGAAGTCTTTAAGTAGTTTTTTAATTAGAAAACGATTGACATAAATTTTAGAACGCTAGCATGAACCGTTCACGAGATATTGCACTTTTTTAAAATAAATTTATCAAAAGGACACATAAAATTAAAAAAGAAAAAAAATATTAACTAATGTGAAATACATTCGCTTTCAATTGTAATATTATGCGATAAATTTGTTAACATCATTCTCGTGGATCGAGCTCGGTCCATTCACGAGAAAAGTTGCTTTGAGTACTAGTTTCGTATTTGAACGCCATTAGTCATTATCTACTATAAGAATAACTTATTTCTTCGTCTATAACGCTTGCCGCAGTTTTGGCGAAATATCGCCATTTTTGCGATGTTTCATTAAATTATGTACCAAATTGAAGAAAATTTCCCAAATTGATAATAATGTCCCCAATATGATGAGAATACTCAATTTCAGATTGATCTGATGCTTTTCATCGCAAAAAGTTATGTATAAAACATGCATTTAATGGACACATTTGTAGTACTTTATTTTGGATCTTGGCGATTTTTACGGGTCATTTCGCAAAAAAGGCAAGTTCTCTTTTTTCTTCTTTTCGAATCGTAACAAAATCTAATCAGCAACAATGTAACCCACAAGCAACTTATGTACCAAATTTTTTTTTGATATGATGTGTTAGTTTTGAAGCTAGATTGGATACCGACAATTTAGCACAAAACAGCGTGTTCTTTTATACCGAATCATACCGAAATCTAAACATCAGAGTAACCCACAATTCACTATAAATTCTATCAAATTTGGCCAATAAGTTTTGGAGTTAGAGTGGATATATACACGGCACAGACAAACACACACACAGACGTAGCGCTAAAAATAGTGTATTCGTGTTCCAGAGGTCCCAAAACATGTAAATCCGTAGAAAACGCGATTGGCGATTTTGGATATGATTCCAAAATTTCTTCTATACATTACCATGTATTGCAGAAAAAGGTAAAAATGATTCTAGGATACTCAAAACGTGTAAATCCCAGAGTTATATTTATGAACCCATCAGATACTAGCACGATATATTTTAAATATATTATATGATGTGGAAATAAAAATTGAAAATTCCTAATTATGTCAAGTGAATAATCATTTCACATACTTTTTCATGCAGAAAAAAAAAATGTAGACAAGTTTTGAATAACAAGATCGGATATTTTTTATGAAATTCTAATTTAATAGAACGTTTCAGGGATAAAATAACTAATTATTATCATAAAAATTTGCATCAAACATAATGCAATACAGCTGACGTGCCGCACAATTTACTTTAAAATAGTCTATTTTACCCGCAACATTTTGTACAAGAATGAATATATTGGGATATTTTCAAAGAGGTGAATAACAGAAAGGAAGTTCTAAAAACTATAATCTATTCCCTGTATAAAAATCGGATGTGGGCAGCACATGCCTTTCCCTGCAGACTCATATTCACGTTGTCGTTATTTCTTTAATAATCCATTAAATTAAGTTTAATTGCACAGAATAATACTGAATTTGCAATTTTCATTCAAATTTTGTTTTTATTTGGTAACTGGACATTTTTTCAATGGGGGTGTAACAAAAATGCAAAGATATTTTTAAAATATCGAGGACGGTTAGTTCTAGAGAAGGTTGTCGCTTATTTTTTGCTGGCGTATAGGAAGTCGCAGGGGGGGGGGGGTTACAAGATGAAGCAAAATATGAGGATAACCTCCTTTCATATTTGAGTCAAAGATCTTAAGTGGAGAACGTCTTGCATCTTGTTTAGAGGTAGGAGATGTTGCACATCGTAAACTTAATACACAGAGCATTCTTACTTTCCCTATATACATAGCATAAGGTATGGGGAAAGTATTGTGACAGAGTCGAAAATTCGAATTCGGGTTTTCGAAGGAAGCGCATATTTCAGACATCCCTAAAATCGAATCTAAAATTTTTGAGGTGATGTCCGTGTGTTTGTGGTAGTATGTATGTGTGTGTGTCCGCGAAACTTTGGAAGAGATATCTCACGAACAAATGGAGGGTTTCGAACAAAATTTTGTACAAAATTTGCAATCATTAAATATTGCAAACCTATTGATTTTAAACACTCGAATATCCGAAGGACCACCAAATTCTCGAAAGCAGAGATTGAAAATTCTTTTAAAAATAAATCAAAACTTTTAATAATTAATATTACATTTTAATGTAATTTTTTATTAAAAAAGAATTAACATTTTTGTAAGATGTTTACTTGTCAAAAGTAATTTTAAGTGATAAATATTTTAATATTTTTCTTGATCTACTTTTTTCCATTCACGAGAGAATATACTTTAATGCATTACTTATAAATGCATAACGATACTTTAAGTAGTAATTTTGCATTTTGACGCCAAAAAATCGCCAATAGGAATTTATGTATAAAAAATGATATCCTTTTCGTTTGTCTGTCACGTTTGGCAATAAATTTTGTTATTGTGGCGACTCATTTAGCAAAGTATCGCCAACTGTGCGATATTTCGTCCCAGACTGATCAATATATTATCGAAACTATAAAAATGACCCGAAGTTAACGAAAATGAAACCAAATTTATTGAATAATTATATAAATATTTTAATATATGAAATATTTCTTACCTTGTACGTCATCATCATACCTTGTGTACAATTAATAAAATCGAATAATTCATTTAAGTTCGACTAGATTTATCTAAAGATTGCTATAAATATGCATAAAAAATATTAACATATGCTAATAATTAAACGTTTTATTCTTCACCATTTCATTTTCTACCATTGACAGTTATAACTGAGGATGATGTTGCTAAATTAGGGGTAATGAAACAGAGCGGATTAGCTGTAGAAATTTCAGTATTGGTTCAAATATTTTTTTCATTTTGTAGCTTAATTTCCCACAAATATCTTATTATATGAAAATAAAAACAAATAAACAGATTGCAATCATGTTGGTCATAAAATTCTGATCATTTTTATTAATCTTTACAAAGGTTTACAGCGGTCGTAAAAGTGAATTTATTAACATGTATATTGTAATAAAATATTACTGATGTACAAAATGTATACTGATTCCAAAATTTTTAAATTTATGTTTAAAATGTTTAAACAAGCATATATTCATATGAAATGTAGCTTAAACAGTTTTTAGAACTTACAAAAATTCTTTGTTAATAACAAAATCAACGATTGAAGCTGTTATTAACAACACAGCTCAATTTATTTCAGATTTTGAAATCAATGTTGACACTTTTTCAGATTTTGAAATCCATTTTGAAATCAATGTTGACACCAAAAAATTATGAGAAAGCAAAAGTTATTGAAATTTTTGCTAAAATGCTACATAAGTATGTTAATTCTAGTTTAAATACTGTGGTTGTGTTTACAATTGTTCTCATTTTACAAAAAAGTTTAAACCAAACTATTTCACTTAAATAAGAACTTTTAAAATTACAATAATTAACATGACTTATTTAAAACATTTTATATTGGAAATTGCCAATACAAACTACGACCATTGGGGTCAACTTGGAAGAAAACAGCAAAAAACAATTAACACCCACAACGAATTCTGAGTATGCACTCGTTGTTTTTTTAAGTATATGTTATACATGCATTTTTTTACAATTATTTGAAAAAAAGACAAGCTGAATGATAATTTCAATCATTGTACTACAAAGAGTTAAATATGGAGAAATAAATGTACAATGTTACAAACATTTCACATAAAAATAAAGAATTCCTTTTATAAACCCATTTTATTAAATTCGAATTTCTAAAAGCATTTATAGAGTAATTATTGATATCTTTAGTTAATTTTACTTATGAACAAGATAACTGCATACATCTCACAATAAATTGGCCATTCACTAACATTTTCCTTTAATCGCAAAAAGTTTTTCTTTTTCTAGAGAAAAATGCTTCTTTCACAATTAGCTGCATATTTTCTGTATCTCCAGCCTTAAAAACAGATGTCAGAAGAAGATCTTCAGCATACTTATTCATTGCATATTTCTTAAGTCTATAATCAATTTTATCCCAAA
Organism: Amaurobius ferox; assembly: GCA_951213105.1. Classification (NCBI taxonomy): domain Eukaryota; kingdom Metazoa; phylum Arthropoda; class Arachnida; order Araneae; family Amaurobiidae; genus Amaurobius; species Amaurobius ferox. Next base: position 18,173,694 of record OX578153.1, read on the forward strand.
ATTCAGCAAACAGGTTTATATAACTATAATCCGCAGGGTCACTTAAAATCTTGGTGACTCACGATGTGTTGTGGCAGAGGCAATAGCTCTCTTGATTTTTGTTGTGAATAAAAACAGTAAATCAAAAACCTCGAACCTCCAACTATGGGTAAATGAAATAATGTCACAGTATGAAGATAAGAACCACACCTAGAGATTGGAGATTAAAGGCGCTTCGCGCCTAGTGCTCTTTTCTGGACGAAACCCATCAGCAACTTAAAATCTTGAAAGCGAGCATTCTTAACACTTTGTAATACTGATCTTCATGAGTAAAATATTGTTCATTGGGTAGTGTGTAGTATTGTATTGCAGGTGTGTAATTAGTGTACTCGCAAATAGGTGTGCAAAACATAAGCGTTGCTAGGTGCATAAATAAATCTCGTTGAGGCAAGATTAAAAAACTTTTTAACACAACATATGGATACTTTTTAAATATCTCCATTAGTTCTGTATCTATATTAGAAAGAAGGAAGGCCGCAATTTCAGCATAGTATTCTATAGTATAAAGGTTCCACATCCTCCAAGACCACGTTGCTCCTATTATGTAATCATAGTTTTCCACCGAAAATATTACAGAAGGCACTAATAGTTTTTCCTTTTGTTCTGGAGTTAACTTTTGAAAAAAATATTTAGTTGCTGCTACATTACCATCAGTTAAAGAAATATGAAACATATACTCATACAGAGAGAAACAAGGGAAAATGTTATTCAATCTACAATATTTTCGGATTGTTGCACTTAATACATGCAATTTCTTTTTCATGTAATGGATCCAAAATGAACGTAGAGGTGAATGTAAGGTTCCAATCTCTTTAATACTTTTAACTTTAAATGGCATTTGTTTCCATAATACTCGAATGCAATCTTCTAAGCACTCCTCACACGCTGAGCCGAAACTGCTTTTAACATGTAGTATTTCACTATTTACAAACACCCTTGCTTCTTTTTTTCTATCCAATGTACATTGTGGTGTCCAGGGAAATATAGAAATGTATATTTTGTAACTCTCAACTTCCCCACAACATCTGTCCCACTTTAATAACTGCCAAGCTGCGGCTTCAACGAAATGTAATAGTTATTTTTTTAATAAACTTGGTAGTGGAAGTTTCAATACATATTTCAATACTTCCTCTTCTACTCTTTTCAATACGTTTTCTATTAATTCTATTGATGAAAGTAAATTAAAACTGCCAGAACATTGGGTACTATAACATTTTGAAAGTAATTCCTTGATGTCATCAACATTGATTAATATAACAGGTATTTTGATGAGAGCTCTGTTCTTGAGTGATGGCATGCGAGAAATATCCATTGTACTGTTCATCGTTTTGGAATGTTTTATTAAATCTTTTGAGTTTACTTCATACACTTTATATATTGCATTTACTACACACTCTACACACTCTTTGTCTTCTGTCAAATGAAAACTACTTTTATTGCTCGTAAATTGAAGTAATGTTCACTATATCAATGTTCCTTGAAATATTTGAAACTAATACCTTACGAATGATCATTATATCACTAATGCACAAACAAAAGTAGTGTACATATTCCCAAAGTTAAATCTTAGCGCATATTTCTAAATTAAATGACACACCGTTCATCCGTTGTAGGTGTAGTTCTTAGCGGCTAGCCACAAGTGCTGTATTTCGGCACAGAATACTACATGAACTTGCATGTACAGCTGTCGTGCATATTTGAGGGGAGAGTAGTTTTGTATACACTAGGGAAGAATGGGGCGCGGTAGCCCATTGGTTAGCGCGCTGGAGTTGCACTCGGTAGGCCCGGGTTCGATTCCAGCCACTGCCAAAACTGCCGCCGTGTTCATGCGGAGTACGATCACGTTAAACATGTGGGTCCGAAAGTCCTTCCGAGAGGTTGGTGGTAGGGGAAGGAGGGTACGGTCCCTGTGGATGCCTCCCCCACTGGGTTCCGGTCTAAATTGGGTGGCACTTCCCGACCGTCCAAACAGTTACCTTACACCTTTCTGGTAGGTCGGACGGTCTGGGTTTCAACAACAACAACACTAGGGAAGAATGAAAATTTATTGGATGAACGCACGGTTGGAGCTAAAACTGCTGATTGGATACCATTTCGAAGAAAGATCTAGTTTCACCCCCCTCGAAGGTTTCGACACCAGAAAATAAGTGTGGATAGTTTACGCATACTTTTCGCTAAATAGATAAGCAATTTATCACTACTCAACGTCAACTGTAACCATTGTTTCTTACAACCTACAATGGAGGGAGATTCTCGGAAGAAGGAGTTCTGGACCACAGACTAATATAGTATTCTGTGTCTGGACCAAAGTGGTTAGTTTACCTGCAAGTGCGATTGTGGAAAGAATTTAATTTGACTGTGTGGACTTCCATCAAATTAATGGGATGTTTGTTGTCTTACGGCAGAAGGTAGCGAATTATATTTCGTTTACTAACTTTAGGCGACAGTGTTATTTAAATTGATATTCCTCAAATGTATCTAAAAATAAATTACCGATAAAAGAGTTGAATTTTACGGTTTTTAGCTCCTGCAAATGTATATATACCATTAAAATAGAGCTTGAAGAATGGAGTGATTCCTTGTCTCCACTTCTATTTTTCTAAAAATAAAATATAATAATCTTTCCAAACTTTTTAAGGAACTGGACAAGAAGTATTTGATCATAAAATTTTCTAAATTATAAACACAAGTTGGAGCCCTCCTTCCCCCCTGTATGCTGGGGAAACCGGCCCGGACAGGAAAAATTAAAATTAGGTACACATATGAGGGGACGGTAGCCCGGAGAGGCCCCTTCCCCCCTCGCTTTCCATAGGCCTGCATGTGTGTGCTTTATTTTGAAGAAAAAACTAAGAGAAAGGTACGAGTGGCATTTTACTCCTTCTCAAAGAAATGCTGGTAAAGTTGTAAAGAAAAAATATAAAATATGTACGCAAGTACTTTCTAGTGAAGGAATATGATTTAATAGCACTAAATTTATGTTTAACTTATCTTTCAGTAAATTGTCTCTTCCATTTCATAATATTCAACCATTCAATTACAAGGAGCTGTTTCTTTTTATAATTTTTAATATTATATATAATAATATATTCTTAAAAAGATTTAATTATAAACCGGTTTTTCATTTTTTTAATTATTTAATAATGCATTTTTTATGTATATAATAAACTGAGTAAATTATTTTTTCTTTTTGTTATTACTTTTATTTTTTTCATAAGTGGCATAAAGGTTTCCCATCTGTAAGCATTTAAAACGAATTCCAATAATATATTTTTCAAAAGCATTTTTACATTTGTTCTTATAATTTAATAATTTACTCTTATTTATTATATTTAATAATTTGAGTAAATTATTTTTTCTTTTTGTTATTACTTTTATTTTTTTCATAAGTGGCATAAAGGTTTCCCATCTGTAAGCATTTAAAACGAATTCCAATATAATATTTAATAATATATTTTTCAAAAGCATTTTTACATTTGTTTTTAATAATTACTCTTAATTTATTAATAATTTACTCTTATTTATTATATTTAATAATTTACGTTTTAAGAACTTTAAACTACTTTTTCCTGCTATTTCTTTTGTGTAATGTTTTAAATTTATTGTTAAAAAAAATCCTGTTAGAGATAAAACAATTGTTTTATAACTGTTCTTTATAAAGAAAGAAAATATTTAAAAATAAACAAATTTAAAAATATACTATTTTTAGATCTCACCAATGCATATATAACATTAAAATAGATCTTATAAAATGGAATTTTCTCCTCCTATATACATATAGGAGGAGGGAATTGGGGGCCGATTGATGAAGGCAATTGTAATGGATTTCCCATTTATCTCAAGGTTGAACGATAAGATACTTGGGATTTAATGGGACTAATTTGGTTCAATTACTTAAATAAATAAAAAGTTCCCCCTTTTTTTTTGGAGGGAGAAGGAGATTAATTAGCTTTAAAGAAATTAGCTTAAGATCGTGATGTTTTTGAGTTATATTTCGTTTAAAATTTGAGTGGCACTCTGCAATTATGAATTATTAATTCAATTTATAAATTATTGATAGATAATATATATTTTAAACATTTAAAATAAACCTTTGAATATTTATTTTCATCTTCAAATTTCGTATATAATAACTTACTGATTGCATTTCTTACCGGAAAGAAATGTGAAAGGATATGCAAAGTATGTAGACAAGCATGCTAAAATAGTCTCGGATATCATCGAAGAAATTAACATTCTAATGCTTTAAAAAATTACATAATAAATACTATAGTTATTATTAAAGTTTAAATTATTTTATGTCAGCTTTTAAACGCGATTTTCTTTTAAAGTTATTTTTCGCATTACCTTTAAACATTAAATTTTGGAAATATTGTAATTGTTTCTTATATTAAATGTTGTCTCTTTACTAGTTTCATAAAATATTTTTTATTTCCTAAAGTGTTAATAATAATTTTAAATTTCGAAGCTGTATAAAAGTCATACTGGCAGGACCCGCTTCCTAGAAACTACTTAAACAAAAACACAATCTTAAGTTTCCTTTCTTAATACCAAAATTCCATAAATCACCAATTACTTTTAGATCTGTTATTATAGGATTTAACACATATACCAATGCAGCGGACACACCACGACTTTTTATTCTAAATCAAATTTCTAATCTTTGTACTACACCTACACAGCGAACACATATTATCAAAAAGAAAGATCAATCGTGCATAATGAATAAATTATGAAACATTTTCCAACTGCAATGCAATTTTTTTTAACCATCACTAGAATGCGATACATTCCTCGGTAATAATTTTAAAATTTTCACAATACTACATTAATGTATAATATTTGAAAACTCGAAACTTCATCGAAAAAAATTAACTTTATTCAAATGACGTCATTGAAATATAAATTGCCTGGTTTAAACATCTTTAATATGCAATACTTTCAGCGGTAATATTTTTAAAATTACTACAATATTTTTTTTATATTTGGAAACTTCGTCGGAAACAAATGAACTTTATTCAAATGACGTTATCGATATATAAATCCCCTGGCTCTAACATTATATAACTTTCTAACTAAATAATATTCTAACTGAATATAACTTTAAAAATCACGATTTTTACACAAGATGAATAGCATTGATCATTTAAACTAAAATATATTGTAATTGCGTTGTTTCAAAATATAGATGCACAGAAATCAAGCAGAAATAAAGCGGTTTTAGGACGGATACAACATTAAATATAAATTTAAAAGAACTTTAAAAATCACGATTTTGACACAAGATGGATGCCAAATTTTATTTTGAAGTGGATCACGTGATCTCTTCGTATAATATGGTTGTAATTATTATTACTTTACTTATATATATGAAGTAAAAGGAAAGTATTGTGACGGGTCGAAAATTCGAATTCGAGTTTTCGACGAGAGAGCACGTTTCAAGCATCCTTGATCACGAATCGAACATTTTTCAGGTGATGTCTGTGTGTGTGTGTGTGTGTGTATCGTATGTGTGTCAGTGAGACTGTGGAGCCGATATCTCACGAACGGAGCGATTCGAATGAAATTTGGTACAAAAATCGCAATCCAAGAATTCTGGAAGCCTATTGCCTTAAAACGTAATCGAATGTTCAGAATCCTCCTAAACTTTCGAGTGAAATTTTGAAAAATTCATCAAAAAATCAAAACCTTTAATAACGTTACGCAAATAGACATTTCTTATGTAATTTTTCCTTAGAAAACGATTGACATAAATTTTAGAACACTAGCATGAACCGTTCTCGAGATATTGCACATTTTTAAAATAAATTTATCAAAAAGTCCCATAAATTAAAAAAAATATTAACTCTTAAGGAACATGTTCAAGTTTCACATGTAATACCATGCAATAAATTTGGTGACATCATTCATGTGGATCTAACTCGTTCCATTCACGAGAAAAGATACTTTAAGTAATACTTTTGTATGATAACGCTAATAGCTGTACGAATAACTTATTTCTCAGTCCATAACACTTGGCGAGATTTTGGCGACAAATTTAGCGGAAAGTCGCCAACTTGGCGACATTTCTAAATGTAGCCAAATTAACGAAGATCTCGCCAAATGGATAAAAATGACGGTAAATCAATGAAAATGACGACTAAATCAAGAAAATTCAATATATTTGAAAGAATATAAGTATCTACTATAAGAATGCTTTTTTTTTACTGTAAAAGTAGCAAACTCATTGCATTATATAAGGAAAGTCATGTGTTGCCTACATCAGAATTTTTAAATTTTCATTTAAAAAACTACCAAATTTATTTTGCTGAAATTTCTTTCATATTTTTTATGGGGTAATTGGAATATTTCCTAAAATTTTCGAAGCAATTTGTGAATTTTGAAATCGCTTAAAAAGCGTTTGAAAAATTAGGTCCCATAGGGTTCAATGTATTTCATTTTTCATCCCGGGTTCAGTCCAAAACTATTTGGGTGATATTATTCATTTTTATTCTTATATGTCCCATAGATCGTCTGAACAATATGCTAAAATTGAATTTTGATAAAGTCATTTTTACGGCAGTGATCGAGCGAACAGACAGACAGACAGAATGAACAAAGTCATGCATACACTTTTCAACTATGTCGTAAACAGTTGAAAATCGGCATTTGTTTTATACAGTGATAAAGGGAACACACAATATCACAAAATATCCAAGATTCAACTAACGTTTCACATTAAAATGAAAAATTAAGAAAATAGGATTAGAGTTTGATCATCCTCTAATCATGCTGGTGTTCACTCAAACCTGGTGATACACTAAATGTTAACTTTAAGACAATGAAGATAATCAACATAAAAATCATAAATGACGGACCGAATTCCACTAAAGTCATTTGAGAAAAAAAAATCTAAACTGTTCGGAAACAGCCAAATAATGATTAGCTAGCTTTAAAATATTTGTTTAGCCCATCCTGATCAGAAATAGAACTATTAGCTAAAATTAGCTTGACTTTGCAACCCTGCCATTAGTTGCCTGTAATCACTTGTAAGTATGTATATCAGTATTACGCTGAATTATGATTTTTCAGGATAAAGATTGCACATAAAATATCTAAATCAGTCGTAACCTATTCTTTCAGATTTCAGTTAATGCTTGGAAGTAAAATTAAGGATTTTGGGAATTTGATAAAAGAATTGACATTGATAAAAGATTTGCAATGTCCCACAAGTGTCCCAGGTGCTCACTATACACAAAAGTCTGATTTTACCCATTTCTTCATGTGTCCATTCGTGGGTTTGGAAAAGGAATTGGAAAGGATAATGGATGATTTGGGACTAATATTCTGTGAATTACAGTTAAAGACAACGAATTCTGAATTTAAATTATTTAGTTCACTATCCTCCTCAAAGTCCTTTCAAAAGAGGACAATGGGAATTCGTTTTCCTGCAAACTGGACTGCATTGATAGAATGAGAATTTTCGTGAACTTTTTTTTGTTTACTTTATTCCCCTTGCAATCTAAGTTCTGTGTGTTGGAATTAAAAAGCATAATTCTTATAAAAAATTAACTTTTTATTTAAAATTAACAAGTGCGTGGCTCAACCTGACATTCTCTTACCAGAATCCATTTTTAAGCTGCTTTATTTTTAATTTTTTGCAAATTATACAAAAAAAAAATTTGAAAAATGTATACCGTTGTTGTATATATACCGAAACTGTTTCATACATATAGTCAATTTTTATGCTATTAGTAACAAAGTATTTTAATTTCCGATTATTTTTACCGTATTTCGAGCGAAGATCAAATTTACTCTTATTTGCATCCATAGAGGTAGTGCAAGTTCAAATCATTTTTCTACAAAAGGAATAGTGCCACATTTGCTGTGGAAGAATATCATTCTTTCCTCATAGGAAATAATGCTTAGAAAATCCTAAGTTACATATATATAATTTGGATTATAATTTTTAAAATCCAATTTTAGTATTTTATATAATTTATCTACACACAAAATTTCGTAGGAATACGTGCATTTGTTCTTCCATTTTGGTCATCTTTGATAATTTTCCAAAGTATTCTTTCATAACACACTAACGGACATTGTTCCAAAATGCGTTCAGACGAGCGTAGACCACATTCTACTCTTATTTGCATCAACAATGGACGGAGAAATAAGTTATTTTTACCGCAGATAAAGGGCTATTGGCGTTCAAATAAAAAAGTATTACACAAAGTACCTTTTCCCATGAATGGAATGAGCTAGATCCACGAGAATGATATCACCACATTTATCGCATGATACTACATATGAAAGTGTATATATTTCATAATAGTTAATATATATTTTATTTGATGTGATTTTTTGATACATTTATTTGAAAAATGTGCAATAACTCACGAACGGCTCTGTTCTAGTGTTCTAAAGTTTATGTCAATCAGTTTAAAAGGAAAAATTACATAAGAAATGCCTATTTGCGTAACTTTATTAAGGGTTTTGAGCTAGATCCACGATAATGATATCACCAAAATATATCGCATGATACTGCATATGAAAAGTGAACATGTTTCTTAACAGTTAATATGTTTCTTTTAATTTATGGGATAGTTTTCAATAATGTAGCGTTATTTTTATCAATTAGGAAAGATTTTTAGAAATTTGGTGATATTTTTATCAATTCGACGATATTTTCATCATTTTGGGAACATTTTCATCATTTTGGCAACATTTAATAAGTCGCCCAGTTGACAATATTCCGACAAAAGTTCGCCAAAGTTACGGCCAGAAAAGTAGTTTATTTCTATAGTGATTCTTATATCCTACAAAAGATATTGAATTTCCTTTAATTATTCGTCATTTTCATTGTTTTAGTACCACTTGTATTTATTTATAACAAAATGCGTTCAGGCGAGTGTAGACCACATTCTACTCTTATTTTCATCAACAATGGACGGAGAAATAGGTTATTTTTACCGCAGATAAAGGGCTATTGGCGTTCAAATGCAAAAGTATTACACAAAGTACCTTTTCCCATGAATGGAATGAGCTAGATCCACGAGAATGATATCACCAAATTCATCGCATGATACTGCATATGAAAGTATATATATTTCACAATAGTTTTCAATAATGTCACTTTCAATAATGTAGCGTTATTTTTATCAATTAGGAAAGATTTTTAGAAATTTGGTGACATTTTTATCAATTTGACGATATTTTCATCATTTTGGGAACATTTTCATCATTTTGGCAACATTTCATAAGTGTCCAAGTTGACAATATTCCGACAAAAGTTCGCCAACGTTACGGCCAGAAAAGTAGTTTATTTCTATAGTAGATTCTTATATCCTACAGAAGATATTGAATTTAATTTAATTATTCGTCATTTTCATTGTTTTAGTACCACTTGTATTTATTTGACGAAATTTATCACTTTACCATTATTTTTATTAACTTGGCGATATTTTTATCAATTTATCGACATTGTTATCAATTTGGTGATATTTTCTTCAATTTGGCAATTTAAAGAAAAGTCTCAAAGTTGACGAAATTTCGGCAATTCATCTCCCAAATTGCACCAAGAGTTACGCGTGAACGGTGAAAATGATTTTCCTTATATTCGATTTTGATGTTCTTTCCTAGATCATTTTTATTAATTTAGTTAAGTTTATCAATTTGGTGACATTACGTCAAACAGGCAACATTTTAAAAATAAATCGCCAAGTTGGCGATATTCAGCCAAATTCGTCCATAAAATTACGCCAAGTGCTATAGACGGAGAAGAAGGTTTTTCTTATAGTAGATAAATGAGTAATGGTGTTGATTGAAATGGTGTTAATTAAAAAGTGAGCATATTTCACAATAGTTAATACTTTTTATTAACACTTTACAACGAAGTTGAAAAGTGTTTATGACTTTGTTCATTCATTCTGTCTGTCTGTCTGTCTGACCGTTAGCACGATAACTGCCGTAAAAATACTTAATCAAAATGCAATTTTAGTATGTTGTTCAGATTGTCTGTGGGACCTATGGGAATATAAATGAATAATATCACCCAATTAGTTTTGGATTTAACCCGGGTTGAAGAAATGAAATACATTGAACCCTATGGGACCTGATTTTTCAAACATTTTTAAAGCGGATTTAAAATTCACAAATTGCTTCCAGAATTTCAGGTAATATTCAAATTATCCCGTAAAATGTATAAAAAAAAATTCAGAAAAATATATTCAGCAGTTTTTTAAATAAAAATTAAAATAATAATCACACCTCTTATATGAAGAGATAACTTGACCATTATATGAAGTGATCACGTGACCCATTTCAAAATGAAATAAGGCATCCATCTTGTCTCAAAATCGTGATTTTTAAAGTTATTTTTAATTTATATTGAGTGTTGTATCCCTCCTAAAATCACTTTATTTTTGCCTAAATTCCGCGCATCTATATACTGAAAAAAAGCAATTACAATATATTTGAGTTTAAATGCTCATCCAAATTTGATTATTTCTACAACGAAGCCTATTTTTCACCTATGTAAAATGTAAACAGCAAAATATATAGAATGAGTTGTATTTGAATTGCTGTATTTCTTAAACACAAAATCATTTAGTTCATGAAGCCTGCATAGCTGATATGAATGAAATATTCATTGATTTTACAAAGAGAAAGACGATTTTTATCGATAAAGTTTTACGCATAGAGTTTAATTACTTGTAACTCCATGGTCTTCATTTAAAAAAAAAAAAAATTTTATAGTATTGTGATGAATGGCATGAATGGGAAATTATTTATGAATGAAATGCTGCTTTTATAGAGAGAGCCAGGCGTGTTAGTTTTTCTATGACGTCATTTGAATGAATTTCAGTTGTTTTCGATGAAGTTTTCAAATATAATAAATTATCGTAGTAGTATGATGATTCAAAAATTATTACCGAGGAATGTATTACATGTTAGAGATGTTTAAACCAGGCAATTTATATGTCAATGCCGTCATTTGAATGAAGATCATTTTTTTCGATAAAGGTTTAAGTTTACAAATATAATAAACTAATGTAGTATTGTGATAAGTTTTAAATATTACCGAGGAATGCTTTGCATTTTAGACATGTTTAAATAAATTGCATTGAAGTTGGAAAGTGTTTCATAATCAATGCTTTAAACATGATTTGTCTTTCTTGTTTTTGCCTAAATCCTGTGCATCTACACACTGAAACAAGGCAATTACAATATATTTGAGTTTAAATGATCATCCAAATTTGACTATTTCTGCAACGAAGCCTAATTTTCACTTACGTAAAATGTAAACAGCAAAATATGTAGAATGAGTTGTATAAGAAATGTATTTCTTTAACTCAAAATTATATAACTCATGGAGTCTGCATAGCTGATATCAATGAAATATTCATTGGTTTTACAGAGACAAGGACGAATTTTTCCGATGAAGTTTTAAGCATAGAGTTTAATTACTTGTACCTCCATAGTTTTAAGTTTTTAAATAAAATAAATTATTACAGTATTGTGATGAATGAAATGAATGGCAAAAAGTTTATGAATGAAATGCTGCCTATGTAGAGAGCCATGCGTTTTATATTTCGATGACGTCATTTGAAGAAATTTCATTTGTTTTCGATGAAGTTTTCAAATATAATAAATTATTGTAGTATTATGAAACTTTTAAAAATATTACCGAGGAATCTATCGATATCAGAAATGTTTAAATAAAATTGCATTGAAGTTGGAAAGTGTTTCATAATCAATGCTGTATGCATGATTGATCGTTCTTGTTTCAAAATTTTATTCGAAAATTTGGAGATGTTCTGCGCATTCAATTGCTGTTAAAGCAATTAGCTTCCAGTTTTCACGGATTATAATTTTTGTACCAAATTTCATTCTAGTCGCTCCATTTGTTTGTGATATATCGTCTTCCTAGACTCACAGACACACATTCATCACTTAAAAACGTTCAATTCGTGTTCATGGATGCTTGAAACTTGTTCTGCAGTCGAAAACTCGAATTCGACTTTTTTGACGGAAGAGCACACTTCAAGCATCCCTGAATAAAAATCGAACTTTTTTGAGGTGATGTCTGTGCGTAAGTGTGTGTCAGTGAGACTGTAGAGACGATATCTTACGAACAAATGGAGCGATTCGAATGAAATTTAGTATGAAAATTACGATCCGTGAGTACTGGATATCTATAGTTTTCAAACGCAATCGAATGTTTCTCCAAATGTTTTTAAACGCACCTCCAAATTTTCGAATAAAATTTTGAAATATAACCAAAAAATCAAAACTTTCAAATTAGTCACGAAATTAATGATTCATTTCTTAAGTAAATTTTCAGTAGAAAAATATTGACATAAATTTAAGAACGCTAGCGTGAACCGTTCTCGAGATATTGCACTTTTTTAAAATAAATTTATCAAAAGGACACATAGAATTAAAAAAGAAAATTAACTAATTTGAAATACATTTACTTTCAATTGTAATACCATGCGATAAATCTGTTAACATCATTCTCGTAGATCTAGCTAGGTCCATTCACGAGAAAAGTTACTTTTTGTACTAGTTTTGTATTTGGATGCCATTAATCATTTATCTACTATAAGAATAACTTATTTCTTCGTCTATAACGCTTAACGCAATTTTGGCGAAATATCGCCATTTTTGCGATGTTTCATTAAATTATTTACCAAATTGAAGAAAATTTCGCCAAATTGATAATAATGTCCCCAAATTAATGAGAATGGTCCATTTCAGATTGCTCTGAGGCTTTTCATCGCAAAGAGTTTTGTATAAAACATGCATTTAATGCACACATTTGTAGTATTTTATTTTGAATCTTGGCGATTTCGCAAAAAAGGCAAGTTCTCTTTTTTCTTTTTTTCGAATCGTAACAAAATCTAACCAGCACCAATGTAATCCACAAGCAACATATCTACCAAATTTTTTTTACTATGGTGTGTTAGTTTTAAAGCTAGATTGGATACCGACAATTTAGCACAAAACGGCGTGTTCTTTTATCCCGAATCATACCGAAATCGAAACATCATCAGAGAAACCCACAATTAACTATAAATTCTATGAAATTTGGTCGATAAGTTTTGGAGTTAGAGTGGGTATATACACTACACAGACAAACAGACACACAGACGTACCGCTAAAAATAATGTATTCGTTATCCAGAGGTCCCAAAACCGGTAAATCCGTCGAAAACGCGAGTGGCGATTTTGGATATGATTCCAAAATTTCCCCTATACATTACCATGTATCACAGAAAGAGGAAAAAATGATTTTTTCGTAATCTTATTTTATATTATCGTGTAATGGTATTTACAAATTTATTGAAAAATTATATAAATATTTTAATATATGAAATATTTCTTCCCTTGTACGTCATCATCATACCTTGTGTACAATTAAAAAAATTGAATAATTCATTTAAGTTCGAATAGATTTATCTAAAGATTGCTATAAATATGCATAACAAATGTTAACATATGCTAATAATTAAACATTTCATTCTTCCCCAATTCATTTTCTACCATTGACAGTTATAACTGTCGTTGATGTTGCTAAATTAGGGGTAATAAAACAGAGCGGAATAGCTGTAGAATTTTCAGTATTGGTTCTAACATTTTTTTCATTTTTTAGTTTAATGTCCCACAAATATCTTATTACATGAAAATAAAAACAAATAAACCGATTGCAATCATGTTTGTCATAAAATTCTGATCATTTACTGTATGACAAATTAATCTTTACAAATGTTTACAGCGGTCGTAAAAGTGAATTTATTAACATGTATATTGTAATAAAATATTATTGATGTACAAAATTTATACTAATTCCAAAATTTTTAACTTTATGTTTAAACAAGCATCTTATATTCATATGAAATTTAGCTTAAACTGTTTTTAGAACTAACATAAAATTCAAACAAAATTCTAACAAAAATGGTTGTGTTTACAATTGTTCTTATTTTACAAAAAAGTTTAAACCAAACTATTTCACTTAAATAAGAACTTTTAAAATTACAATAATATATAGGAATTAATTAAAACATTTTATATTAGAAATTGCGAATATAATCTACTACCATTGGGGTCAACTTGGAAGAAAACAGCAAAAAAGAAACAACACCCAAAACGAATTCTGAGTATGTACTCGTAGTTTCTTTAATTATATGTTATACATACATTTTTTTACAATTATTTGAAAGAAAGACAAGCTATTGAAAGACAAAAAATTGAGAATTCCTTTTATAAACCCATTTTAATAAATTTGAATTTCTAAAAGTATTTATGGAGTAATGATTGATATGTTTAGTTATTCTTACTTATGAACAAGAGAACTGCATATATCTCACAAAAAATTGGCCATTCACTAAGCTTTTCCTTTAATCGCAAAAAGTTTTTCTTTTTCTAGAGAAAAATGCTTCTTTCACAATCAGCTGCATATTTTCTGTATCTCCAACCTTAAAAACAGCTGACAGAAGAAGATCATCAACATACTTATTCATTGCATATTTCTTAAATCTATAATCAATTTTATCCCAAAATTCAGCAAACAGGTTTATATAACTATAATCCGCAGGGTCACTTAAAATCTTGAAAGCGAGCATTCTGAACACTTTGTAATACTGATCTTCATGAGAAAAATATTGTTCATTAGGTAGTGTGTAGTACTGTACTGCAGGTGTGTAATTAGTGTACTCGCAAATAGGTGTGCAAAACATAGCGGTTGCTAGCTCCATAAATGAATCTCGTTGAGGCCAGATCAAAAAACTCTTTAACGCAACATATGGATAATTTCTAAACATCTCTATTTGTTCTGTATTTATATTAGAAAGAAGGAAGGCCGCAATTTCAGCATAGTATTCTCCAGTATAAAGGTTCCACATCCTCCAATTCCACGTTGCTCCTATTATGTAATCGTAGTTTTCCACCGCGAATATTACAGAAGGCATTAATAATTTTTCCCTTTGTTCTGGAGTTAACTTTTGAAAAAAATATTTAGTTGCTGCTACATTACCCTCAGTTACAGAAATATGAAACATATACTCATACAGCGAAAAACAAGGTAAAATGTTATTCAATCTACAATATTTTGGGATTGTTGCACTTAATACATGCAATTTCTTTTTCATGTAATGGATCCAAAATGAAAGTAGCGGTGAATGTAAGGTTCCAATCTCTTTAATACTTTTAACCTTAAATGGCATTTGTTTCCATAATGCTCGAATGCAATCTTCTAAGCACTCCTCACATGCTGAGCCGAAGCTGCTTTTAACATGTAATAATTCAGTATTTACAAACACCCTTGCTTCTTTCTTTCTATCCAATGTACCTTGTGGTGTCCAGGGAAATATAGAAATGTATATTTTGTAACTCTCTACCTCCCCACAGCATCTGTCCCACTTTAATAACTGCCAAGCTGCGGCTTCAACGAAATGTAATAGTTCTTTTTTTAATAAACTTGGTAGTGGAAGTGTCAATACATATTTCAATACTTCCTCTTCTACTCTTTTCAATACGTTTTCTATTAATTCTATTGATGCATGTAAACCAAAGCTGCCATAATGTTGGGTACTATAACATTTTGAAAGTAATTCCTTGATGTCATCAACATTGATTAATATAACAGATATTTTGATGAGAGCTCTGTTCTTGAGTGATGGCATGCGAGAAATATCCATTGTACTGTTCATCGCTTTGGAACGTTTTATTAAATCTGTTGACTTTACTTCACACACTTTATGAATTGCATTTACTACGGACTCTGCACACACTTTAGCCACTCGGGAATATCGAAGCACGTGAAGTTCCTAGCAGTAAACTACTTTAACCTTCGGGCTGTGAGCACTTGTCTGTTATACGACTCCAGCGAGAAGGCATTTGGGTCACGTGATTTTGGACGAGTCCATTAGTTATATTCAATGACAGGTAGAAACGTCTTAAGAAGAACGGGTTTCCAGAATTGGCGCCTTTAGTGCGAATTAATTTATAATTTGTGCAGTACGATAAATAGCTTTATGTGTATAAGTACATTAAGTGTAAGTGTTGGGATATGGCGGAATTGTTTTCTTCACAATGATTAAAACTATTTATTTCAATAATGGTTGTAAATGTTTTATTAAAATTGAAGAGTTCGTGTTGTAATACTTTTCTTCTAACTTAAACTCTTTTATTTAGTTAGGAATGCACAACGTGACATACGCACATCGCTATATTTTTATCATTATATGTTTTACTCTTTATATAACGCGTTTAACTTCCATCAAACACAGAAAATTTTTTTCAATGCAAATAATTTTGCTGCCGTTGAAAATCATTTCAGTAATATCTATGCATCACATTTTATACAGTTACATATTTCATAAAGTATTAATATTTGTTCATTTTGAAATAAATTTTGGTAATTTAATTATTTTTAAATACGTTATTTAAACATTATCCTTGTTTGTGTGCCACTATTTAGACAGTTCCGCATTAGAGCTTAGCTCTGCATGGCCATGTTATCTACGGAATCTATAACCCTCCCCCCCCCCCCACCGAGATACAAAATTTGGGAAATTATAAACATATTTAAAACATTTAAAAAATACATAAAATATTTATACTTTACATTTATTTATTAATTTTATATTATTTTATACATAAAATACTTAATAAATATAACGCATTTAACTTCTATCAAACACAGAGAAAATGTTTCAATGCAAATATTTTTGCTGCCGTTGAAAATCATTTCAGTAATATCTATGCATCACATTTTATACAGTTACATATTTCATAAAGTATTAATATTTGTTCATTTTGAAATAAATTTTGGTAATTCAATTATTTTTAAATATGTTATCTAAACATTATCCTTGTTTGTGTGCCACTATTTAGACAGTTCTGCATTAGAGCTTAGCTCTGCATGACCATGTTATCTAAGGAATCTATAACCCTCCCCCCCCACCGAGATACAAAATTTGGGAAATTATAAAAATATTTAAAACATTTAAAAAATACATAAAATTTTTATACTTTACATTTATTTATTTATTTTATATTATTTTATATATAAAATACTTAATAAATATAACGCATTTAACTTCTATCAAACACAGAGAAAATGTTTCAATGCAAATATTTTTGCTGCCGTTGAAAATCATTTCAGTAATATCTATGCATCACATTTTATACAGTTACATATTTCATAAAGTATTAATATTTGTTCATTTTGAAATAAATTTTGGTAATTTAATTATTTTTAAATATGTTATCTAAAGATTATCCTTGTTTGTGTGCCACTATTTAGACAGTTCTGCATTACAGCTTAGCTCTGCATGGCCATGTTATCTAAGGAATTTATAACCCTCCCCCCCCCCCCCGAGATACAAAATTTGGGAAATTATAAAAATATTTAAACATTTATAAAATACATAAAATATTTATACTTTATATTTATTTATTTATTTTATATTATTTTATATATAAAATACTTAATAAATATAACGCATTTAACTTCTATCAAACACAGAGAAAATGTTTCAATGCAAATACTTTTGCTGCTGTTGAAAATAATTTCAGTAATATCTATGCATCACATTTTATACAGTTACATATTTCATAAAGTATTAATATTTGTTCATTTTGAAATAAATTTTGGTAATTTAATTATTTTTAAATATGTTATCTAAACATTATCCTTGTTTGTGTGCCACTATTTAGACAGTTCTGCATTAGAGCTTAGCTCTGCATGGCCAAGTTATCTAAGGAATCTATAACCCTCTCCCCCCCCCCGTGAGATACAAAATTTGGGAAAATATAAAAATATTTAAAACATTTAAAAACTACATAAAATATTTATACTTTATATTTATTTATTTATTTTATATTATTTTATATATAAAATACTTAATAAATATAACGCATTTAACTTCTATCAAACACAGAGAAAATGTTTCAATGCAAATATTTTTGCTGCCGTTGAAAATCATTTCAGTAATATCTATGCATCACATTTTATACAGTTACATATTTCATAAAGTATTAATATTTGTTCATTTTGAAATAAATTTTGGTAATTAAATTATTTTTAAATATGTTATCTAAAGATTATACTTGTTTGTGTGCCACTATTTAGACAGTTCTGCATTACAGCTTAGCTCTGCATGGCCATGTTATCTAAGGAATCTATAACCCTCCCCCCCCCCCCGAGATACAAAATTTGGGAAATTATAAAAATATTTAAAACATTTAAAAAATACATAAAATATTTATACTTTATATTAGTTATTTATTTTATATTATTTTATATATAAAATACTTAATACATATTATGTATTTAACTTCTATCAAACACAGAGAAAATGTTTCAATGCAAATACTTTTGCTGCCGTTGAAAATCATTTGAATAACATCTATGCATCACATTTTATACAGTTACATATATCATAAAGTATTAATATTTGTTCATTTTGAAATAAATTTTGGTAATTCAATTATTTTTAAATATATTATCTAAACATTATCCTTGTTTGTGTGCCACTATTTAGACAGTTCTGCATTAGGGCTTAGCTCTGCATGGCCATGTTATCTAAGGAATCTATAACCCTCTCCCCCCCCTAAGATACAAAATTTGGGAAATTATAAAAATATTTAAAACATTTAAAAAATACATAAAATATGTATACTTTATATTTATATATTTATTTTATATTATTTTATATATAAAATACTTAATAAATATAACGCATTTAACTTCTATCAAACACAGAGAAAATGTTTCAATGCAAATACTTTTGCTGCCGTTGAAAATCATTTCAGTAATATCTATGCATCACATTTTATACAGTTATATATTTCATAAAGTATTAATATTTGTTCATTTTGAAATAAATTTTGGTAATTTAATTAATTTTAAATATGTTATCTAAACATTATCCTTGTTTGTGTCCACTATTTAGACAGTTCTGCATTAGAGTTTAACTCTGCATGGCCATGTTATCTAAGGAATCTAAAGCCCTCCTCCCCCCCCCCCCCCCGAGATACAAAATTTGGGAAATTATAAAAATATTTAAAACATTTAAAAAATACATAAAATATTTATACTTTATATTTATTTATTTATTTTATATTATTTTATATATAAAATACTTAATAAATATAACGCATTTAACTTCTATCAAACACAGAGAAAATGTTTCAATGCAAATACTTTTGCTGCCGTTGAAAATCATTTCAGTAATATCTATGCATCACATTTTATACAGTTACATATTTCATAAAGTATTAAAATTTTTTCATTTTGAAATAAATTTTGGTAATTTAATTATTTTTAAATATGTTATCTAAACATTATCCTTGTTTTTGTGCCACTATTTAGACAGTTGTGCATTAGAGCTTAGCTCTGCGTGGCCATGTTATCAAAGGAATCTATAACCCTCCCCCCCCCACCGAGATACAAAATTTGGGAAATTATAAAAATATTTAAAACATTTAAAAAATACATAAAATATTTATACTTTATATTAGTTATTTATTTTATATTATTTTATATATAAAATACTTAATAAATATAACGCATTTAACTTCTATCACACACAGAAAAAATGTTTCAATGCAAATACTTTTGCTGCCGTTGAAAATCATTTCAGTAATATCTATGCATCGCATTTTATACAGTTACATATTTCATAATGTATTAATATTTGTTCATTTTGAAATAAATTTTGGTAATTTAATTATTTTTAAATATGTTATCTAAACATTATCCTTGTTTGTGTGCCACTATTTAGACAGTTCTGCATTAGTGCTTAGCTCTGCATGGCCATGTTATCTAAGGAATCTATAACCCTCCCCCCCCCCCCCGAGATACAAAATTTGGGAAATTATAAAAATATTTAAAACATTTAAAAAATACATAAAATATTTATACTTTATATTAGTTATTTATTTTATATTATTTTATATATAAAATACTTAATACATATAATGTATTTAACTTCTATCAAACACAGAGAAAATGTTTCAATGCAAATACTTTTGCTGCCTTTGAAAATCATTTGAATAACATCTATGCATCACATTTTATACAGTTACATATATCATAAAGTATTAATATATGTTCATTTTGAAATAAATTTTGGTAATTCAATTATTTTTAAATATATTATCTAAACATTATCCTTGTTTGTGTGCCACTATTTAGACAGTTCTGCATTAGGGCTTAGCTCTGCATGGCCATGTTATCTAAGGAATCTATAACCCTCTCCCCCCCCCCCCTAAGATACAAAATTTGGGAAATTATAAAAATATTTAAAACATTTAAAAAATACATAAAATATTTATACTTTATATTTATATATTTATTTTATATTATTTTATATATAAAATACTTAATAAATATAACGCATTTAACTTCTATCAAACACAGAGAAAATGTTTCAATGCAAATACTTTTGCTGCCGTTGAAAATCATTTCAGTAATATCTATGCATCACATTTTATACAGTTATATATTTCGTAAAGTATTAATATTTGTTCATTTTGTAATAAATTTTGGTAATTTAATTAATTTTAAATATGTTATCTAAACATTATCCTTGTTTGTGTGCCACTATTTAGACAGTTCTGCATTAGAGTTTAACTCTGCATGGCCATGTTATCTAAGGAATCTAAAACCCTCCCCCCCCCCCGAGATACAAAATTTGGGAAATTATAAAAATATTTAAAACATTTAAAAAATACATAAAATATTTATACTTTATATTTATTTATTTATTTTATATTATTTTATATATAAAATACTTAATAAATATAACGCATTTAAATTCTATCAAACACAGAGAAAATGTTTCAATGCAAATACTTTTACTGTCGTTGAAAATCATTTCAATAATATCTATGCATCACATTTTATACAGTTACATATTTCATAAAGTATTAATATTTGTTCATTTTGAAATAAATTTTGGTAATTTAATTATTTTTAAATATGTTATCTAAACATTATCCTTGTTTGTGTGCCACTATTTAAACAGTTCTGCATTAGTGCTTAGCTCTGCATGGCCATGTTATCTAAGGCATCTATATTCCTCCCCCCCCCCCCCCGAGATACAAAATTTGGGAAATTATAAAAATATTTAAAACATTTTAAAAATACATAAAATATTTATACTTTATATATATTTATTTATTTCATATTATTTTATATATAAAATACTTAATAAATATAACGCATTTAACTTCTATCAAACACAGAGAAAATGTTTAAATGCAAATACTTTTGCTGCCGTTGAAAATCATTTCAGTAATATCTATGCATCACATTTTATACAGTTACATATTTCATAAAGTATTAATATTTGTTCATTTTGAAATAAATTTTGGTAATTTAATTATTTTTAAATATGTTATCTAAACATTATCCTTGTTTGTGTGCCAATATTTAGACAGTTCTGCATTAGAGCTTAGCTCTGCATGGCCATGTTATCTAAGTAATCTATAACCCTCTCCCCCCCTGTGAGATACAAAATTTGGGAAATTATAAAAATATTTAAAACATTTTAAAAATACATAAAATATTTATACTTTATATTTATTTATTTATTTTATATTATTTTATATATCAAATACTTAATAAATATCACGCATTTAACTTCTATCAAACACAGAGGAAATGTTTCAATGCAAATACTTTTGCTGCCGTTGAAAATCATTTCAGTAATATCTATGCATCACATTTTATACAGTTACATATTTCATAAAGTATTAAAATTTTTTCATTTTGAAATAAATTTTGGTAATTTAATTATTTTTAAATATGTTATCTAAACATTATCCTTGTTTTTGTGCCACTATTTAGACAGTTGTGCATTAGAGCTTAGCTCTGCGTGGCCATGTTATCAAAGGAATCTATAACCGTCTCACCCCCCCCCCCCCTAAGATACAAAATTTGGGAAATTATAAAAATATTTAAAACATTTAAAAAATACATAAAATATTTATACTTTATATTTATATATTTATTTTATATTATTTTATATATAAAATACTTAATAAATATAACGCATTTAACTTCTATCAAACACAGAGAAAATGTTTCAATGCAAATACTTTTGCTGCCGTTGAAAATCATTTCAGTAACATCTATGCATCACATTTTATACAGTTACATATATCATAAAGTATTAATATTTGTTCATTTTCAAATAAATTTTGGTAATTCAATTATTTTTAAATATGTTATCTAAACATTATCCTTGTTTGTGTGAAACTATTTAGACAGTTCTGCATTAGAGCTTAGCTCTGCATGGCCATGTTATCTGAGGAATTTATAACCCTCCCCCCCCACCGAGATACAAAATTTGGGAAATTATAAAAATATTTAAAACATTTAAAATATACATAAAATATTTATACTTTATATTTATTTATTTATTTTATATTATTTTATATATAAAATACTTAATAAATATAACGCATTTAACTTCTATAAAACACAGAGAAAATGTTTCAATGCAAATACTTTTGCTGCCGTTGAAAATCCTTTCAGTAATATCTATGCATCACATTTCATACAGTTACATATTTCATAAAGAATTAATATTTGTTCATTTTGAAATAAATTTTGGTAATTCAATTAATTTTAAATATGTTATCTAAACATTATCCTTGTTTGTGTGCCACTATTTAGACAGTTCTGCATTAGAGTTTAACTCTGCATGGCCATGTTATCTAAGGAATCTAAAACCCTCCTCCCCCCCCCCCCGAGATACAAAATTTGGGAAATTATAAAAATATTAAAAACATTTAAAAAATACTTAAAATATTTATACTTTATATTTATTTATTTATTTTATATTATTTTATATATAAAATACTTAATAAATATAACGCATTTAACTACTATCACACACACAGAAAATGTTTCAATGCAAATACTTTTGCTGCCGTTGATAATCATTTCAGTAATATCTATGCATCGCATTTTATACAGTTACATATTTCATAATGTATTAATATTTGTTCATTTTGAAATAAATTTTGGTAATTTAATTATTTTTAAATATGTTATCTAAACATTATCCTGGTTTGTGTGCCACTATTTAGACAGTTCTGCATTAGTTCTTAGCTCTGCATGGCCATGTTATCTAAGGAATCTATAGCCCTCCCCCCCCCCCTCAAGATACAAAATTTGGGAAATTATAAAAATATTTAAAACATTTAAAAAATACATAAAATATTTATACTTTATATTTATTTATTTATTTTATATTATTTTATATATAAAATACTTAATAAATATAACGCATTTAACTTCTATCAAACACAGAGAAAATGTTTCAATGCAAATACTTTTGCTGCCGTTGAAAATAATTTCAGTAATATCTATGCATCACATTTTATACAGTTACATATTTCATAAAGTATTAATATTTGTTCATTTTGAAATAAATTTTGGTAATTTAATTATTTTTAAATATGTTATCTAAACATTATCCTTGTTTGTGTGCCACTATTTAGACAGTTCTGCATTAGAGCTTAGCTCTGCATGGCCATGTTATCTAAGGAATCTATAACCCTCTCCCCCCCCCCCCCCGTGAGATACAAAATTTGGGATATTATAAAAATATTTAAAACATTTAAAAAATACATAAAATATTTATACTTTATATTTATTTATTTATTTTATATTATTTTATATATCAAATACTTAATAAATATAACGCATTTAACTTCTATCAAACACAGAGAAAATGTTTCAATGCAAATACTTTTGCTGCCGTTGAAAATAATTTCAGTAATATCTATGCATCACATTTTATACAGTTACATATTTCATAAAGTATTAAAATTTTTTCATTTTGAAATATATTTTGGTAATTAAATTATTTTTAAATATGTTATCTAAAGATTATACTTGTTTGTGTGCCACTATTTAGACAGTTCTGCATTACAGCTTAGCTCTGCATGGCCATGTTATCTAAGGAATCTATAACCCTCCCCCCCCCCGAGATACAAAATTTGGGAAATTATTAAATTATTTAAAACATTTAAAAAATTTTATAAAATATTTATACTTTATATTAGTTATTTATTTTATATTATTTTATATATAAAATACTTAATAAATATAATGTATTTAACTTCTATCAAACACAGAGAAAATGTTTCAATGCAAATACTTTTGCTGCCGTTGAAAATCATTTCAATAACATCTATGCATCACATTTTATACAGTTATATATATCATAAAGTATTAATATTTGTTCATTTTGAAATAAATTTTGGTAATTCAATTATTTTTAAATATATTATCTAAACATTATCCTTGTTTGTGTGCCACTATTTAGACAGTTCTGCATTAGGGCTTAGCTCTGCATGGCCATGTTATCAAAGGAATCTATAACCCTCCCCCCCCCCACCGAGATACAAAATTTGGGAAATTATAAAAATATTTAAAACATTTAAAAAATACATAACATATTTATACTTTATATTAGTTATTTATTTTATATTATTTTATATATAAAATACTTAATAAATATAACGCATTTAACTTCTATCACACACAGAAAAAATATTTCAATGCAAATACTTTTGCTGCCGTTGAAAATCATTTCAGTAATATCTATGCATCGCATTTTATACAATTACATATTTCATAATGTATTAATATTTGTTCATTTTGAAATAAATTTTGGTAATTTAATTATTTTTAAATATGTTATCTAAACATTATCCTTGTTTGTGTGCCACTATTTAGACAGTTCTGCATTAGTGCTTAGCTCTGCATGGCCATGTTATCTAAGGAATCTATAACCCTCCCCCCCCCCCCGAGATACAAAATTTGGGAAATTATAAAAATATTTAAAACATTTAAAAAATACATAAAATATTTATACTTTATATTAGTTATTTATTTTATATTATTTTATATATAAAATACTTAATACATATAATGTATTTAACTTCTATCAAACACAGAGAAAATGTTTCAATGCAAATACTTTTGCTGCCTTTGAAAATCATTTGAATAACATCTATGCATCACATTTTATACAGTTACATATATCATAAAGTATTAATATTTGTTCATTTTGAAATAAATTTTGGTAATTCAATTATTTTTAAATATATTATCTAAACATTATCCTTGTTTGTGTGCCACTATTTAGACAGTTCTGCATTAGGGCTTAGCTCTGCATGGCCATGTTATCTAAGGAATCTATAACCCTCTCCCCCCCCCCTAAGATACAAAATTTGGGAAATTATAAAAATATTTAAAACATTTAAAAAATACATAAAATATTTATACTTTATATTTATTTATATATTTTATATTATTTTATATATAAAATACTTAATAAATATAACGCCTTTAAATTCTATCAAACACAGAGAATATGTTTCAATGCAAATACTTTTGCTGTCGTTGAAAATCATTTCAATAATATCTATGCATCACATTTTATACAGTTACATATTTCATAAAGTATTAATATTTGTTCATTTTGAAATAAATTTTGGTAATTTAATTATTTTTAAATATGTTATCTAAACATTATCCTTGTTTGTGTGCCACTATTTAGACAGTTCTGCATTAGTGCTTAGCTCTGCATGGCCATGTTATCTAAGGAATCTATAACCCTCCCCCCCCCCCCGAGATACAAAATTTGGGAAATTATAAAAATATTTAAAACATTTAAAAAATACATAACATATTTATACTTTATATTAGTTATTTATTTTATATTATTTTATATATAAAATACTTAATAAATATAACGCATTTAACTTCTATCACACACAGAAAAAATATTTCAATGCAAATAATTTTGCTGCCGTTGAAAATCATTTCAGTAATATCTATGCATCGCATTTTATACAGTTACATATTTCATAATGTATTAATATTTGTTCATTTTGAAATAAATTTTGGTAATTTAATTATTTTTAAATATGTTATCTAAACATTATCCTTGTTTGTGTGCCACTATTTAGACAGTTCTGCATTAGGGCTTAGCTCTGCATGGCCATGTTATCTAAGGAATCTATAACCCTCTCCCCCCCCCCCTAAGATACAAAATTTGGGAAATTATAAAAATATTTAAAACATTTAAAAAATACATAAAATATTTATACTTTATATTTATATATTTATTTTATATTATTTTATATATAAAATACTTAATAAATATAACGCATTTAACTTCTATCAAACACAGAGAAAATGTTTCAATGCAAATACTTTTGCTGCCGTTGAAAATCATTTCAGTAATATCTATGCATCACATTTTATACAGTTATATATTTCATAAAGTATTAATATTTGTTCATTTTGTAATAAATTTTGGTAATTTAATTAATTTTAAATATGTTATCTAAACATTATCCTTGTTTGTGTGCCACTATTTAGAGAGTTCTGCATTAGAGTTTAACTCTGCATGGCCATGTTATCTAAGGAATCTAAAACCCTCCTCCCCCCCCCGAGATACAAAATTTGGGAAATTATAAAAATATTTAAAACATTTAAAAAATACATAAAATATTTATACTTTATATTTATTTATTTATTTTATATTATTTTATATATAAAATACTTAATAAATATAACGCCTTTAAATTCTATCAAACACAGAGAATATGTTTCAATGCAAATACTTTTGCTGTCGTTGAAAATCATTTCAATAATATCTATGCATCACATTTTATACAGTTACATATTTCATAAAGTATTAATATTTGTTCATTTTGAAATAAATTTTGGTAATTTAATTATTTTTAAATATGTTATCTAAACATTATCCTTGTTTGTGTGCCACTATTTAGACAGTTCTGCATTAGTGCTTAGCTCTGCATGGCCATGTTATCTAAGGAATCTATAACCCTCCCCCCCCCCCCCGAGATACAAAATTTGGGAAATTATAAAAATATTTAAAACATTTAAAAAATACATAAAATATTTATACTTTATATTAGTTATTTATTTTATATTATTTTATATATAAAATACTTAATACATATAATGTATTTAACTTCTATCAAACACAGAGAAAATGTTTCAATGCAAATACTTTTGCTGCCTTTGAAAATCATTTGAATAACATCTATGCATCACATTTTATACAGTTACATATATCATAAAGTATTAATATTTGTTCATTTTGAAATAAATTTTGGTAATTCAATTATTTTTAAATATATTATCTAAACATTATCCTTGTTTGTGTGCCACTATTTAGACAGTTCTGCATTAGGGCTTAGCTCTGCATGGCCATGTTATCTAAGGAATCTACAACCCTCTCCCCCCCCCTAAGATACAAAATTTGGGAAATTATAAAAATATTTAAAACATTTAAAAAATACATAAAATATTTATACTTTATATATATTTATTTATTTCATATTATTTTATATATAAAATACTTAATAAATATAACGCATTTAACTTCTATCAAACACAGAGAAAATGTTTCAATGCAAATACTTTTGCTGCCGTTGAAAATCATTTCAGTAATATCTATGCATCACATTTTATACAGTTACATATTTCATAAAGTATTAATATTTGTTCATTTTGAAATAAATTTTGGTAATTTAATTATTTTTAAATATGTTATCTAAACATTATCCTTGTTTGTGTGCCACTATTTAGACAGTTCTGCATTAGAGCTTAGCTCTGCATGGCCATGTTATCTAAGTAATCTATAACCCTCTCCCCCCCTGTGAGATACAAAATTTTTGGAAATTATAAAAATATTTAAAACATTTAAAAAATACATAAAATATTTATACTTTATATTTATTTATTTATTTTATATTATTTTATATATCAAATACTTAATAAATATCACGCATTTAACTTCTATCAAACACAGAGGAAATGTTTCAATGCAAATACTTTTGCTGCCGTTGAAAATCATTTCAGTAATATCTATGCATCACATTTTATACAGTTACATATCTCATAAAGTATTAAAATTTTTTCATTTTGAAATAAATTTTGGTAATTTAATTATTTTTAAATATGTTATCTAAACATTATCCTTGTTTTTGTGCCACTATTTAGACAGTTCTGCATTAGAGCTTAGCTCTGCATGGCCATGTTATCTGAGGAATTTATAACCCTCCCCCCCCACCGAGATACAAAATTTGGGAAATTATAAAAATATTTAAAACATTTAAAAAATACATAAAATAATTATACTTTATATTTATTTATTTATTTTATATTATTTTATATATAAAATACTTAATAAATATAACGCATTTAACTTCTATAAAACACAGAGAAAATGTTTCAATGCAAATACTTTTGCTGCCGTTGAAAATCCTTTCAGTAATATCAATGCATCACATTTCATACAGTTACATATTTCATAAAGAATTAATATTTGTTCATTTTGAAATAAATTTTGGTAATTTAATTAATTTTAAATATGTTATCTAAACATTATCCTTGTTTGTGTGCCACTATTTAGACAGTTCTGCATTAGAGTTTAACTCTGCATGGCCATGTTATCTAAGGAATCTAAAACCCTCCTCCCCCCCCCCCCGAGATACAAAATTTGGGAAATTATAAAAATATTTAAAACATTTAAAAAATACTTAAAATATTTATACTTTATATTTATTTATTTATTTTATATTATTTTATATATAAAATACTTAATAAATATAACGCATTTAACTTCTATCACACACAGAGAAAATGTTTCAATGCAAATACTTTTGCTGCCGTTGATAATCATTTCAGTAATATCTATGCATCGCATTTTATACAGTTACATATTTCATAATGTATTAATATTTGTTCATTTTGAAATAAATTTTGGTAATTTAATTATTTTTAAATATGTTATCTAAACATTATCCTTGTTTGTGTGCCACTATTTAGACAGTTCTGCATTAGTTCTTAGCTCTGCATGGCCATGTTATCTAAGGAATCTATAGCCCTCCCCCCCCCCCCAAGATACAAAATTTGGGAAATTATAAAAATATTTAAAACATTTAAAAAATACATAAAATATTTATACTTTATATTTATTTATTTATTTTATATTATTTTATATATCAAATACTTAATAAATATAACGCATTTAATTTCTATCAAACACAGAGGAAATGTTTCAATGCAAATACTTATGCTGCCGTTGAAAATCATTTCAGTTATATCTATGCATCACATTGTATACAGTTACATATTTCATAAAGTATTAAAATTTGTTCATTTTGAAATAAATTTTGGTAATTTAATTATTTTTAAATATGTTATCTAAACATTATCCTTGTTTGTGTGCCATTATTTAGACATTTCTGCATTAGAGCTTAGCTCGCTCTGCGTGGCCATGTTATCAAAGGAGTCTATAACCCTCCCCCCCCCCGAGATACAAAATTTGGGAAATTATAAAAATATTTAAAACATTTAAAAAATACATAAAATATTTATACTTTATATTAGTTATTTATTTTATATTATTTTATATATAAAATACTTAATAAATATAACGCATTTAACTTCTGTCAAACACAGAGAAAATGTATCAATGCAAATACTTTTGCTGCCGTTGAAAATCATTTCAGTAATATCTATGCATCACATTTTATACAGTTACATATTTCATAAAGTATTAATATTTGTTCATTTTGAAATAAATTTTGGTAATTTAATTATTTTTAAATATGTTATCTAAACATTATCCTTGTTTGTGTGCCACTATTTAGACAGTTCTGCATTTCAGCTTAGCTCTGCATGGCCATGTTATCTAAGGAGTCTATAACCCTCCCCCCCCCCCGAGATACAAAATTTGGGAAATTATAAAATTATTTAAAACATTTAAAAAATACATAAAATATTTATACTTTATATTAGTTATTTATTTTATATTATTTTATATATAAAATACTTAATACATATAATGTATTTAACTTCTATCAAACACAGAGAAAATGTTTCAATGCAAATACTTTTGCTGCCGTTGAAAATCATTTGAATAACATCTATGCATCACATTTTATACAGTTACATATATCATAAAGTATTAATATTTGTTCATTTTGAAATAAATTTTGGTAATTCAATTATTTTTAAATATATTATCTAAACATTATCCTTGTTTGTATGCCACTATTTAGACAGTTCTGCATTAGGGCTTAGCTCTGCATGGCCATGTTATATAAGGAATCTATAACCCTCTCCCCCCCCCCCCCTAAGATACAAAATTTGGGAAATTATAAAAATATTTAAAACATTTAAAAAATACATAAAATATTTATACTTTATATTTATTTATTTATTTTATATTATTTTATATATAAAATACTTAATAAATATAACGCATTTAACTTCTATCAAACACAGAGAAAATGTTTCAATGCAAATACTTTTGCTGCCGTTGAAAATCATTTCAGTAATATCTATGCATCACATTTTATACAGTTACATATTTCATAAAGTATTAATATTTGTTCATTTTGAAATAAATTTTGGTAATTTAATTATTTTTAAATATGTTATCTAAACATTATCCTTGTTTGTGTGCCACTATTTAGACAGTTCTGCATTAGAGCTTAGCTCTGCATGGCCATGTTATCTAAGTAATCTATAACCCTCCCCCCCCCCACCGAGATACAAAATTTGGGAAATTATAAAAATATTTAAAACATTTAAAAAATACATAAAATATTTATACTTTATATTAGTTATTTATTTTATATTATTTTATATATAAAATACTTAATAAATATAACGCATTTAACTTCTATCACACACAGAAAAAATGTTTCAATGCAAATACTTTTGCTGCCGTTGAAAATCATTTCAGTAATATCTATGCATCGCATTTTATACAGTTACATATTTCATAATGTATTAATATTTGTTCATTTTGAAATAAATTTTGGTAATTTAATTATTTTTAAATATATTATCTAAACATTATCCTTGTTTGTGTGCCACTATTTAGACAGTTCTGCATTAGTGCTTAGCTCTGCATGGCCATGTTATCTAAGGAATCTATAACCCTCCCCCCCCCCCGAGATACAAAATTTGGGAAATTATAAAAATATTTAAAACATTTAAAAAATACATAAAATATTTATACTTTATATTAGTTATTTATTTTATATTATTTTATATATAAAATACTTAATACATATAATGTATTTAACTTCTATCAAACACAGAGAAAATGTTTCAATGCAAATACTTTTGCTGCCTTTGAAAATCATTTGAATAACATCTATGCATCACATTTTATACAGTTACATATATCATAAAGTATTAATATTTGTTCATTTTGAAATAAATTTTGGTAATTCAATTATTTTTAAATATATTATCTAAACATTATCCTTGTTTGTGTGCCACTATTTAGACAGTTCTGCATTAGGGCTTAGCTCTGCATGGCCATGTTATCTAAGGAATCTATAACCCTCTCCCCCCCCCTAAGATACAAAATTTGGGAAATTATAAAAATATTTAAAACATTTAAAAAATACATAAAATATTTATACTTTATATTTATATATTTATTTTATATTATTTTATATATAAAATACTTAATAAATATAACGCATTTAACTTCTATCAAACACAGAGAAAATGTTTCAATGCAAATACTTTTGCTGCCGTTGAAAATCATTTCAGTAATATCTATGCATCACATTTTATACAGTAATATATTTCATAAAGTATTAATATTTGTTCATTTTGTAATAAATTTTGGTAATTTAATTAATTTTAAATATGTTATCTAAACATTATCCTTGTTTGTGTGCCACTATTTAGACAGTTCTGCATTAGAGTTTAACTCTGCATGGCCATGTTATCTAAGGAATCTAAAACCCTCTTCCCCCCCCCCCCGAGATACAAAATTTGGGAAATTATAAAAATATTTAAAACATTTAAAAAATACATAAAATATTTATACTTTATATTTATTTATTTATTTTATATTATTTTATATATAAAATACTTAATAAATATAACGCATTTAAATTCTATCAAACACAGAGAAAATGTTTCAATGCAAATACTTTTGCTGTCGTTGAAAATCATTTCAATAATATCTATGCATCACATTTTATACAGTTACATATTTCATAAAGTATTAATATTTGTTCATTTTGAAATAAATTTTGGTAATTTAATTATTTTTAAATATGTTATCTAAACATTATCCTTGTTATGTAAACATTATCCTTCGCGCCTGGTTCTCTTTTCTGGACGAAACCCATACCGGTATTTTCTCCGCTTGGACTTGAGAACGGAGACACAGTCGAAATAATACCGGCTTTTAATTGTGCATGTGAACGGGGCTAAAGAGTATGCAGAGTGCGTAGTAAATGCAATTCATAAAGTGTGTGAAGTAAAGTCAACAGATTTAATAAAACAATCCAAAGCGATAAACAGTACAATGGATATTTCTCGCATGCCATCACTCAAGAACAGAGCTCTCATCAAAATATCTGTTATATTAATCAATGTTGATGACATCAAGGAATTACTTTCAAAATGTTATAGAACCCAACATTCTGGAAGGTTTGGTTTACATTCTTCAATAGAATTAATAGAAAACGTATTGAAAAGAGTAGAAGAGGAAGTATTGAAATATGTATTGAAACTTCCACTACCAGGTTTATTAAAAAAAGAGCTATTACAGTTCGATGAAGCCGCAGCTTGGCAGTTATTAAAGTGGGACAGATGCTATGGGGAAGTAGAGAGTTACAAAATATACATTTCTATATTTCCCTGGACACCACAAGGTACATTGGATAGAAAGAAAGAAGCAAGGGTGTTTGTAAATAGTGAAATACTACCTGTTAAATGCAATTTCGGATCAGCGTGTGAGGAGTGCTTAGAAGATAGCATACGAGTATTATGGAAACAAACGCCATTTAAAGTTAAAAGTATTGAAGAGATTAGAACAATACATTCACCGCTATTTTCATTTTGGTTCCATTACATGAAAAAGAGATTGCATTTACTAAGTGCAGAAATCCGAAAATATTGTAGATTGAATAACATTTCCCCTTGTTTTTCGCTGTATGAGTATATGTTTCATATTTCTTTAACTGAGGGTTATGTAGCAGCAACTAAATATTTTTTTCAAAAGTTAACTCCAGAACAAAGGGAAAAATTATTAGTGCCTTCTGTAATATTCTCGGTGGAAAACTACGATTACATAATAGGAGCAACGTGGTCTTGGAGGATGTGGAACCTTTATACTGGGGAATACTATGCTGAAATTGCGGCCTTCCTTCTTTCTAATATAAATACAGAACAAATGGAGATATTTAGAAATTATCCATATGTTGCGTTAAAGAGTTTTTTGATTTGGCCTCAACGAGATTTATTTATGGACCTAGCAACGCTTATGTTTTGCACACCTATTTGCGAGTACACTAATTACACACCTGCAATACAATACTACACACTACCTAATGAACAATATTTTACTCATGAAGATCAGTATTACAAAGTGTTAAGAATGCTCGCTTTCAAGATTTTAAGTGACCCTGCGGATTATAGTTATATAAACCTCTTTGCTGAATTTTGGGATAAAATTGATTATAGATTTAAGAAATATGCAATGAATAAGTATGCAGATGATCTTCTTTTGACAGCTGTTTTTAAGGTTGGAGATACAGAAAATATGCAGCTAATTGTGAAAGAAGCATTTTTCTCTAGAAAAAGAAAAACTTTTTGGGATTAAAGGAAAATCTTAGTGAATGGCCAATTTATTGTGAGATATATGCAGTTCTCTTGTTCATAAGTAAGAATAACTAAACATATCAATCATTACTCCATAAATACTTTTAGAAATTCAAATTTATTAAAATGGGTTTATAAAAGGAATTCTTTATTTTTACGTGAAATGTTTGTAACATTGTATATTTATTTCTCCATATTTAACTCTTTGTAGTACAATGATTGAAATTATCATTTAGTCTTCTTTCAAATAATTGTAAAAAAATGTATGTATAACATATAATTAAAAAAACTACGAGTACATACTCAGAATTCGTTTTGGGTGTTATTTCTTTTTTGTTGTTTTCTTCCAAGTTGACACCAATTGTAGTAGATTGTATTGGCAATTTCCAATATGAAATGTTTTAAATAATTCATATTTATTATTGTAATTTTAAAAGTTCTTATTTAAGTGAAATAGTTTGGTTTAAACTTTTTTGTAAAATAAGAACAATTGTAAACACAACCATTTTTGTTTGAATTTTTGTTAGTTCTAAAAACAGTTTAAGCTAAATTTCATGTGAATATAAGATGCTTGTTTAAACATATTAAACATAAATTTAAAATTTTGGAATCAGTATAAATTTTGTACATCAGTAATATTTTATTGCAATATACATGTTAATAAATTCACTTTTACGACCGCTGTAAACTTTTGTAAAGATTAATTTGTCATGGAGTAAATGATCAGAATGTTATGACAAATATGATTGCAATCTGTTTATTTGTTTTTATTTTCATGTAATAAGATATTTGTGGGACATTAAACTAAAAAATGAAAAAAATATTAGAACCAATACTGAATATTTTACAGCCATTCCGCTCTGTTTTATTACCCCTAATTTAGCAACATCATCGACAGTTATAACTATCAATGGTAGAAAATGAAATTGTGAAGAATGAAATGTTTAATTATTAGCATATTTCATAGAACATTTGTTATGCATATTTATAGCAATCTTTAGATAAATCTAGTCGAACTTAAATGAATTATTCGATTTTTTTATTTGTACACAAGGCATGATGATGACGTACAAGGTAAGAAATATTTCATATATTAAAATATTTATATAATTTTTCAATAAATTTGTAAATACCATTATACGATAATATACAATAAGACTACGAAAAAATCATTTTTTCCTTTTTCTGCAATACATGGTAATGTATAGGAGAAATTTTGCAATCACATCCAAAATCGCCACTCGCGTTTTCGACGAATTTACCTGTTTTGGGACCTCTGGAACACGAATACATTATTTTTAGCGGTACGTCTGTGTGTGTGTTTGTCAGTGCAGTGTATATATCCACTCTAACTCCAAAACTTATTGACCAAATTTCATAGAATTTATAGTTAATTGTGGGTGTCTCTGATGATGTTTCGATTTCGGTATGATTCGTTATAAAAGAACACGCCGTTTTTTGCTAAATTGTCGGTATTCAATCTAGCTTTAAAACTAACACACCATAAAAAAAAATTTGGTAGGTAAGTTGATTGTGGGTTACATTGGAGCTGGTTAGATTTTGTTACGATTCGAAAAAAAAAAAAAGAGAACTCGCCTTTTTTGCGAAATGACCCGTAGAAATCGCCAAGATCCAAAATAAAATACTACAAATGTGTCCATTAAATGCATGTTTTATACATAACTTTTTGCGATGAAAGCATCAGAGCAATCTGAAATGTACCATTCTCGTCAATTTGGAGACATTATTATCAATTTAGCGAAATTTTCTTCAATGTGGTACATAATTTAGTGAAACATCGCAAAAATGGCGATATTTGGCCAAAATTACGCCAAGCGTTATAAACAAACAAATAAGTTATTCTTATAGTAGATAAATGACTAATGGCTTTCGAATACCAAACTAGTACTCAAAGTAACTTTTCTCGTGAATGGACCGAGCTAGATCCACGAAAATGATGTTAACAGATTTATTGCTTGGTATTACAAATGAAAGTGAATGTATTTCACATTAGTTAATATTCTTTTTTAATTTTTTGTGTCTTTTTTATAAATTTATTTTAAAAAAGTACAATATCTCGAGAACGGTTTACGCTAGCGTTTTTAAATTTATGTCAATCGCTTTCTAATGAAAAATTACTTAAGAAATGAATCATTATTTACGTAACCTAATTGAAAGTTTTCATGTTTCGGTGATATTTCAAAATTATTTTCGAAAATATGGAGGTGCGTTTAAAAACATTTGGAGAAGCATTCTATTGCGCTTAAAAACTATAGATATCCAGTACCCACGGGTCGTAATTTTCATACTAAATTTCATTCGAATCGCTCCATTCTTTCGTAAGATATCGTCTCTACAGTCTCACTGACACACACTTACGCACAGACATCACCTCAAAAAAGTTCGATTCTTATTCAGGGATGCTTGAAACGTGCTCTCCCATCAAAAAGTCGAATTCGAGTTTTCGACTGAAGAACACGTTTCAAGCATCCATGAACACGAATCGAACGTTTTTAGGTGATGAATGTGTGTGTCTGTGAAGACGATATATCACAAACAAATGCATCAATTAGAACGAAATTTGGAACAAAAACTATAATCCGTGAAAACTGGAAGTTAATTGCTTTAACAGCAATTGAATGCTCAGAACATCTCCAAATTTTCGAATAAAATTTTGAAACAAGAACGATCAATCGTGCATAAAGCATTGATTATGAAACACTTTCCAACTTCAATGCAATTCTATTTAAACATCTCTAAAATGCGATAGATTCCTCGGTGATATTTTTAAAATTATCATAATACTACATTAATTTATTATATTTGAAAACTTCATCGAAAAGAAATGAAATTTTTTTCAAATAACGTCATCGAAATATAAAACGCCTGGCTCTCTATATAAGCAGCATTTCATTCATAACTTTTTTCCATTCATTTCATTCATCATAATACTATAATAATTTATTTTATTTAAAAACATAAAACCATGGAGGTACAAGTAATTAAACTCTATGCTTAAAACTTCATCGGAAAAAAATCGTCCTTCTCTCTGTAAAATCAAAGAATATTTCATTCATATCACCTATGCAGACTCCGTGAGCTAAATAATTTTGCGTTAAAAATACAATTCTTATACAACTCATTCTACATATTTAGCAGTTTACATTTTACATAAGTGAAAAATAGGCTTCGTTGTAGAAATAATCAAATTTGGATGATTATTTAAGGGTGAGCGTCAGTAAATTTTCTGCCCTATCCGCGCTTTGTTAACTTTCGCGGCACACATATTTCGCCGAAATTCTGCTCAAACAGTTGCGAAATATTTTCTGAAAGATAAAATGCAATGCTTAGATTATATTAAAACTAAATTTAATGCCCCAAAAAACATAGAATATATTTTTTATTTTAATCCAAAATATTTTTGGTGCTGCCATCTATTGTCCTAAATTAATTCATTTCGATTATTTTTATTTTTTAATGAACATTTTTAAATATCTATGTTCGGTTGTAAAACTGTATTTATGATATACTAAAGAAACATTCTAAATTTTCTGAAAACATTCCAAAAGTTCCCAAACTTGTAAAGTTCATCTAAAATATGAAAATGTTCTAAAAACCTAAAAATCATCTGAAAACACTGAATTCTTAAATAAACTGAAAGAGGACCTATTGACCAGTTTCCCTAAAGTGTACAAATATGTAGTCTACATGTAATTAAATGGAACTTTCCTTAAAATATAAAAATGCATTAAAGTAAAAGAGAGAGAGAACACAGAATTTAGGTTTTTAAAAAATCTAACGTTTATTAAAATTTAAACTTCACTTTTAAAATAATTTTCAAAACATTTTACATCTCATTAACTAAACAAAACAAATAAACAACTTCAATAATAAATGGAATGGCCGGTCTTATAGTTGTTGTTGTTGAGACCCAGACCGTCCGACCTACCAGAAAGGTGTAAGGTAACTGTATGGACGGCCGGGAAGTGCCACCCAATTTAGACCGGAACCCAGTGGGGGAGGCATCCACAGGGACCGTACCCTCCTTCCCCTACCACCAACCTCTCGGAAGGACTTACGGACCCACATGTTTAACGTGATCGTACTCCGCATAAACACGGCGGCATTTGTGGTAGCGTGCAAATCTAGCGCGCAAACCACGGGGATACCGCACCCGAGATGGCCAACAGCACGCGGTGTTCCGAGGTGGTCACCCACCAAGTACTAACCGCGCCCGATGCTGCTTGACTTCGGTGATCTAACGAGAACCGGTGTTTTCAGCACGGTACGGCCGTTGGCCGGCCGGTCTTATAGTGGTAGAAAAAACGTTAGAATATTAAATTTTAAAGTTAACAATATTAAGCTTATTCAATTATTTATCAAAACTAAAATTTGGGATAAAAGAACATAAGTTAGCCAAAAGGGAATTTAGAACATCCTAACAATAATCCAGGATTCGTAACTTAAAATATATAAGTTGAGGAGTCTTATTCATAAAAACTGAAAACATGTAGAATAAAAACATATTTTAACTATTGAGAAATATAATTAGAATTTGGAGGAAAAGGAATAATATCACCAAGGCTCGAAGATAAGCTGCAAAGTTCAGCGGGAGGAAGAATCATCAGAAGAGTCACCAAACGTAAAGCAGATCCAGAGAACAAACACCAAAAGAGGAAAATCCATGGCACAGGGTCACAATTATGTCCAGCAGAAAATCCGGAAAAAGACCGTTCCACGGGATTCAACTCCAAAGAGATTCTCCACACCAGTTGGACGTCGAGTAATAAAAAATCATTTCTCCCAACTGCCGCACCGGACTACTGACATCAAAATGGAGAACTAAACATATGTCCGTCATTTAGGCTCGGAAATGCGAACTCCATTCATCATAAATAGAACTCGCAACTTGTCAGGATAAACAAATTTCTAATTGGCTGGTAAGACTTCCTCAGCCGACATCACATAAATCGTGAAACATCTTGGATCATTATTTAAATGATATGAAACTAATTAGCAAGACTCTTCATTTTGTGGCAGCTTCCAGACATAAACAACATCAGAGAGCACAGCGGCAAAGGACTGCTGATTGATTATAAACTAAACAAATCAATTTACATCTTGAAAAGCAAAACACACATCACAGCCAGGAATAATGATACATTTCAAGCCGAATTCGAACTTCGGTTCGGTTAGCGCGGAAGCGCTAGAACAACAACTTAATAGATCACATCTTGGGTTCTAATTCAGAAGGAAAACAAGAAAGATCAATCATGCATAAGCATTGATTATGAAACACTTTTCAACTGAAATGTAATTTCATTTAAAAATTTCTAAAATGTGATACATTCAGTGGTGATATCTTTTACATTATCACAGTACTACAGTAATTTATTATACTTAAATATTTAAAACTGTATCGAAATATAAATCATCTTATTCTTTATGCAAAATCAATGAATATTTCATTCATATAACTTGTATTCCTGACTCCAGAGCTAAATAATTTTGTGTGAAAAAAATTCAGTAATTCTTATGTAATTCATCTTACAATCGCTTGAGATATTTGCATTCCGCATATGTTCAAATTAGGCTTCGTTGAAGAAATAATAAAAGTTTATTGATCATTTAAAATCACAACTATTGTAATTGCATAGGCACGGAATTTAGATGCACAGATACACAGATAATATATGTGTGTATGTGTATGTACTCAAAGAATCTACACGTTTCAAAGAATCTACACGTTGTGGGACTTCTAGAACACGAAAAAACTATTTTTAAGAAGACGTCTGTGTGTGTAAGGGTG
This sequence comes from Amaurobius ferox, assembly GCA_951213105.1. Taxonomy (NCBI): domain Eukaryota; kingdom Metazoa; phylum Arthropoda; class Arachnida; order Araneae; family Amaurobiidae; genus Amaurobius; species Amaurobius ferox. The sequence goes on from OX578153.1 coordinate 18,213,235, forward strand.
TATCTGCGTATGTTTCTGTGTGTCTGTGTGGATATTACATCCACTCTAATTGAAAAACTAATGGACCGAATTTCATACAATTTGGTAGGTATGTTTTTTGTGGGAAATCCTGATGTTCATTAGATTATAGTACGATTCGTAATAAAAGAATCTGCCCTCTTTGCGAAATGATACAATAACCTACAAGTGATTTATATACCAAATTTAACAAAATTTTGTATATAAATCATTTGTAGTTTATTCTAGTACGATTCGGGGAAAAGGAACGGGCTATTTTTGCGAACGGGCTATTTTTGCAAAAATCGTTATATATAAAAATAAAAGACTACGTGTGCTCAAATATATCAATTAAATTCCTAATTTATACGTGATTTTTGACAACAAAAGAATAAGATTAACCCCATTACTCTAGGACTAGCCGTTCTTGAGATATTTTAGTTTTTTCGCGTTTTCGCTAAGCCACCTTTGACAATAAGTCCAGCTATCAAATGAGAACCAAATTTATGTTTAACGTGTAAATTCAATGTCATTCAAAATACTTATTTGTTATTTTGTGCAGATAAACTCAAATTATTATTGAATAAATAAAGAGAACGAATATGAGTCTGCAGCGAAAGACATGTGCTGTCCACATCAGAATTTTTAACAATATTACAACAATGATTTATAGAAGTGAACGGGGATTATTTTCAGGCCATTTCGAAAAAAATGTTTGATCTATATTTAAAGGTCCATCAAATTTTTGTCGAATAAAATGTTCAACAAATTTAAGCTGTGTACCAAATTTTAACTCTCTAGGACGTAGGACAGTGCATTAAAAATGCCATCAAATAAGTATATCATGAAGAGTTATATAAAATTTTGAAAAAATGAAAAATTGTTATCTACCATATGTATTTTAAAATGTGAAGCCTCTCCCATATGCAAAACGTTTAAACAAATGGAAAGATATTTATTATAGAATATATCTCTCTTTTCTTTCTGGAAGATATCCCAAAATCAGAATTTAATTGAATTTGTTTTTTTCCCTATATTAAATAATTTTTAATTAAAAAACTACTTAGCATATTTTACTGAATTTTTTTTTATATATTCTATGGGATAATGTGAATATTGTCTAAAAATTTCGAAGCAATTCGTGAATTTTAAATTTACTTAAAAAATGTTTGAAAAATTAGGTCCCATAGGGTTCAATGTATTTCGTTTTTTCAAAACGGGTTCAATAAAAAACTAATTGGGTGATATTATTTATTTATATTCCCATAGGTCCTACAGACCGTCTGAACAACATACTAAAATTTCATTTTGATAAAGTCATTTTTACGGCAGTTATCGTGCTAACGGACAGACAGACAGACAGACAGACAGACAGACAGACAGAATGAACAAAGTCATAAACACTTTTCAACTTTGTTGTAAAGTGTTAAAAAGGATGAAAAAACGCGCGATTTTACTTATATACTGCGAAACATCGCTGCCACAGATTGTAAACAAAATTATCGATGAACGATAAAATAATTAATGACAGACGATTTTAATATTACGGTAAACCAATTAAAAACTCGAAATTTAAAAGAAGAGAAATGGAATTTCAAAGCAGACGAAAATTAAAAAGAAATGAAGTGAAACGAGTTGGCAAATACGAATTCGGCAACAATTTAAATATGGACGATTCTGAAATATTTAAAAAGCTGAAAATAGAATAAAACTGTAAAATCGCGATGAATTTACCAATTTTTAACCGAGAGCAATAAATTTGGAATCAAATCAAAGGGAATAAAAAGGGCAATAAATGGAATAACAAATTAGCCAATTTAAATAAATTTAAATTGCTAAATACTAAAAGGAACGAACTTTCGCCGTTTTTAACACAAAACCTATGGAATAGAACCTATTTGGAACAAAAGAATATCAAAACCTAAACAATTGGAAAATGAAGAGTGACTATGTAAATAAGACCCCTGATCACGTTTAGACAAAAAAGCAAAACTCCTAAAATTATTGAATATCCAAAAGTATAACCCAACATCTATTCCTTCTAATACAGTGTTAAACACAACAACAGATCATATATAATAATACCACAATCACGGAAAGGTAATTTATCATTCTATAAATTTGATAAGGGATCTGAATGTACATCACTGAGGACTGCAGTTTTGTCTTCAAGTTCCTTTGTCTTCAAGTCCAAGTTCAATTACGTTTCCGTGATATTGGCATTATATATGATCTGTTGTTGTATTTAATAGCGTATTAGATGGAATAGACATTTAAAAATGTTCATTAAAAAATAAAAATTGTCGGTATGAATTAAATTACGACAACAGATGGCAGCACCAAAAATATTTTAAATTAAAACAAAACATATATTCTATGTTTTATTGGGTATTAAATTTAGTTTTAATATAATCTAGGCATAGCATTTTATCTATAAGAAAATATTTCGCAACTGTTTGAGCAGAATTTCGGCGAAATATGTGTGCCGCGAAAGTTAACAAAACGCGGATAGAGAAGAAAATTTACTGACGCTCACCCTTAAACTCAAATATATTGTAATTGCCTTGTTTCAGTATGTAGATGCACAGGATTTAAGCAAAAATATAGCGGTTTTAGGAGGGATACATCACTCAATATGAATTAAAAAGAACTTTAAAAATCACGATTTTGAAACAAGATGGATGCCTTATTTCATTTTGAAGTGGGTTACGTGATCACTTCATATAATTGTCACGTGATCGCTTCATATAAAAGGTGTAATTATTGTTTTAATTTTTATTTAAAAATCTACTGAATATATTTTTCTGAAATTTTTTTTATATATTTTACGGTATAATTTGAATATTACTTAAAATTTTCGAAGGAGTACCTGAACTCAAAATCCGCTTAAAAAATGTTTGAAAAATTAGGTCCCATAGGGTTCAATGTATTTCATTTCTTCAACCCGGGTTCAATCCGAAATTAATTGGGTGATATTTTTCATTTATATTCTCATAGGTCCCACAGACCGTCTGAACAACATACAAAAATTTCATTTTGATTAAGTCATTTTTACGGCAATTATCGTGCTAACGGGCAGACAGACAGACAGAATGAACAAAGTCATAAACACTTTTCAACTTTGTTGTAAAGTGTTTATAAAAAGTATTAACTATTGTGAAATATGCTCACTTTTCAATTAACACCATTTCAATCAACACCATTAGTCATTTATCTACTATAAGAAAAACCTACTTCTCCGTCTATAGTACTCGGGGAAATTTTATCGACGGATTTGGCTGAATATCGCCAACTTGACGATTAATTTTTAAAATGTTGCTTGTTTGACGAATGCCACCAAATTGATAAAATTAACTAAATTAATGAAAATGTTCTAGGAAAGAACATCAGAATCGACTATAAGGAAAATCATTTTCTCCGTCCACACTTAACTCTTGGTGCAATTTTGGCGTTGAATTGCCGAAATATCGCCAACTTTAAGACTTTTCTCTAAATTGCCAAATTGAAGAAAATTTCACCAAATTGATAACAATGTCCATAAATTGATAAAAATATCGCCAAGTTAATAAAAATATTGCCAAATTAATATAAATTTCGCCAAATGAATACAAGTGATACTAAATCAATGAAAATAACGGATAATTAAAGAAAATTCAATATCTTCTGCACGATATAGGAAACTACTATAGAAATAAACTACTTTTCTGCCCGTAATGTTGGCGAACTTTTGTCGGAATATAGTCAACTTGGCGACTTATGAAATGTTGCCAAAATGATGAAAATGCTCCCAAAATGATGAAAATGTCGTCAAATTGATAAAAATGTCACCAAATTGATAAAAATGTCACCAAATTTCTAAAATTCTTTCTTAATTGATAAAAATAACGGTACATTATTGAAAATGACGAATTATTGACGAAAATTTAATATATTGGAAAGAACATAAGATTCGACTATGAGAATAATTCATTTCTCCATTTGTCCGTCCATAATGTTTGGCGAAAACTTTGGTAGGATGTGATATCGCTAACTTGTCATTGTTTTAACTGCTGCCAAATTCACGAAACAGTTGTTAAACTGATAAAATTATCACCAAATGGATAAAAATGACATCAAATGGGAGTTAATGCTTTGCAAATTTTTAATGCCGTCATATGACGGGCATATCTTTTAGTATATAAGAAATGTTCTTCTCCGAGTTTGTTTGTAACACTTAACGATACATTTAGCGAACTTTGTGAGTAATATTGCTAAATATCGTCATCTTGGCGATATTTCACCCCAATTTGACAAAAATATCGTCAAAATTACAAAAATTGAGACAAATTAAGGAAAATGATGCCTAATTGATGAATGTATTATTAACATATTTTGAAATATGGACTATATTGCTTATTGAGTATGCTATAAATATTGATAATTGTTAATTTAGAGTTGCATGAATTATAAGTTATTTGGGAACGAAATAATTTTTTATGTTGTCATCCGAAAAACGCCAAATGTACAACTTAATGTTAAAAACACTGTGTCATGGATCTTACACATCAATTTCTCACTGTGACAGAAATAAATTCATTTCATTATATAAGTAAAGGCATGTGCAGCCCACATCAAATTTTTAATTATGTATCTGTGATCACGATATAAGGCAGGTTATTTTTTTCCGAATCATACTAAAATCTAATCAGAAGCAGTGTGTCCCACAAGTGATTTACCTATGTAGCTCACTGGTCAGCGCGCGGGAATTACACTCGGTAGACTCGGATTCGATTCCCTCCTCTGGAAAAAGAAAAAACTGCCGCCGTGTTCACCCGGAGTGCGATCCCGCTAAACATGTGAGTCCGTAAGTCCTCAGGGGTGCGAAACTAATCCTGTAAAACCGAGAGGTAGGCCAGGTCCACACTGCTGTCTCCAAGTGATTTACCTACCAAATTTTGTGGAATTCGGTCCATTAATTTTTCAGCTAAAGTGAATACAAGCTTCTAGGGGCCATTTCGCATAAAAAAGCGGGTTCTTTTATCCCGAATCGTACCCAAAACGAATCAGCACCAGATTCGCCCACAAGTGACTTACCTACCAAATTTTATGAAATTCGGTCCATTACTTTTTAAGTTAGAGTGGATATAAAATCTGCACAGACAGACAGACACACACACAGACGTCACGCTAAAAATAGGTTTTTCGTATTCTAGAGGTCTCGAAACGTGTAGATCCGTCGAAAACTCGAGTTGCGATTTTAGGCATGATTCCAATACTTTCCCTATACATTACATTGTATTGCAGGGTAAGTAAAAATCTGATGTGGGCAGCACATGACTTTCCCTACAGACTTATATCCACGTTCTCTTTATTTCAATTAAATTTAATTCACTTTTAATTCAATTTTCGTTATCATTTGATAACTGGACTTATTTTCAAAGGTAGCGTAGAGAAAATACGAAAAAACTAATATATCTCAAGAACGGCTAGGCCAAGTGTAATGGGGTTGGTCTTATTCTTTTCTTCGTTAAAAATTACGTATTAAACAAGCATTTATGGATATATTTGAGCATACGTAGCTTTTTAGTTTAGAGTTTGACAATTTTTGCAGGCCATTTTGCAAAAAAAGGCAGGTTATTTTTTTCTGAATCGTACCAAAATCTAATCAGCACCAGGGTGACATATAAGTGACTCATCTACGAATTTTGTGAATTTCGGTCCATTAGTTTTTCAGCTACAGTGGATACAAGCTCTTGCGGGCCATTTCGCAGAAAAGGCGGGTTCTGTTTTTACGAATCGTACCCAAAACTAATCAGCACCAGACTCGCCAACAAGTGACTTACCTACAAAATGTTGTGAAATTCGGTCTATTAGTTTTTTAGTTAGAGTGGATACAAAATCTGCACAGACAGACACACAGACGACATACACTCAGACACACACACAGACGTCACGCTAAAAATGGTTTTTTCGTATTCTAGAAGTCTTGAAACGTGTAGATATGTCGAAAACTCGAGTTGCGATTTTCGACATGACTCCAATATTTTCCCTATACATTACCATGTATTGCAGGGAAAGTAAAAAGTGATATATTTTATAATACATATCTTTCTAAGAGTTTAATTATTTTATATATAAGAGAGTTATATATAAGAAAGTTTCATATTTTAAAATAAATATGGTAGATTACAATTTTTCAATTTTTTAAAAAAATTTTTAACTCTTCATCTGTCTGTCTGTCATTTTATACTTATTTGATGGCATTTTTAATGCAGTTTCTTACGTCCTAGAGAGTTGAAATTTGGTACACAGCTTAAATTTGCAGAACATTTTATTCTACAAAAATTTGGTGGATCTTCAAATGTAGATCCTATATTTTTTTTCGAAATGGCCTGCAAATAATCCCCGTTCACTTCCATTTATCATTGTTGTGAGATTGTTAAAAATTCTGATGTAGCCAGCACATGACTTTTTCTGCAGACTCATATTCAATTTATCTTTATTTCTTCAATAATAATTTTAGTTTATCTGCACAAAATAACACCCATAAGTATTTTAAATGATACTGAATTTGCACGTTAAACTTAAATTTGGTTCTCATTTGATAGCTGGTCATATTGTCAAAGGTGGCGTAGCGAAAAAGCTCGTATAATATCTCAAGAACGGCTAGTCCTAAAGTAATGGGATTTGTCTTATTCATTTTTGTGTCAAAAATCACGAATAAAATAAGCGTTTAATTGATATAATTGAGCACATGTGGTCTTTTATTTTTAGATTTCACGATTTTTGCGCCCGAATCGTATCAGAATAACCTACAAGTGATTTATATACAAAATTTTGTTCAATTTTGTTAAATTTGGTCCATTCGTTTTTAGCGAATGTGGATAAAGGCAATTTTTGCCAGTCATTTCGCAAAGAAGGCAGATTCTTTTATTACGAATCGTACTAAAATCTAATGAACATCAAGGTTCCCCACTAAAAACTTACCAACCAAATTTTATGAAATTCAGTCCATCAGTTTTTCAGTTAGAGTGGATACAATACTCACAGACACACAGAAACACACACAGATACACCTTTACACACACAGACGTCTCCCTAAAAAAATTTTTTCGTGTTCTAGAAGTCCCAAAATGTGTAGATCCTTCGAAAATTCGAGTTTCGAACTTCGGCACGATTCCAATACTTTGAATACATACACACACACACATATATATTATCTGTGTATCTAAATTCCGTGCCTAAGCAATTACAATAGTTGTGATTTTAAATGATCCCTTCACTTTTATTATTTCTACAACGAAGCCTACTTTTAACATATGCAGAATGCAAATATCTCAAGCGATTGTAAGGTGATTTATATAAGAATTGCGGAATTTTTTTCAAGTAAAATTATTTACCTCTGGAGTCTAGAATACAATTTATAAGAATGAAATATTCATTGATTTTGATTAGAGAATCAGACTATATATTTCGATGAAGTTTCAAATATTTAAGTATATTAAATTACTGTAGTACTGCGATAATGTAAAAGATATCACCACTGAATGTATCACATTTTAGAGATTTTTAAATGAAATTGCATTTCAGTTGAAAAATGTTTCATAATCAATGCTTATGCATGATTGATCTTTCTTGTTTAAAATTTAAATTTGGTTTAAAATCGCAATCTTAATCTATTTGCTGAATTTGATCAAGAACACTTCATGTAGACAAAGAAAATCTCAAGACCGGTTCTGGATAACTTCTTAATAACGGCATCCATTCTTAAATGTTTTTGCAAAACCTTCACTCATTTAAAATATGGTTTAAAGAATGTATTGTTTTCACAAAAACTATCGACTTCTAGATTGTAATTACAATATATGTTTTAAAACCTCTTGAACACGTTTTGAGTATTTTTGGAGTGATTTCCTTCTGTCTGTCTGTAGTTGATTTCTGGTGTACACGATAGCGACCACAAATATTAATGGATTTACATTAAACTTTTTATCGGGTTTATTATAAAAAAATCTAGAAATGGGTGGAGTTTTTTTTAAATTCGAGTGAAATTTTCGAAATCTATTCAAAATATTTTTTTAGCATGTCAACATAGGGCAAAATTTAACATAGTCTAACATAAAAGGCTTTATTCATGGCTCACTGATCACGAGGCTTTGGAGTTTCAATCATTGTTGTGAAAAATAACGGTAATAATAATTTTTTTGTTCGTGACGTCATTAGTCCGCCCTGAGGGGCATGTTAACTCCCCATTTCAAGTGGTGTACATTGTCAAATATGGTATCAATTGAAATATTTTTTTCAAGTCCTTTAAAGTGAAAGGTAACAACGGTATAACTGTAATCATTTGCCTTGATACTGATTTAAAAAAAAAAGACTTAAAAATTTGAAAAAAAAGCTACTAAAAATGAATTCTGGTATGAAAAAGTACAGTTAAGCCACACTCTTTAATTTTTTTTTATAAAAAGTTGTGTTTTAGATCAAAAACATGATATATCTCGTGAATATTGCATGTTAACTTCTTTAAATGAGTGGCGTTCTCTTTAAATAAAATGTATACATTATATAACTATTTTATAAACTGGTAAGCCGTTGGACAAATCTGCCCTGAAAACTCTGTGATTGGTGCTTTTCAACGTCTAGCATAAGATAATAAATTTATATGCAGGAGGCTTTAGCTATAAAGACGTGACATTTTAATCTTGTATCTACATCGGCAAAATAATATTTGTACCACTGGAAAAATATTTTTAACGAGCACAGGAAAATGTAAAAATATATAAAAAATATCTGTTTTATATTTTTATATATATATTTGTTATTATTTCATAATATTTTATATATAAAATATTTAAAAAATTGTACCGCTGTCGCCCTTCTCGAAATCTGATTCTATACTTTCAGTTGACTCTTGAGTCATGTTATGAAGAGGAGTCGGCACCTATCACAAAACTGATTTCTTCTATGGTTTCTTCCACTAAATTGTCAATTTCCCAATATTTATTTTCAACTTTTACTGCGTGCTCACAATATTTAATCCACTGCTCCTTCGTAATGCTATCAAGGGCTGTCGGATGGGGGTGCATAACTTTTCTGAATTTGCTTCAGCCTAAAAAAAAATCGAGGACTTTGTGGACCACATTTCGTTCCTTGGAACGAATTACTTTTACTTCTACAGACATTTTGTCGATAAAAGGACGGTTCACAAATATCAGATTCTAATTAATTAAATAAACAGACGTTAGAAGTTGGAACAGATGTTAGACATTTTCTTACTCGCAAGCGCCACAGACTACTATACAGACCTGTCACTCTCGATAGTTTCGTTTTCGCGGCGGCCATTAGAGATAGACCAAACATTGGGTTGGCGCGCTCTTGGCGATGGTCTGGTTTGATCCGAGCGCTTGGCGATGATCTGGTTTGAGTCCAAGCCGATTTTCAATGTTATAACCCTATTTCGCTCGGCGAAAACTTAGAACAACAGACTAGCGTGGTTTGAGTAACGTGAAAAAGGATTATTTGTTAAGTGTTTAGATCATTTCATAGAAATGGATTGATAAAAGAAAACTGGTTGCATTACAAGGTATGTAATTTATGTTTATTAAAATTGAAATAATTTTAGTTATCACCATCCTACATACGTGTTCATTATAAGTATACACGTGTTCATAAGTATACACGTGTTCATATAAGTATACATGTGTTCATCATACGAAATTAGTGCTGTGTTGTTATTACTGCCGGCTTAGACTAAATTTTAAGAGTTAGTGGTATAATTAGTTAAAAAATATTTTCCGTATTTTTATAAAATGTGAAATAATTGATATTTGGATAGCATTTTCTTAGTTGAATGTGATATAGTATGTGTATATATTTATGTAAAATTTTTATTAAGTGCCTTATGGTGGAAAATTCCCCCCCCCCCTCGGGTAATTAATGATTGAGTTCCACAACTTCGATAGTGTATTTATGTAAATTTGATATTTACTATCCCAGAATAAATTAAGGATCAAGTAATTAACGATCAACACGCTAGTATACTTTTTAGACTGAAAATATTATATAACATTTCAGTCTTTTGAGTATGTTAGCTTGTAATTTTTTGTGCATTATGTTTCATAGTGAGACAATGCAATATGTCTATTTTTTAATCTATTTTATGATTATTTGAATTAAATATATAACTATGTTTATTTAAATATTCTTAAACTAATGAATATATTTATGTTGCAGATTAATGTATTTTTAAATCCTGATCCTTTCTATAGTTTCAAAAATTATAAAAGTACAGTCCTCAACATTTTGTTCCCCTCCCGTTTAAAAAAAAAATCGCCAAGCGAGCGATAACGCGCCAAATCTGGCAGACGCATCGTAGTTCAGTTGGTCCAACTCACGAGCTCTAGTGTCTATGCGACATCCCATGTTAAAAATGTTGCCATGGGATCCTATGGGAGTGCACCTACTGAATATAGTATTCTGTGGCAAGCGCAATGCTAGTAAACCATTCCAACTACTCTAAATTTCAAACAATTGGCGAAATACGCGCAGCAAATGCGATCGCCAAACAGGTTTCTGCGTTTGGCAACCCTTTCATTGTAGTGCACAGATCGTCTGTTTTGCCAGCTTTCTTCCCTATAACAAAATGGACTCATCCAAGGTCATCTGCCAACTCATGGGAGCCGGACTATAGTAGTTCTGTGTTCACCCAAGGTCGCAGTCTTACTGTCTGTCATTAAAGTGCTTTGGGCATTGTAAGAATTTTAATCCCTGCTTAGGACGGTTTTACTTTATGTCTAAGGTACGCCTTTACTGTAGATTTAAAAGATAGACAAATCCTTATTGAGATCTTAATATTGAAAGTATGCCAATGGTATGTTTGCGTCATTTAGAAGGGGGAGTGAACTGTTTAGTCGTTCTGCAGGTGGGAAGTTCGTTTCCCCCTGGCTTGACCTGAATTCTTAGAAACAGTGTGATGGGATTAGTAAAATTACTATAGACTCTTCCAATTCCTTGACACCTCTAGGAGTGCCAAGGTGTACACCTGGATGAAATGTCCTCTTGTTGGGTGATAAACGTTTTTACTTGCTACTCGGAAATCATACTTATTGGGGAAGGGTTAATGGATAGAATGGGTTTTAAGCAGAGTGAACGGTTTCCATTCAAATGGCAATTACAAGGAGGAGTGGAATTTTCAATTACTTTTTCTGTTGTTCAAGTATTGATATCTTTGACACTGAGCTGAAATGTAAAGCTTAAATTCCCGTTTGTATATAGAATAACTTATTTGTGCTAGGTTGTCAGTAACTTGAGAATTTATTTATGCTGGTGGGCAGTTGATTTCTTTTCTGGGGAATGGGATTACCTGAATTCTGAGAAACTGTGAGTAGGAGTGAGCTGAACTACTATAAGCTCATCAATGCACTCTTGTAGGCGAATTTTTCAATGATTAAATGCTTCAAGTCACCCGCTTCTTTGAATCGATGAAAAATATGCTTTTATAGCCTCATAAATCTCATCTTCGTAATGAAAACGACGCCTAAGTAATTTTTTTAGATTAAAAAATAGCCAAATGTCACACATATCAAGATCAGGAGAATAGGGCGGATATTTTATCAGTTTGATGTTTTTTGTTCAAGAAATTCGACTGTCATTCTTGCTGAATGAGAAGATGCATTGTCATGTTGAATAATATATCCTCTTACAGGAACTTCCTGAAGAATTTCTGGAAGACACTTAGTGGTGTACCAAGTAGCTGTAACTGCCTCAAGCTTTAAAGCTTTGACCAGACCTGTACTGAGGAATACGGCAGACATTACTTTTTTATTGCTCGTTGTCTTTTCACCATTGTTGGTTTGAGGTCATCTTCAAAGACCCATAAGTTATTTTCTTGACGGGTTGGAACGTCAAAAAACGGTATGTACGTTTCATCACTAGTTATGATATCAGAAATAATGCGATGTCCACCGTCTTTAAGTAATTTTAGGGTTTCTTTAATGATACTGACACGGTCCGCTTTTTGGTGTTCTGTTAAATTATGGGGGACCCGACGACAAACTAATTTTCTCATATGCAGTTCTTCATGAATATTTTTATATATTGCTGCGGATCCAATGTTAAGTTTTTTCTGTATCATTTGGTATGTACAGCTATTATCATCGATAACATTTTACGAATGGCAGATTCAATTACGACTGCAGCTGACAAAGGTCTTCCTGTGTTTTTTTCTTCCAGGAGAGAATTTCGCCCTCTTCTGAACTCGGTAAACTATCTGAATACAGTGGCACGAGAGAGAGAGCATCTTTTTCATATGCTAATTGTAGACGTTGAGGACATTCTTCTTGATTTAAAAAATATTATTAAAAAGTCTCGAAATTTTCTGACAGAGGAAATTTTTCACAGAAGAAATTACAAATTTTGTTTTTTAAATGTAGTTTATTTGCTCTTTGTTTATTCTGTTTTTTTTACTCATTATTTATCCTTTTTACCCCCAATTTTTGAATCCGTTCATGTTTGTTAAGTGGAAATGTAAAGGTAAGTAATGGCTCAGAATCGGAAATGTCCTATTCTGTGTGTGTGTGAGAGAGAGAGAGAGAGATAGCTCTTCACCGCTTTAGCAGAGGCACAGAATACTATATTCAGAAGGCTCACTCCCATAGGATCCTATGGCAACATTTCTAACATGGGATGTCGCATAGACACTAGCGCTAGTCAGATGGACCAACTGAAGTGCGATGCGTCTGCCAGATTTGGCGCGTTATCGCTCGCTTGGCGATTTTTTTTTAAACGGTAGGGGAACAAAATGTTGAGGACTGTACTTTTATAATTTTTGAAACTATAGAAAGGATCAGGATTTAAAAATACATTAATCTGCAACATAAATATATTCATTAGTTTAAGAATATTTAAATAAACATAGTTATATATTTAATTCAAATAATCATAAAATAGATTAAAAAATACACACATTGCATTGTCTGTCTCACTATAAAACATAATGCACAAAAAATTACAAGCTAACATACTCAAAAGACTGAAATATTATATAATATTTTCAGTCTAAAAAGTATACTAGCGTGTTGATCGTTAATTACTTGATCCTTAATTTATTCTGGGATACTGATAATAGACTTTTTTTTTAAATATAAAAATATTCATATAGTAAATATCAAATTTACATAAATGCACTATCGAAGTTGTGGAACTCAATCATTAATTACCCGAGGGGGGGGGGATTTTCCACCATAAGGCACTTAATAAAAATTTTACATAAATATATACACATACTATATCACATTCAACTAAGAAAAAGCTATCCAAATATCAATTATTTCACATTTTATAAAAATACGGAAAATATTTTTTAACTAATTATACCACTACCTCTTAAAATTTAGTCTAATCCGGCAGTAATAACACAGCACTAATATACTTATATGAACACGTGTATACTTATGAACACGTGTATACTTATAATGAACACGTATGTAGGATGGTGATAACTAAAATTATTTCAATTTTAATAAACATAAATTACATACCCTGTAACGCAACCAGTTTTCTTTTATCAATCCATTTCTATGAAATGATCTAAACACTTAACAAATAATCCTTTTTCACGTTACTCAAACCACGCTAGTCTGTTGTTCTAAGTTTTCGCCGAGCGAAATAGGGTTATAACATTGAAAATCGTCTTGGAACCAAACCAGACTATCGCCAAGCGCTCGGAACAAACCAGACCATCGCCAAGAGCGCCAACCCAATGTTTGGTCTATCTCTAATGGCCGCCGCGAAAACGAAACTATCGAGAGTGACAGGTCTGTATAGTAGTCTGTGAGCAGAGGAACCACCGACAAGGCCAATCGAATGTTCAGAACCTCCCTAAATTTTAGAGTGAAATTTTGAAAAAATCGTCAGAAAATCAAAATCTCTAATAAAGTTGCGCAAATAGACATTTCTTTTGAAAATTTTCATTAGAAAACGATTGACATAAATTTTAGAACGCTAACATGAACCGTTCTCGAGATATTGTGCATTTTTTGAAAAAATTATCAAAAAATCATATAAAGCAATAAAAACTATTTCCTATTGAAAAACATGTTCACTTTTCATATGTAATACCATGTGATAAATTGGATGACATGATTCTCGTGGATCTAGCTCGTTCCATTCATGAAATAAGATACTTTGAGTAATACTTTTGTATTTGAACGCCAATAGTCATTTATCTGCTGTAAAAATAATTTATTTTTCCATCCATAACGCTTGGCGAGATTTTGACGACGAATTTGGTAGAATGTTCCCATCTTGGCGACTTTTTAAAAAGTTGCTAAATTAACCAAAAATTCGCCAAATGGATAAAAATGACGCTAAATCAATGAAAATGACGACTCATTGACGAAACTTTAGTATTTTGAAAAGAATATAAGTATCTACTATAAGAATAACATTTTTTTAACTGTAAAAGTAGTAATTTCATTGCATTATATGAGGAAAGTCATGTGCTGTCCACATCAGATTTTTTTTACATTCGATTAACGTCTGCCCGAAAGAGAACTGATTTTTAAGTTATTATCGTCCGAGAATCTGAATTACGTCTGTATGAAATTTCGCCGCTTTTAGCAGTTTCTAATAACCGACACAGATGACAAAGACAGAAACACAGACAGACAAACATCATACTTTATTATGTAAGAGAAAATATATAATGAGATAAAAATCCATGAATAAGTCAATCAAGTAATGGGATTGCTTTATTCATTCTACTGTCTAATTACACTGCAACCTGAAAAACCAGACATACTACGGAATTATAAATATTTTATGTGTTAATCTCCCTCTACATGACAGGATGAACAATGTCCACATTTGCAGTTCTGAAGAATTAAACATCCTGATTCCGTTTGTAAGCAAATTAAAAAAATATATGAAATTGGGTTAATTTATGCCTAAATGAAAGCACTAAATTGGTAATAGAAAATACGCTTGTAATATTTTTATTTATTTTCAACAATCGGCTAAACATAGCCGAAAATCGAGATCCTTCGACTCATCCTATATGAGTTTGAAAAATATTTGCCAAAATGAAACAGATGACGTAAGAAATTCCAAAATACGAATACTTTACCCTAATCTTTAAACCCGAAGGCTTTAATTGATACAATCCAGTTAAAAATATATTTCCTATAAAATGAATTTCATGTATATATTTTTTTATTTAAATCGGAAGAGATTTAAGGGGACTCATACCTCACCACCACTTATGAGCTGCCTCCATGTTAACTAGTGGGGAAATTTGTTTAGAAGATTCCTTCGTAATTTTTACCTGTAAATGTTAACAGTTTGTTCGATATTAAAGGAGAAACACATACGTTTCAGTCGAAGTACGATTTTTTTTAATATTTAAATTTAAAGTGTTTCAAAAATGAATTTAAATGTTAACAACACAACGGAGTTTACCATTGGGGAGCTTCTGTAGCAAGTTTGAAAGAAAATTTGAATATTTGGCCTAAATAAAAAAAATAGTAATATATTTTTCTATTGATATCAGCAAATATTATAATGTTGTCATTATAAAATCTATTTTTAATGATTCAAAAACTATTTCAAGTGCAGATATGTAGAACAGAATTAAGATAAGTTTACGGCAACCCTGTAAGTCACACGTTGTGGGTTGTACAATCTCTGTCTGTCAGCAATAGATCTTTATGTGGGGAGGGTGATAATGTATTTGCTTGACAGCCGTAATCAAGAAAAGTACAGCCCTCTATAGTTCCCTGCTTCTAGGAGCAACAACTCTCTGGTTCTGTGGTTTCATGGGGGACTGTGACAATAGAGTTTTTCCCCAGAATTCGTAGAAGATTCCAAAGTAGTTTTATGCAAGATTTCAGTTCAAACCCTTTTGCTGTTGATACAAATCTAATTTTCATTTTTGAAAGAAATATTTGTCTTTCCTATTCTTTTTTTTTCTCCCAATATTGCAGTACTTCTTGCTGAAAGCATTACATAATTAGTTTTCAGAATGCATAGACCTACAAAAGTGGGTTTAAGATTTTTAGCCCACCGGAGCTGTAGCAAGAGTGCATTCATTTCCCTTTTAGTTCATTGCGATATATTTTTACTTTCCCTATATACATAATATATAATACACAGGGAATAATATTGAGAGGGGGGGGGGATCCTAACAACTAAATCAATAGGGTTCCACTAATCATCAAGTGTGAGAATCGTACCAATTTATTTCCAAAATACTGTGACATGGTCTAAAATTCAAATACGAGTTTTTGACGGAAGAGTACGTTTCAGGCGTCCCTGAACTCGAATCGAGCCTATTTGAAGTAATCTGTGTGAGCCTGTGGCCGCGATATCTCATTAACGAATGAAGCGTTTTAGAAATAATTTAAAACAACTATCGCAATCTGTGATTAGTGAAACCCTATTGATTTAAAACTCGGTTAGGTCGAACATCCCCCCCCCATTTTCTTATGAATTTAAAGAAAAAAATAAGGACTTTCAATAATTACAATTTTACAGGCACATTTACAGGCATTTTTTACTGGAACTTTGGCCAAAAAAAAAAAGGTTCTTTTATTCCGAATTGTATCAAAATCTAATCAGAACCAGGGTCACCCACAAATAATTTACCTATAAAATTTAATGAAATTCGGTCAATTAAATTTCGAGTTAGAGTGAATACAAAATCTGTACGCACACAGACGTCACACTAAAAATAGCGTTTACTTGATTTAATGACGTTTAATGATTTTTGCGTGGCATTTTGCAAAAAAAAAAAAAAATGGTACTGTTTTCCCAAACCTTCCCAGGATAACCTACAAGAGATTTATCTACCAAGATTTGTGAAATTTGATAAATTAGTATTTTTAGCTATAGTGGATACATGCGATTTTTGTGGTTATTTCTCAAAAGGAGGTAGGTTCTTTTTTCCCGAAGCATACCAAAATCTAATTAGCACTACGACCACCACAAGTAATTTACCTTGAATAATTTTTGAAATTTGGTCAATTACTTTTACAGTGAGAGTAGATACATACATTGCACAGACAGACACACACACAGATGTTACGCTAAAAATGGGTTTTTTTTTCGTGTTCTAGGGGTCTCGAAACTTGTAGATCCGTTGAAAATTCGAATAGCGATTTTTGATATGATTCCAATATCTTTCATGTATTGCAGGGAAAGTAAGAAGAAAATGAATTTTAATTTGTAGGCAAAGTCATGTGCTGCTCACATCAGATTTTTTATTTTCCCTACAATATATGGTATATAATATATAGGTAAAATATTGGAAACGTGTCAATAATCGCAACTCGAGTGTTCGACTGATCTATACACGTTTTGGACCTCTAGAACACGAAACAAATATTTATTAGTTAGAGTGTTTTTTAGTTAGAGTGGATACAAGCTTTTGCGAGCCATTTCGCAAAAATAATCGGGTTCTTTTTATCCCGAATCGTACCCAAAACGAATCAGCACCAGATTTACCTACCAAATTTTGTGAAATTAGGTCCATTACTTTTTAGTTACAGTGGATACAAAATCTGCACAGACACACACAGAGACGTCACGCTAAAAATGTTTTTTTCGTATTCTAGAGGTCTTGAAACGTGTAGATCCGTCGAAAACTCGAGTTGCGGTTTTCGACATGATTCCAATACTTTCCCTATACATTACCATGTCTTGCAGGGAAAGTAAAAATCTGATGTGGGCAGCACATGACTTTCCCTGCAGACTTATATATACATTATCTTATTTTAATTAAATTTAATTCACTATTAATTCAATTTTCTTTCTCATTTGGTAACTGGACTCATTTTCAAAGGTGGCGTAGAGAAAAAAACAAAAAAACAAAAATATCTCGAGAACGGCTAGTCCTAGTGCAATGGGGTTGGTCTTACTCTTTTCTTCGTTAAAAATTACGTTAAAAAACAAGCATTTAATGCATATATATTTCAGCATACGTAGTATATTATTTTAGATTTTGTCAATTTTTGCGCTCCATTTTGCAAAAAAAGGCAGATTATTTTTTTCCGAACCGTACCAAAATCTAATCAGCACTAGGTTGACCCATAAGCGACTTATCTACCAAATTTTGTGAAATTCGATCCATTAGATTTTCAGCTAGAGTGGATACAAGCTTTTGTGGGCCATTTCGCAAAAAAAGTCAGGTTCTTTTATCCTGAATCATACCCAAAACTAATCAGCACCAGATTCGCCCACAAGTGACTTACCTACCGAATTTTATGAAATTCGGTCAATTACTTTTTTAGTTATAGTGGATACAAAATCTGCACAGACAGATACACAGACACACACACAGACGTCACGCTAAAATTAGTTTTTTCGTATTCTAGAGGTCTCGAAACGTGTAGATCCGTCGAAAACTCGAGTTTCGATTTTCGGCATGATTCCAATACTTTCCCTATACATTACCATGTATTGCAAGGAAAGTACAAAGGGCAGGATCTGTATATCCCGATTCGTACCAAAATCTAATCAGCACCAGCGTCACCCACAAGAGACTTATCAAATTTTATGAAATTCCGTGAGGTGATATTATATTTCGTAATTTCCTTCCATGAACTTGGTATTAAGAAACCCTCTCTATTTTATTCTCTATTTTAAACTTCTTCCAAAGAAAATAGCAATAATTACTTCCTTCAATTTTTTCTTTATCTTGTAAAATTCCTGTGAAAATATTCGAAGAAAAAAATGAAATAAGCAACCAAATATCAGTGCATGAAAGCATTTTTGAAAGTCCTTCCATGGTTGTAATCTGCTGCAACATCTCTCTTTTCAATATTTTATACGCTTTACAACTCGTCAATGCTTCATGTAACCTTCTTTTGATGAATATTACTTTGATACCTATTTTTGAATATGTATTTTTGCGTGAGTGTTTCTTCACAGTCTGTTGTTCTCGAGCAAGTTATTTCCTTAAAACTTTCGGAGTACAATCTTGTTAGGGATTTTCTGAGAGAATATTTTATTCAAATGCAATATTTGCCCCTGGGAGATTTATGAGAAAAATGAAGATTGTGAGAATAGAAAAACTGTACTACAGTCGAACCTGGTTGAAACGGAACCTGTAGGAAATGGAATACTGTAATAAGCGGAAAATGTTTTTTGCTCCGAAAAAAAATATAGGAAATTCATGTTATTTACCCCTGTGTGAAACGGAACCTGTGCACAACGCGGAAATGGACGGCGATATAAAATATTTTGTTAATAAAAGCGCCCGTTGTAACGAACAGAGAATAGACGAATCTAACTATTTCAGCCATTTATTTTCATGAGAACCACTTTTCACAGAACTTTCTATTAACTTATATCAAGATTTTCGGAAAGCCATTTCAGAAGTTTAAGAATTTTCCATTAATCAGGGAGACTCTAAAACAGTCCCGTAGCCAGCATTTCAGTTCGGGGGGGGGGGGGCAGAACAATATGCTTGAAACCATAATGGACCTTTATCTTTCTAGCGTTAACTTTTTCAATTAGTGCCGAGCAGTGACCCCCTCCTCCCGCCCACTTGCCATCGTTTTTTACTTTCCTTATATGCATGATGTATAAGGAAAGTATTGTGAGGGGGTCGAAAATTCGAATTCGAGTTTTCAACTGTAAAGCACATTTCAAGTATCCCTGATCGCGAATCAAACATTTTTGAGGTAATGTCTGTGCGTGAAAGTGTGTGTGTGTGTGTGTGTCAGTGAGTCTATGGCGACGATATCTCACGAACGAATAGTGCGATTCAAATGAAATTTGGTACAAAAATCACAATCCATGAATACTGGAAGCCCATTGTTTTTAAACAATAATCGAATGTTCAGAACCTCCCTAAATTTTCGAGTGAAATTTTGAAAAAATCATCAAAAAAATAAAACCTTTTACAAAATTACGTAAATCAGCATTTCTTATGTAATTTTTCTATAGAAAACGATTGACATAAACTTTAGAACGCTAGCATGAACCGTTCTCGAGATATTGCACATTTTTCAAATAAATTTATCAAAAATTCCCATAAATTAAAAAAAACATATTAACTGTTAAGAAACATGTTCACTTTTCATATGTAATGTCATGCGATAAATTGGGTGACATCATTCTCGTGGATCTAGCTCTTTCCATTCATGAGAAAAAATACTTTGAGTAATACTTTTGCATTTGAACGCCGATAGTCATTTATATGCTATAAGAATAACTTATTTCTCCATCCATAACGCTTGGCGAAATTTTGGTAACGAATTTGGCGAAATGCGTCAACTTGGCGACTTTTTTCAAATGTTGCCAAATTAACGACAATCTCGCCAAATGAATAAAAATTAACGCTAAATCAATTAAAATGACGACTAATTGTCGAAAATTCAATATTTTGGAAAGAATATAAGTATCTACTTTTAAAAAAAACCTATTTTTTTACTATAAATGTAGTAAATTCACGGCATTATATAAGGAAAGTCATGTGTTGCCTACATCAGATTTTTTTTTTCCGATTTCATTTTGCCTTTTGATTTTTATATATATTACAACTTTAACTTGTTACACTTCAATTATTTAATCTAAGGAAGTAAAATTAATTGCTACAGTATTTTTAAATTAAAAATTTATTACCACAGATACCTATAATTATAAAAATTTTGAATGCGGGAAGTTATAATTTACTTATTTTATTTATATTTTACTTATTCAAATTCCAACAGCGAATTAACTGCCATACAAGCTCAATCGCAGATCGACATTTTTTATTTGCTACAGGATCAACCTCCTCGACTTTTTCCCTGCCATGATATTTATGACTTTATCCGGTTCCACAGTAATGTTGGCGTGAATTGAAATCATGGTAAGTACACTCATTCTGTCATCATTCATTACCCTACGGGTCAAAGTTTTCACTCTTTTCAGTGTCGAAAAGGAAGTTACTACACTAGCAGTTGCTACTGGTAATGTAGCCAAGACAGTAAGGAGATACCTAATTGTAGGATAATAGGTACAATGCTCTAACACTTTCCGGAACTCAATGTTAGTGTCAATAGTTAAAACTCTTTCACACCACAGTTCAAATCCACAAAAGTGCTCTAAGTCTTTGGACGAGTCGGATGGTCTGGGCCTTCAATACCACAGTTCAAGTTGCTAAAGTGCAAGGATGAGTCGGACGGTCTGGGTCTTCAACACCACAGTTCATATTCAGCTTTCAGTTTTGAGAGTGACATTTTATCGTCGAAATATGGAGACAGACTTTCCAACTTGGATGTGTCATCAGCAGAAGTAAAACCAGGAGGAATTATCTGGAAACTTGGTAGAATATTCTCATTTGAAACGAATCTATCATGCAAATTTTGAATCAGACTATCAATACAAGGAAAGAAGATAGTCACACTGTAGTATTCTTCAACAGAAGTAGTTGGAGGATTTCCACGTGTTGGTTGCTTTAATGTGAGTCTTGGAATCTTTAATTCAGTTTGGAACACTACTTCTACAAGCTGTGAAGCAGAATTAAATATTTCCAGAAAAAAAAATTTGAATGCTCTCATTTGAATGCTCTCGCACACTGGAAGCCTATTGTTTTTATACGCAATCGAATGTTCAGAACCCCCCCCCCCCCCCCCTAAATTTTCGAATGAAATTTTGAAAAAATCGTCAAAAAATGAAAATCCCTAATACAGTTACGCAAATAGATATTTCTTATGTAATTTTTCATTAGAAAATGATTGGCATAAATATTGGAACGCTAACATGAACAGTTCTTGAGATATTGCACATTTTTCAAAAAAATTATCAAAAAGTTATAAAAAATAAAAAAACAATATTTCCTATTGAGAAACATGTTCACTTTTCATATGTAATACCATGCGATAAATTGGGTGACATCATTCTCGTGGATCTAGCTCGTTCCATCCATAAAAAAGATACTTTGAGTAGCACTTTTGTATTTGAACCTCAATAGTCATTTATCTGCTGTAAGAATAACTTATTTCTCCGTCCATAACGCTTGGCGAGATTTTGGCGACAAATTTGCAGAATGTCGCCAGCTTGGCGACATTTTCAATTGTTGCCAAATGAACAAAAATCTCGCCAAATTGATAAAAATAATGCTAAATCAATGAAAATGACGACTAATTGAAGAAAATTCAATATCTTGGAAAGAATATAAATATCTATATAAATAAAAATGAAAATCTGTCTGTCTGTCTGTCTGTCTGTTTGTCACACCATCACGGGAGAACGGCTGAACCGAATTTGATGAAATTTTGTGGGTAGCCCAGAAATAGCCCCACTTAAAATTATATCCGTGTTTTGAGTTTCTACGACCAGTGGCTCTCGAGATATTAGTAAAAAACGAAATTTTCGTTTGTCTTATCATCACGGTAAAACGGCTGAACCGAATTTAATGAAATTTAGTGAATAGCCTTGAAATATCCCCCCATAAATTTTGTCCAAGTTTCGAGTTTCTAAGACCTGGGGTTGTCAAGATATTAATGAAAAACGGAACTTTTTCCTAGGAGTTCTACTCACTAACTCCGTGGTTTATCCAAACGAAAAGCTTGAAAATCGTTTGAAAGTGAATTAAAATTTAATCTCTGAGTTTGATGGGAGATTTTTTGCGTTAATTAGTCACTTTCTGAAAACATGAATTGTTTGAAACATGATTTAAAGGAGAAATCTATCTCCATGGTTCATGGTTTATTTAAAACAAGCTTTTACGGAACAATGAGAAGTATAGAGAAATCAAAATCGTTATTTAATTTCGCAGTTTATGTTATAAGACATGACATATTTAACATGTTATAAGATTCTATCTTATATCATGTTACTCAGAAACGCAATTAAATTAAATCTGTCTGTTAATTTTAATAATTATTTTTTCGATTTGAATAATAAATAAATGGATATAAAATTATATTTTAGAAAAGAACGATTTGATTTTTCTTATAGCATTTTTGACTGGATAATATCAATTACGGTCTTCAGGTTTAAAAATTATTATTATTTATATTTTCGGGGATTATTGATTCAAGGATTATTGATATTTTCAAGTTATTATGCAATTATTTTATTATGACAAAAATTGTTTAAACTCATATATTGTATGTTGTACGAATCTTCAACAAATACACGTGTATATCTTTTAATCTACGAGAATATAAGTAGTACAGGTATATTGACATATGTTTTGATATATATTGGCATATATTGGAATCAATTACGACCTTCTGGTATAAAGAGTACGGATATTATTGATGTTTTCAATTTATTACGTCATCTCTTTTATTTTGGCAAATATTTTTGAGACGCATATTGTAATACGGGTAATCTTCTACTAACACATTGGCATATTTTCTGATCTGCGACAATATAATTAGTACGGTCTTGCATATATTCATTCAATTCCTATTTTTCTTCTGTAAATTTGCTTACAAAAGGGGGCAGGATGTTTTATTCTTCAGATCTGATCGTGAAGATAATTTTGCATAGTGAGAACATATATTCTTAAACTTCTCTTTAGGAGCAATAAATTTATTTTTTAACAGAATTTGCACATGATTGCGAACTTTAAGTTTCTTTAAATTATACACTCCGTACGAATAACGGGTGTGCTGTTAGTGGTTAATAAATTTTAACATTTTAGGAGGATATATCATGTTGATCGGCATCGCAATTAAA
This sequence comes from Amaurobius ferox, assembly GCA_951213105.1. NCBI lineage: Eukaryota > Metazoa > Arthropoda > Arachnida > Araneae > Amaurobiidae > Amaurobius > Amaurobius ferox. The sequence continues at coordinate 18,236,884 of OX578153.1, forward strand.
TTAAATGTGTTTGTTAATGTTTTTATTATTTTTTTTCGATTTAAATAATAAATAAATGGATAAATGGATATAAAAGTATATCTTATGAATGGACGGTTTGATTTTTCTTTTAATTATATTAATTGCTGACTGCGTACATCAATTTCATTTATTTTGGCAAAGAGTTTTCAAGCTTATATCGTATTTAGCTACTAAACTCATATATTGTGTTTAGCCAATAAATTCATATAGCCGATTGTTGAAACAGAAAAAGAGTAGAGCGGATATATCTTCTAATACAATTGTAGTGTTTTCATTTAGTATATTGAAACGGGATAAGAATGTTTCATTCAGATCTGCAAATTCAAAGCTACGAATTTGGAGGGATATCGCTAATTTGACAACTTTTCTTAAACTTTGCCAAATTGACGGAAATGTCGCCAAATTGATATAAACGACACACAAACAGCTGCCATAAACCTTCGGGTTGGTCGTGTGGCTTGGGTCTTCTACATATCAATGAAATTTTTTTTGTTTTGTTAGAAGAGAGTACTGAAATGATGTTTGGTTAGCATTCATCTGTCAGACCAACCATCCATCCTACTTAGTAATACATTTAGCGAATTTTTAAAATGTCACCAAATTGATAAAAATGTCTTCAAATCTATAAAAATATCTTGAAATTGATAAAATTGCGCTACATAAATGATATTAATTGTTTTTTGTTAGGGGATAGTATTGTGATGATATTTCGTCAATTTGTCGCAAAGTGGAACTGTCAGTTCTACAGCCCACTTGGCGATAAATTTGGCGATTTTTTAAAATGTCGCTAATTTGACGAAACTGTCGCCAAATGTTCCATAGAAATATAACTATTTAGACGATATTTTTTTCTACCAATTTATTTGAAGCAAATGATATCATGTCGCTTAGCAACGGATTTAAATCCAATGTGTTTATGCGGCAGACGATTTTTATTAAATCCTTTCCGATTTGAATAATGAAGATATGTTTATAAAATAAATTTCATTGCCATTTCATTTTGGACTGGATAATATCAATTATACTCTTCAGGTTTAAACATTATTATTATTGATATTTTCCGGAATTATTGATTCAGGGATTATTGATATTTTTAAGTTATTACGCCATTGTTTTATTGCGGCAAAAATTGCTGACACACGCATATTGTACGTTGTACGAGTAATCTTCTAGGAATGCACGGGTATATCTTCTAACCTACGAGAATATAAGTAGTACAGGTATATTGGCATATATTTTGACATATATTGGCATATATATTGGAATCAAGTACAGTCTTCTGGTATGAAGATTAAGGGGATTAATTATATATTCAATTTATTACGTCGTCTGTTGTATTTTACCAAAAAACATTTGTGACTCATATTGCAAAACGGGTAATCTTCTACTAATAATCGGACATTATAAGTAGTACGTGTATATCTTCCCATATAATTTTAGCACTTTAATTTTGACATATATTGGAATAAATGACTGTCTTCAGATTTAAAGATTACGGGTTTATTGGTATTTTCAATTTATACATGTAATCTACTAATACAGCTTATATTTTCTAATATTCGCGTATATAATTAGTACGGATCCCATACAATTTTAACGCTTTTATTTTGCATATATTGATTCAATTCCATATTTTTTTTATATTTGCTTACATAAGGGGTCCAAGATGTTTTATTCTTCAGATATGTCCATGAAGATAATTTTATATAGGGAGAACAGAGATTCTTAAACTTCTTTTTAGGAGCATTATATTAAATATTTTAACAGAATATTTTGATTAAACATGTCATTTAGTATACTATAAGAATTTGAGCATGATTATGAATTTCAAGTTTCTTTATATTATATACTCCGTACGAAGAACGGGTATGCTGCTAGTCTACAATAAGAATAACATTTTTACTTTCCTTATATACATAATGTATAAGGAAAGTATTGTGACGGGGTCGAAAATTCGAATTCGAGTTTTCGACGGGAGAGCACGTTTCAAGCATCCCTGATCACGAATCAAACATTTTTGAAGTGATGTCTGTGTGTGTGTGTGTGTCAGTGAGTCTGTGGAGACGATAACTGACGAACGAACGGACCGATTTGAACTAAATTTGGTACAAAAATCACAATCCGTAAACACTGGAAATCTATTGTTTTTATACGCAATCGAATGTTCAGAACCCCCCTAAATTTTCGAATGAAATTTTGAAAAAATCGCCAAAAAATCAAAACCACTAATAAAGTTACGCAAATAGACATTTCTTATGTAATTTTTTCATTTGAAAACGATTAACATAAATTTTAGAACGCTAACATGAACCGTTTTCGAGAAATTGTACATTTTTCAAAAAAATTATCAAAAAGTCATATAAAATAAAAATAATTAATTTCCTACTGAGAAACATGTTTATTTTTTATATGTAATACCCTGCGATAAATTGGGTGACATCATTCTCGTGGATCTAGCTCGTTCCATTCATGAAAAAAGATACTTTGAGTAATACTTTTGTATTTGACCGCCAATAGTCATTTATCTGCTGTAAGAATAACTTATTTCTCATAACGCTTGGCGAGATTTTGACGACGAATTTGGCGGAATGTCGCCAACTTGGCGACATTTTCAATTGTTGCCAAATTAACAAAAATCTCGCCAAATTGATAAAAATGACGCTAAATCAATGACAATTACGACTAATTGAAGAAAATTCAATATCTTGGAAAGAATACGAGTATGTACTATAAGAATAACTTTTTTTTAACTGTAAAAGTAGTAAATTCATTGCATTACATAAGAAAAGTCATGTGTTGTCCACATCAGATTTTTTTTAACTGTAAAAGTAGTAAATTCATTGCATTATATAAGGAAAGTCATGTGTTGCCCACATCAGAATTTTTTAATTAAGTTAAGTCCTCTCCCTCCCTCACCATCCCTTAACTAGGGTCGTTATCTTAAATTCGTCTGCGCCGAAATTCACTTCCAGTTCAAACCTGCTTGTTTCGAGAACAAAAACATAAGTTATTGTTATTTCTCAAAAAGCACTGCTTGAACTTTTCTTTGTCCTTCACGCCCATACGTTTTGGTTAAAAAATGACGGATACTTATAAGCTGAATCACTTTCCAAATATTATTTTAGCAGCCCCTATTTTGTCAACCCACTTGCCAAACTGATGCTCCGTATCTATATACTGACCACTGTGAAAAAATTGAAACCTTTGTTGTTATTTGAATTACTTATTTCAGAAACAGCACATATGAGCAAAAAGTTCATACAAAAGAAAAACAAAATTAATACTGTATAGTGACTTGATATACTTTTCAGAGTTCAAACGACATTGTGTCGAAACTGCTTTAATCGCTGAAAGAACTTTAAACACAATGAATATATTTAAAATAATATCAGCTGAACTGCGACTCTTTTAAAAAGTACGAAAATTCAAAAATAATTTGTTTATTGAGATGAGCATAACAAAGCTCCTTAGAATCGACCCAAATATTTGTCACGTCTCTTCTCAAAATCGGCGGGCTTTAAAAAGCTTAAACATTGCACAGTAGGTAGTCATAACTAAAATTTTGCTCAGTGGTCATATTGACGCGAACTAGGTTAGTAGTAGAGGAAAGGGTGTTCAAGCCCAGCAGGCGGATTTGCGGATTGCATTCCAATGTGATGACGTCACGTTATCTTATCAGATGACATCATCGGCTTATCTTATCAGATGACGTCACTGATAAGCTTATCTTATCGGATGACGTCATCGGCTTATCTTATCGGATGACTCATTCGATAAGATTATCGGGTGACGTCATGTACTGACACAGACAGTGGGGTTGAACAAGACCTTGGCGGCCATCTTGGAAATTTTGGTGGCGCCCTCTATTGACAGGTTGGAGAACTGTGTTGGCTAAAAGGAAAGAATTGGTTCTGGACTGAGCTGGATTCGAACTGGGGACCCCTTGCACCGTAGGAGAGTGCTTTAACCAGTATACACTTTGAGACTTGTAGGCAGATGGTGAATGAATGATATCTTTCCTGCGAAAGGAGTTGGGTACTTAAAATATTTTCTGAACTTTTACGAGGGAATGGCTCGAATGAATTAAGATTTTAATTAATTTTTAATAGATAAATGAAATGTATTATAAAAAAAATGGAATATAGTCATAATTGAATTTTAATAAGGGAATTATTTTTTTAAATGATTGGGTAATTATTGTTTTTATGGAATGTTTAGGAAAGTGCTTGAAGACATTTACGAAATTTTAGATGGCGGTGATGGCGCCCTCTATTGGCACTTGAATGAAATAATGAATGATGTCTTCCCTGCGAAAGGAGTTGGGTACTTAGAATATTTTCTGAACTTCTACGAGGGGATGGTGCGAATGAATTAAGATTTTAATTAATTTTTAATAAATGAATAAAATATATTATGAAAAAAAAATGGAATATAGTCATAATTGAATTTTAATAAGAGGATTATTTTTTAATGATTGGGTAATTATTGTTTTTATGAAATGTTTTGGAAAATGCTTGAAGACATTTACGAAAGTTTAGATGGCGATGATGGTGCCATCTATTGGCACTTGAATGAAATACATGCGACGAATAATAATAGAATTAATTTCGAGTGAGGTTTTTGTGTTCTTTTAATTAGCTAGTCGGACGAGGACTTAATATTTTTAGCTTCACGCTCATACATGTTTTAATGAAGATAATTTTTTTTTTACGTTGGGCGTTCATCAAAGAATTTTAAGAACGGGGTCTATGCTATGTATGGGTGTTATTGAATTTTATTAATTTTAATGAAATGATTTTTGGGGTATTTTTGAATGAAGGAAAGGGGGCAAAAATCTAGCACTCCATAGTGAACTAGCATATCGCATGTTTTAAATTTTACCACAAGATGCGAACAGAATTTGACCCTTTTAGAAGAGGTGTATCAGCCAAGATTTATGTTTTAAGAGCCTGTGAGATTTTAGGGATAGGTTATAATGCCGACTGAACACGTTTCGACAATTTTTATTTTACTGGGAATGCTGTTAGATTTTTTTTAATGATATTCATAAAATTGTTAATTAATGCGAAACTTTAAATATTTTAATTCAGACAGAATGTCTATAAAAATATGTTTTAATTTTATTTTTATTGGACTGTAAAGTTTACTTTTGCGTCGGGATTCGAACCCTCGACTAAAAAGCGTCTATGGGTCAGCTGCCGAACACCTAGCCAGCTGGCCCATAGAAGCTCGATGGGAACTCCCTATTTAACCTTCTCTATCATACTGAAACCAATAAGATGACCAGCGGCGCCCTCTATTGACCGAGAATTTTGTTATTGTTTCGATCATTTATTTTTTTAATTTAGTGACATGAAGTGTGTGACATTTTCGGATCACGTGGACATTGTATACATACCCAGCGATAAAGATCGCAAAGGATTCTGGGAGATTGATGCATATCGATTTAAAGATCGAATATTAAGATTTGAAAAATTATATTTACGTGTTTATAAGAAGAATAAAACAGAGGAACGGCTCATTTCGAAAGATGGCTTCGCGTGAAGAGGTTATCGTCACGTGTGTATATTTTTTCTTGCTGGCTGTGGTATACATTGTGTCGGAAGTTTTATTCGGAGTGACATTGCCGAGAGATATTCTATTGCATTTAAATGACACTGTGAATATTTCCGTCGCGAAGTGATGGATTTAACATATAAAGACCCCAAGCACCCTGCCAGCTTTGGTGGGGTAGATGGGCTATATCGTGCGCTTCATGGAAAAGTTAGCAAGAAGAATATAAAGACATGGTTGGAGAGTGTGGACGCCTACACATTACACAAGCCTGTTCAACGAAAATTTTTAACGAATCGTGTGTTTGTACACAGCATAGACCAACAATGGCAAGCAGATTTAGCCGACATGTCTTCCTTGAAAAATCATAATGACGGTTTTCGATATATTTTGACCTGTATTGACATTTTATCTAAATATGCATGGGCGGTACCTTTGAAGCAAAAGCGCGGAGCAGATATTTTAGAGGCTTTTCAAACCATATTCGCCGAACGTATTCCAAAATCATTACAGACGGACCAAGGTACTGAATTTAAAAATAAAAAATTTCAGAGGTATTTGAAAGAGAAAAAAGTGAGATTTTTTACAACCTTTAACACAACAAAAGCCTCAGTTATTGAACGTCTTAACCGTACCATTAAATCGAAAATGTGGAAGTACTTTACCAGCCAAAACACATACCGTTATTTGGATGTCTTGGATTCGATCATGTACAGTTATAACCACACTTTTCACTCTAGCATTAAGAAAGCCCCTGCTGAAGTGAATAAGAGTAATGAAGCACAAGTGTGGAATGCTCTTTATGGTAATTCTCCCACACGCGTCTCGAAATGTATTTTAAACGAGGGTGATGTCGTGCGAGTATCCAAGGTAAAAATGACCTTTGAAAAGGGATACGAAACGAACTGGTCTGAAGAAGTTTTTAAAGTCACGGAATGTGTTAAAAGAGAACCAGCTGTTTACAGAATTAAAGATTTACTAGGAGAACCGATTCAGGGAACTTTTTACATGCAAGAATTGCAAAAAGTGAGAATGAAAGAGGAATACCCGATCGAACACGTTTTAAAGAAACGATATCGAAAAAAGCATTTGGAATATTTTGTGAAATATCGTGGATACCCTGCCAAGTTTAACCAGTGGATTCCTGCCTCTGATTTATCCACCTTATAAAAGAGGGGGACTTTACCTTTAATAAATCATTCGCTGAGATGAGTTTCTATGTGACACTGCCGAGCGACAGCTCGATGAGTTTTTTCCCGGAGAATAAAATTTCTCATTTTATAACTCGATTTCCCTCCCCTATAGAGTTAAAGGGCGCATGGGAATTAGCCATCGCTGAGTTTTTATATCCCCATACCTGGATGAATATAACACAGGAGAATAATTTTATAGGATTTGATTTGAATGATGGAAAAATGATTGGGCGGAGAATCCCACCCGGATTTTACGAAACCATTCCTGATGTTTTAAAGGCTATATTCATTGAAGAGCACCAAAACAAGATATCCTTCCATTACAGTCCTATTACGAAACAAGTTCGCATTAGAATAGAGCCAAGGTGATTTTACAAGATGGGTTAGCCCAAGTGTTGGGTTTTGATCCCATGGTGATTTCTTCAGAATCTGATCATGAAGTAATGAGTGAAGGACCCTATGTAGCGGATGTAAACACACATTATCATGTACTGTTTGTATATTCAGACATTGTAGAACCACAAATTGTGGGCGACGTACTGGCGCCTCTTTTGCGTATCGTTAAAGTCACTGGAAATGATGGAGAATTGGTCTCCATGATATTCGATCGACCTCACTACTTACCTGTGAGTAGAAAAATGATTGACACCTTGGAAATCGTTATAAGAACGCACACGGGAGCGCTGACGCCATTTGAACGCGGACGCTCCTACGTGAAACTACACTTTCGCCAAAAGTACCTCTCATAATGTATGTTCCTTACGAATGCTGTAAAAAATCCTTCGAAGACTATTATGCGAACCAAACAGGGCAAGGTCTTAATTACTACCAAGGAAGCACTTTTCAGAAAGGATATGGCTTTGGAAGCCTTTTTCGATCATTTTTCAGAGCGGCTGTTCCACTTTTAAAATCGGGGGCGAAAGCCGTCGGAAGACAAATGTGGCACAGTGGAGTGAATGTATTGAATGACGTAACTAGAGGAGATGATTTTAAAGTGGCTGCCCAACGCCATTTGAAAGAGACAGGCCGTAATCTGACAGACAAGGCTGCCAGTAAAATGAAAACGATGATTGGTTCTGGACATAAAAAAAAAATTCCATAAAAAGAGGAGACTCTCCAAAAATCGAATCATTTCTCCCGCTGCTAAGAAGGTGAAAGCACACGATATTTTCTCTTCAGAATGACGACCCTGATTCATAAAGATTCCACTCCCTGCACCAAGTCCGAACTGGATTTATTTGTGACCCCACCGATCCAAACGGCCATAGAAAAAGGACACTTTATAGAATTTCACCATCTGTCTAACATACGAGATGGAGGTCCCGTAGAGTTTAACATATCTGGAAGTGGAGATGAATATATGGATTTGGGTTCTTCGTTCTTGTATGTTAAAGCGAAAATTGTGAAATCGGACGGAACCCCTTTACCCGATAAAGAATCTGTAGCTCCCGTGAACTTGTTTTTGCATTCCTTATTCTCACAAGTCGATGTCAGTTTGAACGAACGAGTGATTTCTTCAGCGACCAACACATACCCCTACAGAGCCTACATAGAAACACTTTTAAATTATGGAGCTGATGCCAAGAAAAGTTTACTCACCTGTGAATGCTTCTTTAAAGATACGAATCTGAGTGATATAGGCCCTCTATCGGAGAACCCCAACGAAGGATTGAAACAAAGATATGAAATGAGTAAATTAAGTAGAACCGTGGACATGATTGGACAGATTCATTCCGACATATTTCAGCAGAATCGCCTCATCTTGAATTTGGTGGATTTGAAAATAAAAATGACACGAAGCAAATCTGAATTTTGTTTAGTGTCCAACGCACCCAAACCCGACTACAAAATTTTGTTAGAGCACGCTTCCATGTTTGTTCGAAAAGTTAAAGTAAGCCCCGGAGTATTATTAGGACATGTTCAAGCCTTGGAAAAGAATTTGGCAAAGTATCCTATAGACCGTGTATTGTGTAAAACATATTCGGTGTCGAAAGGAAGTTGGTCGTTAATTTAAAAGAAGTGTGTGATGACATTGCATATGCTATCTTGTAAGTGCTATATGAGAAGGTGTTACCTACCAGGATTTTGAAAATGCAGCAATTAAGACCCGCAGAGCCTAAGCCAATAGGATATGAAGATATTTTACACAAACACATACTAGAATGTGTACGCAGTGAAATTCAACGTGTTGGAGAAAAGCTGTTTTACTGCGAGGGGTGCGTCGTCAATCACCCCTCACAAAGGCGACACGCTTGTCTCAACACGATAAATAGAGGACAAGCTGCGCTCTGTGGGTGACAGTGCACTGTTTCACGTAAACTTATGCAACATTCAAAACAATATAAGTGAGCCCAGCTTGGCCTTACACTTGGATTCAAAGTGTTTTGCGGGGCTCGACATGAACGCCTATAAGCAAGGACTTATGTAAGTACACATTTACTTGGTTTTTCTTGTTTTTTTTTTTTAAATTCGTTTTTTTTTTTATTTATCTTTAAATATTTTTTAAATTTTCAGTTTAATTCTTATATACATTCATCTTAAATTAATTTATTTTAAATATTTTATTTTTTTTCTAATTAATCTATAAAGAAAAAATCAAGTGAATGTGTACTTTTGTATAATTTTTTTTGGGGAAAATAGGCCTGCCAATGTGAAATAATCTAATTTTGTCACTTTACATTTAAAATTATTACATTTCTATCTTGTAACGTTTTTTTCATAACCTTGTAATGAAAAAAAAATATTACAAGTATCTAAATTCATATTTATTTTTTTTAAATGTTTTAAAAGCATTAAAGTTTAATATTTTTTTTTATAAACTTATATCTTACCATTCAATTAAAAGTAACTTAACTTAAAATTCATGATTATTTTTAAATCCATATCTAAGAAAATTATTTCACGTTGGTGGGGAACACTGCCCATAAAGAGTGTAGTGACACCTAGCGTCACCTCCCAGGTACTGTTGGAAACGCTCCCACTTTCTTCTTCTGCTACTAACATTTCCCACTTTTACTAACATTTTTTCTTCTAATGTATAACATGCATGTATCATTTTTTTTTTTAATTTGAAAATCGATCATATCCTTTATTTGTAGAAATGGATCGTACGATTTTCGAATACATTACAGGCTATTTTCTAAACTAGAAATGACATACACTCATTTCTTTTTTTAATGTATGACATGCATGTACTATTTCTACATAGAAATGGATCTTGCTATTTTCTAATACATAACATTTTAGGTGAAAATAGACATTCAGTGTGATTTAAAATAGTTAAAGTATCGCGTTTCATAGCATTTTTATGAATATAATTAAAAAAAAATCTGACTACGTTCACAGTAAAATTAAAAAAAAAAATTGTCGAAACGTGTTCAGTCGGCATTATAACCAATCCCTAAAATCTCACAGGCTTTTAAAACATAAATCTTGGGTGATACACCTCTTCTAAAAGGGGCAAATTCTGTTCGCATCTTGTGGTAACATCAAACATGCGATATTCTAGTTCACTATGAAGTCCCCCATTCCTTCATTCAAAAACATCTCAAAAATCATTTCATTAAAATGAATAAAATTCAATAACACACATCCCGTCCTTAAAATTCATTGATGAACGGCCAACGTAAAAAAAAAATATCTTCATTAAAACATGTATGAGCGTGAAGCTAAAATTATTAAGTCCTCGTCCGACTAGCTAATTAAAAGAACACAAAAACCTCACTCGAAATTAATTCTATTATTATTCGTCGCATGTATTTCATTCAAGTGCCAATAGATGGCACCATCATCGCCATCTAAACTTTCGTAAATGTCTTCAAGCATTTTCCTAAACATTCCATAAAAACAATAATTACCCAATCATTTAAAAAAATAATCCCCTTATTAAAATTAAATTATGACTATATTCCATTTTTTTTTTCATAATATATTTTATTCATTTATTAAAAATGAATTAAAATCTTAATTCACTCGAACCATTCCCTCGTAGAAGTTCAGAAAATATTCTAAGTCCCCAACTCCTTTCGCAGGAAAGATATCATTCATTCACCATCTGCCAACAAGTCTCAAAGTGTATACTGGTTAAAGCAAGGGGTCCCCAGTTCGAATCCAGCTCAGTCCAGAACCAATTCTTTCCTTTTAGCCAACACAGTTCTCCAACCTGTCAATAGAGGGCGCCACCAAAATTTCCAAGATGGCCGCCAAGGTCTTCTTCAACCTCACTGTCTGTGTCAGTACATGACGTCAGCCGATAATCTTATCGAATGAGTCATCCGATAAGATAAGCCGATGACGTCATCCGATAAGATAAGCTTATCAGTGACGTCATCTGATAAGATAAGCCGATGACGTCATCTGATAAGATAACGTGACGTCATCACATTGGAATGCAATCCGCAAATCCGCCTGCTGGACTTGAACACCCTTTCCTCTTCTACTTAGGTTTTAGCTATAGAAATCGAAAATAGTCTGAAAAAATCTGATGTGGGCAACACATGACTTTCCTTATATAATGTAATGAATTTACTACTTTTACAGTGAAAAAAAATCTGATGTGGGCAACACATGACTTTCCTTATATAATGCAATGAATTTACTACTTTTACAGTTAAAAAAATGATATTCTTATAGTAGATACTTATATTCTTTACAAGATATTGAATTTTCTTCAATTAGTTGTCATTTTGATTGATTTAGCGTCATTTTTATCCATTTGGCGAGATTTTTGTTAATTTGGCAACATTTAAAAAAGTCGCCAAGTTGGCGACATTTCGCCAAATTCGACGCCAAAATCTCGCCAAGAGTTATGGACGAAGAAATAAGTTATTTTTACAGAAGATAAATAAATATTGGCGTTCAAATACAAAAGTATTACTCAAAGTATCTTTTCTCATGACTGAAACGAGCTAGATCCACGAGAATGATGTCACCCAATTTATCGCATGGTGTTACACATGAAAAGTGAACATGCTTCTCAGTAGGAAATATTTTTTTTAACACTTTACAACAAAGTTGAAAAGTGTTTATGACTTTGTTCATTCTGTCTGTCTGTCTGTCTGTCTGTCTGTCTGTCCTTTAGCACGATAACTGCCGTAAAAATGACTTAATCAAAATGAAATTTTAGTATGTTGTTCAGACGGTCTGTAGGACCTATGGAAATATAAATAAATAATATCACCCAATTAGTTTTGGATTCAACCCGGTTTGAAAAAATGAAATATATTGAACCCTATGGGACCTAATTTTTCAAAAAATTTTTAAGCGGATTTAAAATTCACAAATTGCTTCGAAAATTTTAGTTAATATTCAAATTATTCCATAAAATATATAAAAAAAAATTCAGCAAAATATATTCAGTAGTTTTTTAAATAAAAATTAAAATAATAATTACACCACTTATATGAAGCGTTCACGTGATCATGATATGAAACGATCACGTGACCAACTTCAAAATATAATACGGCATCCATCTTGTCTCAAAATCGTCATTTTTAAAGTTCTTTTTAATTCATATTGAGTGTTGTATTCGTCGTAAAACCTCTTTATTTTCGCTTAAATTCTGTGCATCCACATACTTAAACAACGCAAATACATTATATTTGAGTTTAAACGATTATCCAAATTTGATTATTTTTATAACGAAGCCTATTTCTCACTTATGGGAAATGTAAACAGCAAAATATGTAGGATGAGATGTATTAGAATTGCTGTATTTTTTTAACGCAAAAGTATTTAGATCATGGAGTCAGCATAGCTGATATGAATGAAATATTCATTGATTTTATAGAGAGAAGGACGATTTTTTTCGAAGAAGTTTTAAGCATAGAGTTTAATTACTTGTAGTTCCATGGTCATAATTTTTAAATAAAATAAATTATTATAGTATTGTGATGAATGAAATGAATGGGAAAATGGTATGAATGAAATGCTGTTTTTATAGAGAGATCCAGGCGTGTTATTATTTCTATGACGTCATTTGAATGAATTTCAGTCGTTTTCGATGAAGTTTTCAAATATAATAAATTATCGTAGTATTATGATAGTTTAAAAAATATTACCGAGGAATGCATTGCATGTTAGCGATGTTTAAACCAGGCAATTTATATTTTAATGCCGTCATTTGAATGAAGTTCATTTTTTCCGATGAAGGTTTAAGTTTTCAAATATAATAAATTAATGTAGTATTGTGATCAGTTTTAAAATATTACATAGGAATGTATTGCATTTTAGAGATGTTTAAATAAAATTGCATTGGAGTTGGAAAGTGTTTCATAATCAATGCTTTAAGCATGATTGATCTTTCTTGTATATTTTATGACTTTTTGATAATTTTTTTGAAAAATGTGCAATATCTCGAGAACGGTTCATGTTAGCGTTCGAAAATTTATGTCAATCGCTTTCTAATGAAAAATTACATAAGAAATGTCTGTTTGCGTAACTTTATTAGCGGTTTTGATTTTTTGACGAATTTTTCAAAATTTCACTCAAAAATTTAGGGGGGGTTCTGGACATTCGATTGCGTATAAACACAATTAGCTTCCAGTGTTTACGGATTGTGATTTTTGTACCAAATTTCGTTCGAATCGGCCCATTCGTTCGTCAGTTATTGTCTCCACAGTCTCACTGACACACACACACACACACACACAGACATCACTTCAAAAATGTTTGATTCGTGATCAGGGATGCTTGAAACGTGCTCTCCCGTCGAAAACTCGAAATCGAATTTTCGACCCCGTCACAATACTTTCCTTATACATTATGTATATAAGGAAAGTAATATGTTTTCCTTATAGTAGATACTAATATTCTTTCCAAGATATTGAATTTTCGACAATTAGTCGTTAATTAGTCGTTAATTTAGCAACATTTCAGACAGTTGCCAAGTTGGCGACATTCCTCCAAATTCGTCGCCAAAATCTCGCCAAGCCTTATGGACGAAGAAATAAGATATTCTTACAGCAGATAAATGACTATTGGCGTTCAAATACAAAAGTATTACTTAAAGTATCTTTTTTCATGAATGGAACGAGCTAGATCCACGAGAATGATGTCACCCAAATTATCGCATGGTATTACATATGAAAAGTGAACATGTTTCTCAATAGGATATATATTTTTTTTCATTTTATATGATTTTTTGATAATTTTTTTGAAAAAAGCACTATATCTCAAAAACGGTTCATGTTGGCGTTCTAAAATTTATGTCAATAGTTTTCTAATGAAAAATTACATAAGACCTGTCTATTTGCATAACTTTATTAGGGATTTTCATTTTTTGACGATTTTTTCAAAATTTCATTCGAAAATTTAAGGGGGTTCTGAACATTCGATTACGTATAAAAACAATAGGCTTCCAGTGTTTACGGATTGTCATTTTTGTACCAAATTTTGTTCGAATCGGTCCATTCATTCGTCAGTTATCGTCTCCACAGTCTCACTGACACACATACACACACACACACACACACACAAATACACACACACATTCTTTCACTCACACACACACACACACACACACACACACAGACATAGACATCACTTCAAAAATGCTTGATTCGTGTTCAGGGATGCTTGAAACGTGTTCTCCCGTCGAAAACTCGAATTCGAATTTTCGACCCCGTCACAATACTTTCCTTATACATTATGTATATAAGGAAAGTAAAAACGTGAAAAGTATGAAAAGCCATCAAAAAAATATTTTTCTCAAAAACGACTTTAACGATTCTGATGTAATTTTCTTTGAAGTTAGTTCGTATAAATACAAATGAAACCTTATTAGCCGCTTTCACTTAAAATATCTTGCCCTCCCCCTTCAACCAGGTATCACCGTCTCTGACAGAGACAAGATATTAAATTTGTTTAATGCCTCTATTTCTCATTCTGGTTAAAAATTGCGTATGTTCCATAGTTACTTTCCTTATATACATAATGTATAAGGAAAGTATTGTGACGGGGTCGAAAATTCGAATTCAAGTTTTCGACGGGAGAGCACGTTTCAAGCATCACTGATCACGAATCAAACATTTTTGAAGTGATGTCTGTCTATGTGTGTGTGTGTGTGTGTGTGTCAGTGAGTCTGTGGAAACGATAACTGACAAACGAATGGACCGATTCGAACAAAATTTGGTACAAAAATCTCAATCCGTAAACACTGGAAGCCTATTGTTTTTATACGCAATCGAATGTACAAAACCCCCCTAAATTTTCGAATGAGATTTTGAAGAAATCGTCAAAAAATCAAAACCGCTAATAAAGTTACGCAAATAGACATTTCTTATGTAATTTTTCATTAGAAAACGATTGACATAAATTTTAGAACGCTAACATGAACCGTTCTCGAGATATTGTACATTTTTCAAAAAATATTATCAAAAAGTCATATAAAATTAAAAAAAATATGTCCTATTGAGAAATATGTTCACTTTTCATATGTAATACCATGCCATAAATTGGGTGACATCATTCTCGTGGATCTAGCTCGTTCCATTCATGAAAAAAGATACTTTAAGTAATACTTTTGTATTTGAACGCCAATAGTCATTTATCTGTTGTAAGAATAACTTATTTTTTCGTCCATAACGCTTGGCGAGATTTTGGCGACGAATTTGGCGAAATGTCGCCAACTTGGCGACTTTTTGAAATGTTGCCAAATTAACGAAAATCTCACCAAATGGATAAAAATGACGCTAAATCAATGAAAATGACGACTAATTGTCAAAAACTCAATATCTTGGAAAGAATATTAGTATCTACTATAAGAAAAACCTATTTTTTTTACTGTAAAAGTAGTAAATTCATTACATTATAAGGAAAGTCATGTGTTGCCCACATCAGATTTTTTTCTAATATTTTCGCATAATGTGCATTGTATATTCTCGCATATGCAATCAACGCTGACC
The DNA here is from genome assembly GCA_951213105.1 of Amaurobius ferox. NCBI lineage: Eukaryota > Metazoa > Arthropoda > Arachnida > Araneae > Amaurobiidae > Amaurobius > Amaurobius ferox. The sequence goes on from OX578153.1 coordinate 18,252,554, forward strand.
GAAAACAAGGCATAACCCTCGAACAGTGAGTGCGTTGTATCATATGCAATCTCGGATATGCAGATCTCCGAAGTTAAAACATAACCCAAGATCAGTGAGTTGTAGACATTGACAAACCCCACCCCAATTTTCCCTTGGACTTACTTATGTTGCACTGTCTCAAGTTCGCATGTTTGAAGTATTACTGATCGAGACATTCCTAGAATCACGACTGGTTGGTATCAACAACAACAAACTCTTTCCAATTAAAAAATTCGAATTTGCGCGATTACAAACATTACAAAATAGAAATTCTTATCTCACCTGAAAGATTAGAATCTGCAATGTATGCAGGGTTCAGTACTCTATAACCTGTGAGTTTCACTTTTATGTTCACGTTAATTTTCTTTTCGTTTATTAAACTTCAAAAACCTTTTACTTTCTTACAATATTTAACTTTTGTACTTATGTAACTGGTTGACAAGGAATAGAACAAGTTCCCTAACGTATCCCATGTTTAATTTCAACAATTCCTTGGGGTTTTTTTATTGTTTTAAAAAACTCGCGTTTGCTTTCTATCTATTCTACACTAGTAATTTTATAATTGCACAAAATATGCGATATTGTATCATAAAAGAATTTTCATTACAAATTCATATGCGCAAACATTAAAAAAAAAATTCTCCCGGCAATTTTACGGAATCCTATCGTTCACCGGGCCCCAATACCATGTTCCCAACTGCCCCCCCCCTCTTTGTGTGGGCCCTGAGCTTAAGTACTTCCTTGTCGTCCTCTACGGGCGCCCATTGCATAGGCTCCCTGTTTATATACTAATGCCCTCAGGACGGAACCTAATGGAACCGAAGTTTCGATTTCCTCAGGGGTAGTGAATAGTCTTTACAGACCCTCCAAATGTTTCTGTGACATAAAAAGCTGAAACATTGCACACTTGCCATGGGCTCGGCCATCCAAATTGCCGCTCTAAGTCCTCGGACGAGTCGGGTGGTCTGGGCTTTCGACACTTGCCATGGGCGCCATAGGGGATGTTGAACGTCACGAATATCAAACTAATGAATACAGTGCGTCTCGTCCGTGAGATTGTTCCCGCTGGAAAAGTTCTGTTGACGTCCTTGCCATGGGCGTCCATGGGGGGGAGTAAGGGAGAACTTGCCTTCCCGTGAAAATTCAAGGTCACAAATATAGGTGCCAAGCTAATAGATATTATGCGTCCGTCTCATCCTTGAGTACGCTCTTGGAAAAAGCTCTATGAACGTCCTTGCCATTGGAGCCTATAAATATTTTGAAAGTCACAAATTTAGGTATCAAGCTAATCGATATTGTTAATCGTCTTTGAGTTTGCCCTCGCTTTAATAAGTTCTATGGTCACCTTTGGTATGGGCTCCCATAGGGGAGCGCAAGGGGGCACTTGCTCTCCCGTAGACGTTCAAGGTTCCAAAGTAAGTATCAAGCTAGTTGATATTATACGTCTCCTCCTTGAGTTTTTCCCTGGAAAAAGCTCTGTGGACACATATAGGTGAGCACGATGGGACACTTGTCCTTACGTCACAGATTTTAAAGTCACAGATTTAGCTTTTAAGCTAGTAAATATTGTACATCTCATACTTGAGGATGAGATATACAATCCTCCCTTGGAAAAAGGTCTACGGACGCGCATAGCGGTCGGTTGAAAATCACAAATTTAAGTATCAAGCTAGTCGTTATTGTACGTCTCGTCCTTGAGTTTACCACATTGGAATAAGTTCTATGGGCTTCTTTGTTTTGAGCGTCCATAGGGGGCGCAAAGGGGCACTTGTTCTCCCGTACACGTTCAAGGTCACAAATGTAGGTACCAAACTAACCGATATTGTACGTCTTATCCTTGAGTGAGTTAATAACGTCCGTGAGTTAATAATCCGTGTTTTAATAACGTTGATTTCAAAATATTCTATCATTCTGTAGAAAATTAGAAACAGGTAATTAAAACACGATTAATTCGAAATTAGATATTTTAAGAGAGAGAGAGTACGTATATCCATAAAATTCTATATGTATATGCATCCTGTAAAAAAGTGGAATTAGGTAGAACTTTTTGTAATTAACGTGATTACAACTCAGATGAGAGAAAGAATGTCAAAATATAGTGTTGAAATTGCAGGAGGGGGTTGGCCTTGTTTAAAAGGAGTAGGATTCAAGGGCGTGCATAAAACTTTTCCTGGAATGTCAAAATTGAAGGATGAGAGGTAAATATATCTACTAGTTTGACATATCTACATTCAAGAACTTGAACGTCTACGAGAGGACAAGTGCCCTTCGCGAGTAGAGAGGGAAGGAGAGTTCACCAACAGAGGAGGAGCGAGGAGCAAAATAGACGCCATCTTGAATTCCGTAATCCTGGACGAGGGGTAAAAAAGTGCGAAATGAAAAAATAGGGGGGATAAAATATTTTAGAAACTTTTTTTGGGTGGCAACGATTTCGTAGTCTTGCACGAGGGGTCAAGGGGAAATGAATTTTTTTGGATAAGTTTTTTCTAAGTATGGGAGAAACTTTTTGGGGGTTGGCAACACCCTCTTCTCACTCACAATTGAGGAGCAGTACCATCAGAGCACCCCTAGCAGTGTAAAATGGAAGTATTGAGATAAAACTTGAGATTTTTTCTAAGTATTGGAGAAACTTTTTGAGGGATAGCAACAGTTGCTCTTCCTCCGTAGGTGAGGAGCAGTGCCATCAGCACCCCCTGGCGGCGAAAAGTGGAACTCTTAAGATAAATCTTGAGATTTTTTCTAAGTATTGGAGAAACTTTTTAAGGGATAGCAACACCTCCTTCTCACTCATAATTGAGGAGCAATACGCCAGCGCCCCTAGCGGCGAAAAGTGGAACTATTAAGGATGGAATTTAAAAATATTCTTTTGTTTGGGTTGCCATAGCAACACATGTGGTTTTCTGTGTTCAAGGAACAAGGAATAGTGTCCACAAACAGCTGTTACATTGCTTTGTAGAGGCATGGGGTTGTACTCTTGGTGTTGGAACGTAGAAACAAAGTCTGAGAGGGATCCTCGAAGGTTGTAGATGGGTGTCCGTAAGAATCAAAGAATTCTATCTAGTCTTTATCTTGCAGGTAGAAGGCTATCCAATGGCTTCCTGGATCTGTCGAAGCGTCCACGTTGGCAACCAAACAGGCTGGGAATGTCACAATGTCTTGGGGTAGTAAATCACTCGGAAAAACACCCAGAAATGCGTCCTTGGTTATAGGATTCTTGGAGAGGGCTTTATCCAATTGCTGGCTTACCATGATTAATTGGCAAAATCACACAAAATATGTCTAGACTTGTTAATTTCAACCACGTTTTCAAATTCCGATCTTCATCTTTTGGTATTTCTATAATGCATACCTCCTCACAAAATCTAACTAGCTTCATCCTGACCGACTCCTTTGAATTTTCAGACTAAAATGAATGCGGGATTCATAACTCTACTCACTTAAATGTTTTGCAGATAAACAGGTATCTGTGATTATTGGGTATACACACACCCTCAAATTCCCGAAATTCAACTAGTTCAAAAACACGTTTTTGATAGTTTTTTGCAAGTAAAAATCGCATTTTTGTAAAAAAAAATTGTAAAAGTGTGGAAACCCATGCCGGTTTTCCCACCCTCCTTGCCGGTTACACACCCCCTCCAATACACTCAATTCCCAAGATTCACGAGATTCAACTAGTTCAAAACTAGTCACACGTTTTTGTTAGTTTTTACAAATAAAAAGTGTGTTTTTGTGAAGAAACGTTAAAAAATAGCATAAGTGTGAAAACCTATGTTAATTTCCATAGAGAAATTAGCACATGTGTGGTTTTTGAAAAGTAAAAAAATCACATTTGCGGAAAAATATAACAAAAAAACTTACAGTTGCGAAATTTTGTTACTAAAAATCGCGTTTTTGTGAAAAAATGTTAAAAATGGCATAAGTGCGAAAACCTATGTTAATTTCCATAGAGAAATTAGCACATATGTAGTTTTTGAAAAGTAAAAACTTACATTTGCGAAAAATTATAAGAACAAAATTTACATTTACGAAATTTTGTTACTAAAAATCGCGTTTTTGTGAAAAAACCTTAAAAAATGGCACAAGTGCGAAAACCCATGTTAATTTCCATAGAGAAATTAACACATGTGTGGTTTTTGAAAAGTAAAAAAACTCACATTTGCGAAAAATTATAAGAAAATCTTGCATTTACGAAATTTTGTTACTAAAATGCAGGACTCTCACAGTTAACTTCGAAACCATCCTTTTCTAGGGAGTTACTTTGGCATATCCTTGGCATGCCCTATGCATACGTATAGCGTAAGCATTCTTTTTTCCCTTTAAAAGGCGGGGGGATATTCCAAGAACGATGATCTTGGCACACCCTTGGCATGCCCCTGGCATACCCTTGGCATGCCCTTGGCATACGGATATTTCATATTTAATCACTTCATTTAATTAACTCAATTTTAATTAACTTAGAAAAAAAAATCCAATTAGGGGGGAATTGCCAAGTTTCAACTTTAATATCACGATGTACCGCTAGGGAGCGCTAATGGAACTGTTCCTCACCTACGGAGGAGGAGCAGCTGTTGCCATCTCTAAAAGAGTTTCTTGTTCTGAGCCTTGAGCACAGAAACCCACAGGTTTTGCTATGGCAGCCCAAACAAAAATATTTCTAATTTCCATCCTTAATAGTTCCACTTTTCGCCGCTAGGGGGCGTTGGGGGTACTGCTCCTCAATTGTGAGTGAGGAGAAGGTGTAGCCATCCCTAAAAATGTTTCTCCAATACTTAGAAAATATCCTAAAATTTACCTCAAGAGTTCCACTTTTCGCCGCCAGGGGGCGCTGATGGAACTGCTCCTCACCTACGGAGGCGGAGCAACTGTTGCCATCCCTCAAAAAGTTTCTCCAATACTTAGAAAAAATCCCAAGTTTTATCTCAATGGTTCCACTTTACACCGTTAGGGGGACGCTGATCGCACTGCTCCTCAATTGTGAATGAGGAGAAGGCAAGAGCGCCTATAAGGCAAGAGCGCCATGGCAAAAGCGCCTATAGAACTTATTCCAGAGGGGGCAAACTCAAGGACAAGACGTAAAATATCGACTGGTTTAATGCCTACATTTGTGACTTTCTACATCCTCTATGGGCGCTCATGCAAGGGCGTCCATAGAACTTTATCCAAGGAGGGCATACTGAAGAATGTGACGTATAATATCTACTAGCTTGATACCTACACTTGTGACCTTGAATGTCCAAAGGAGGGAAAATGCCGCATTACATTTCCATATGGGCGCCCATGCCAAGAGCTCCAATAGAACTTATTCCAGAAGGGTGCAAACTCAGGGATGCGATGTTCAATATCGACTAACTTGATACCCAAGTTTGTAATTTTGAACGTTCATAGTGAAGAAAAGTGCCCCTTCGAGCTACCTAATGGGCGCCCATGGCGAAGACGCCCATATAATTCAATCCTGCGGGCGCAAACTCAAGGACGAGAGGTACAATATCGACTAGCATGATAGCTACACTTGTGGATTTCCATATCCCTATGGGCGCCCATGGCAGAGGCGTCCATAGAACTTTTTTCAAGGAGGGCATACTCAAGGATGAGACGTACAATATCTACTAGCGTGATACCAACATTTGGACCTTGAATGTCCACAGGAGGGCAAGTGCCTCCTAGCGTTCCCCTATGGGAGCCCATAGCGAACTTTTACAGGCGATAAACTAAAGGGTGAGACATACAACATCGATTAACTTGATATCTACATTTGTGAACTTGAACGTCAACGAGATGGCAAGTTCCCCCTCAAGCTTCTCTATGGACACCCATGGCAAGAGCGCTTATAGAACTTATTCCAGAGGGGGCACATTCAAGGGCGAAAATATCGACTAGCTTGACACCCTGTGGGCAACACCTTTTTTTTCAATATCCCGTATGGGCGCCCATGGCAAGGGCATCAATAGAAATTTTTCCAAGGACGGTATACTGAAGGATTAGTCGTACAATATCTGCTGGCTTGATATCTACATTTGTGAACTTGAATGTTCACAATAGGGCAAGTGGCAACTTGCGCTCCCCTATGGGCACCAATGGTGAGGGCGCCAATAGAACTTCTACCAGCGGGAATAAACACAAGGATGTGACATACAGTATTGATTAGATTGATATCTATATTTGAGTATTATTAATATTATTGTATTAATATTGATAAATGGTATTGTCCTCTATGGGCGCCCATGGCATGTGTCGAAAGCCCAGACGAAAGAGTCCTTGCAATGGGCACCCATAGGGGAGGATAAGGGGGAACTTATACTCTCTCCTGGACATTCAAGGTCTCAAGTGTAGGTATAAAAGTAGTCGATATTGTACGTATTATCATCATTGAGTTTGACCTTCTGGAAAATGTTACATGGGCGCCTATAGTGGAGAGCAAGAAGTACACATGCCCTCCCATAGACGTTCAAGATCAGACATGTTAGCTAATCGATATTGAATGCCTCAACCTTTAGTTTATCCACCATGAAAAAATTTCTATGGTGGCCCATGGGAGAGGGCAAGGGGTGCACTTTGCTCATCCCTGGGACATTCAAGATCATATGTGTAGATATCAAGTTAATCGATATTGTATAGGTATGATCATATGGTTTGCACCCCTAGAAAAATTATTTCTATTTGCGCTTTGCCATGGGCGCCCATAGGGTAGCCAGCAACATAATAAAGTTCATTTATAACTTTTACAATGAAAGCAGGAGTAACTCCTAATACTAGTATTTTGATAGCCTTGAAAAGACCATAATTCGAAAAACTAATTAGAAAACAAATAATATAATAGAAAAAAGTAATAAAAATATTAATAACAAAAAATTTAAATAGAATATATATATATATATATATATATATATATATATATATATATATTAATCAATTGGGGGGGGGTTAAGTGCATGCTTAAAATATTATTTTTAACAATTTAATTTAAAATATGCTTAGAACCCAATGTTTATTGTGTCTTCACATAAGTAGAATATAATACATTCTGCATTTGACCTACTATGCATATGTGCAAGTCCAAATTTATTTATTTTTTTTTTAAGAATTTTTTCCTTGCTTAGTTAAAATTTACAGTATAATTTCATTTTCCCTGTCTGGTTCGATTCATATTTTAAGACGCGTAGCTATAGTAAATAGCAACCGGAGGCAAGGTGTAAAATTGGCGCCCCCCCCCCCCCCAATACACTTGCATGTAGAAAATCATATCCAGAAAAATAATAACAATAGTTTGATAATTTGTGAAATTCAGATATATACTATTTTTTCTTAGTTGTAACAATTTAATTCCTCGCGCGCAAGTCGAGAGAAAATTGAAAAAAAAAATTAATGAAACAAAACGCAAGGTAAATATATTTTTAGTGTTCTGTAGTCAAAACTAGATCCCCCCCCCCCCCGATATTGATGATGGTTTTTGTACGCCTGTAACCCCCAGGGTCGCTGACAGGGGGAGGTGGCAAAAGGATGCATGCCATAGAGACTTGGTCCATATAAATATTGTATGAGAAAGTTAAATATAATATAAAATATGATGTAGTTGGGGTGTGGACGAAAAATTGGGTTCATGGCACTGGTAATCCCAACTTTTGTAAATTTGAACCGTTTATCCGACAACATTTACAGTTAACAATCAGGTGCAATTATCCAACAACAAAGCAAAAGTTTGAAAAAAGCTAAAAAGAAAAATCTGGGTAAATAACATGTATTAAAAAATTTAATTGTGTTGTTCCTTGATTTTAGCAAAGATTTATTTTTTTAGCCATTTTAACAAAATAAAACTTGATGATTTTACCTTCTTTTAGAAAAAGATTTTATCAAATTTTCACCTAATTCTAGGGCTCCCATCCTGCTACTCCTATGCATAGTTCTGGATTTCGATCAAAATTTTTCTTAATACTTAAGGCGGATTTCGACTATTTTCCACCTATGTTAAAGTATGGGACATTCTCTTGAACATAACCACGCAATAATGCGGGCTCAAATCTTTTTGCAGTTTGCAGGGGGTGATAAAATGGAATATGAAGCATCTTTTGGCAGAGGAAAATACGAGGAAGATTAATAAAATAATAAACTATCAATTAAAAACTGAAACAAACTAAGTAATTTGTAGTTTTTCAATTCTTCAATAGATGGCGCATTAGTGCCGTCTCATAGCTATCAGGATGCTTTGCTAACTGTTTACTGATTTCCTAATTTAGTTATTTTGAATTTTCCCCTGCCAAAAGATTAAAATACCAAAGTTTTATCATTCACACCAAACTTTTTGACATTTTATACCTTGAAAAACTCTCACATATGTTCATCCGATTTACAATAGCCGGCCATTATTGCAGCCAATGCTTGTCAAAATTGGCTTAAAACCAGTAGAACGGCAACCCTTTTTTTTATACTTAATTATTTTTATGCTTATTTTTTTATACTTAAATTATATCCTTACGATCTTAGCAGAATGAATGCACCCATTCCTTGTTGTCATAAAGATAAGAAGAGTTAAAATATAAACAAAATATTTATGGTAGGTGTGACGTGTCCGCTGAGGAAAACTCTCTACTATAATTCTTTCCAAAAGAATATCAATGTGACATGGACTTATTGCAAGTTTCATACACGTATCAGAGAAGTTTAAATGCTACTTTTAGAAAATTTATTTTCAAAGATACGTCGATTATTAAAATATTTGTGAATTTGCAGATTATGCAGACTTCTAGCATACACTGAAAAATATGGGCGGGGGGGGGGAGTCGTTATTTAATTTAATGTAGTCCGAGTCTTAATCATAATGAACTTGAAGATAATAATTTTGTTTTGTACTTCAGATGCTACTAGTATAAAACCGCCCCTGAAGTAGAATTGCGCGGGATCCAAAGTGTTATACTTTATACGTAGCCAGGATCTTGGAAAGATAGGTGTTACGACTGAAAGGGGAGTTGATAGTGCTGAACTTCATCTTCCAACACGGATCCAATGAAAAATTAATGTAATTTTTCCATAGCTATGTGCAGGAGATATAACAATCGACTCCCCCCCTTTATCTTTAACACTGCTTTTAACTGGTTGGATTCAACAGCTTGAATATGGAAACATCTTGAACAGATAAATGTAAAATCTGAGCTCTAATCCGGTCTGAAATTATCTGAATCTCGACTCGAATCGAACGCTTTTCTTTGAAATTCGTTTTTAATGTATGAAAGAAATTTAAACCAAGTTATTTATTCTTAAGCAAGCTATTGCGTTTTTATTCATTATAAATAGCATAATAGCATTTGAGCCAAACAGAGCCGTAGCTATTAATTTATTACTTTAAATTACGTTCGACATAAAACTATATTGTGAAATAATTTGAAAAATGTCAAAATAACATTTGAGATAGTCTTGCGTATTCTGAGTTAACTGATGCAATTTGGATAATGGTGCATGCAGGTAAATTAAAATTGAAGCAAATTTAACAAAATGTCAATGTGTCTATATTTGGATACAGGAGTATTTTATTCAGGTAATATGAAAAAGCTCACACAATTTTATTACTCGTTTCGATTAAAATGTCATTCATTAAGAAACAAATTACTTCTCTTTCTGAGTAAAACACATATTGCATATGTACTTTTTAAATGTTTTTTTTTCAATTTTGTGTACTGTGTAATGACAAAATGAATACAATACTTACTGTTCACTTTTTCCTATTCTCCGTTTTAAATTCAACTTATTTGCAAACAGTAGTTTATCTTTTAAATTAAAAAATTAAACATTCGTACAAAAATAAACTTACAAAATGAATGTATGCAAAATTTTGTAAAATACCATTTAAGTTCCTCTAACAAACTAAATGCGTAACTTTTTGAATAGATAATTTTACTTTATAATATGTATTGTGATATTAAAATCTCTGTTCGCATAATTATATGTTACACGTCATTTCCCCACACTCCCATATTTCCCAAAATATGTAAATATATTTTTCGTTGGGGGGGGGGGGGGGCAATGGCGCAATTTCGAACAGTGGGCTTTATCAAATAACTTGACGGGCCCGAAATCATAACCTTAAAATTTTATGGGCCTCCCAATAAAACATTTCTATAATTTATCTGCTGATATCTAAATGTTGTGTCAAGATGTTAATACTATCTCAGAAGCTCCTTTAAAAGAGTTAGGTTCCAGGTCCTCGAAATAGTAAAGGCGACTCTAATTGTGCTTAAATTAAAAACTCTTGAATACATTTAATACATTGGGCCTCATTGAATATTTTATTCTATTTATTTATTAATTTGCTATGTTTACTTTACTTTTAGTAAAATAAAACTGATTATTAAACTAATGAGCCTACTGCCTAGTATTATTGTAGATCACTTTGCATACTTCAATTGTATTCGCAGATTTTGGCCAGAAATCTAAAAATTTGACGAATTTTCTGGAGGGGGGTTCTGGTCAATAAGTATTGGTTGAAATGGGACACGAGACTATGGGGGAGAAGTTAGCTCATCTTATCGAACAAAGGCAAGGTATTTAAAAAGACAACAAAGGCAGGGAGGAAACATTATTTCCCTTTCAATCGTTTCTGCTGGAGGGAGAATTTTTTCTTCGAAGGACGCCAAAGAAAGAAGAAGCACTTCCAGTTCAGTATCTGTGTCCTGAAAAGATTTCGACCTCATGTTCAAGAGCTTGAGTCGGTAAGGGATTTTTTATATAGATGTATTTTTCCATTTCAATTATGAGCTAGCATTGTATATATTTTATAATATAAACTTCTAAAATGAAAACTCTATTAGGCTAATATTTAACATTTGAAATCGCCGATCGAAATTTAACATTCGTAGTCGCCATTTACAGTAAACAATTGTCTTATTGTTATTATTTTGTATATTGTCGCTACATTATGTAAAAAACTACAAATAGCAATTTGTAATTAACATAAAATGTTCTCCATGAGATGTATTCTACACTTTGTGGTATGGTCACATTCCTTTCTTCATATAAATGTCTCCTCCACTAAATGTCAATAGCCCTATGTAGTACTATTCTAAGCCTTATATAGTACTATTATAAAGGGCAAGGGAAGAAATCAATGTATAAATTTCAAATTTTAGTAGCTATTAAAATTTCATAAAAGCGACCTCTGTAATTTGAACTTGCCAGATATTCGTAAATGTATTTGATGAAGAATCAAAAAATAAATATTACATAAAATTATTTTTCCTTACATTATGTTATGAAAATTTTCTATCTTATATTTTATTTGCATCTATAAAAGCAGTTGAAAACAATTGCATTTATTGCAAAATTTTTAGATTAATATACAAATTATTTTTGAATGTTTGGCATAATCTGTAGCTGCTGCTCATAAAACCACTGAGCGAGATAAAATTAAAGAGGGGGGGGGGGGCTTGAGCTAAATTCAATGGAAAGTTAATAATGCAAAACTGACCCGCAAAATTCATTGACGTCTATTATACGGGTTGGATACTTTATTAACCAGCTTCAAAGCAAATAGAAGTTTTATGAAGGATAGAGAATGGGGGGGGGGGGCGCTATTGTAAACAGTCATTTCGAAAATGTATTGCTATATTATATTGCATGTTTAAACAATTAAAGAATATTTAATAAAAATTATTTAAGTAATAAAATAATTAAGGAGTAACTATTCATTTGGATAATTTTTTGAGTTTTTGAAAATTAAATATATATATATACAATCTGCATTTTACCAATGTAATTCAAAATTATCATATTAGTTAAACACTTTTTGTGTCTCACCTTCTTTCCTTTAATTGTAATATATTGTTGTTGTTAATAAGGCATTTCTGAAACACTAAGTTATAATTGATAATTTAATATGTAGTCATTGTATTTCAAAACTTTTATTATTAAGTTTAAACATTCAACTTCCTTGCAATAAAACCTATCTACAAAGAATTTGAGGCTGCATACAAGACAAAGTTATAGAATTTTTCATATATGCTTATCGTCAACACACTTTATAAAATATGGCAGTCATATATATCTATACTTATACACTTAACAAAAGTATATTTAAATCGAATTAGATGTCAATCAAGATTTTTAATAACTTTCCTTATTATGTGCATACAAGCCTTATCTGAAATTTCAAGTAAGAGATTCTTCTCATATAATTAGAAATATTGTCTAATTTTACGAGTTAAATACCATCTACTATTTATGTGAAATTTATAAGCTAAAAATACAAAATTTTTATCTTCAATAGTATAGAAGAAATATAAATTCGATAGTGTATTTTATTCAAGAAAAATTACTTTTCTGAGGTATAGATGCTTAAAAATATAACAAAATGCAAGTTATAAACTAGAATATGTCATTTTTGTTTCAAACAACTCATCACATATATGACATGTAGAATTTTCCAAATTGTAATCCAGCAAAGTAAAAAAACTGTATCAGCAACAACAAAGTTAAAAATGTCACCAACTAGTAAGAAAATTATTACTAACAAAACAAAAATATCTCCAATTACAAATCAGGCAGGAATATTTAAAATTGAAAAAGCGAAAAATATTATATACATTATCGGAAAAACAAGAACTTGGCAAATATTTAAGACATGCAAATATTTATTTTCAAAATATTCTTTCTAAATATTTCTTGTTTTCTTTCAATATTTTTGACATCAATGTCATGACAAATAAAATTTGCTGCAAAATTTAAAAGTAGATGTTTTTAACCAATTGCAATAATACAAATAATCTGATTGAAATAAAAAAATAAAAACTTGCTACAATTTCCAAAAATCTAAATCACAGAAGTATTCAAAGTTCAAGCATTCAAGCATTCATCTTGTCTCATAATCAATGTCTTCATAAAAAATTGTATAAAAAATCATTGGTTGTTTTTATAAAAGTCATTATTGATGAAAAATTTTATATCTGAAGAATAAAACAATCTAGAACCATTGCACAAACCAATTTGCTAAGAATTTTTCAAGTTCTCATCGGACAAGGCTCAAAATGTTTGTTTACAATCCTAAACCAACACATAATCAAGGCCAGAAATCCAAACCTGTACAATTTTCGTTTACAAGTTTTGTTTTTTCATAGATTCCTTGAATATGAATTTTTAATTTTATTTTTAATGATTCGTGTATTTAAAATGCTTACAGTGTTTGGTTTTTTCATAGGAAAATTAAAAACCTTATTAAGCAACCACCAACTCCTTTTAGTGCTTTAGTAGGTATGTACATAATGTTTTTCATAATATCCCGAAATTTTTAAGTAATTAATTTAAGTTTTAATATACAGTTATATCACAAAATTTTACTTTCACAGAGAGAGGGAGCTGTCTAATTTATTTTGTCTCTTTGTTTTTGTTTTTACTTAAAATTTCCAAAAGATACATTTCAACTGTTATTTACTAAATTGAAAGCTGAGTGTATTGGCGAGATGGAGAGATATTGGGTGTCATAACAAGGCAAGAGGCCTGTTCAATCACCATTAATGAACATTTTGAACCTCAAATCGTATGCTTTTGTAGTACTCAATAGCCCATAGAACAATACAGCCCCTCATTACTTTTATATAAAAATTTTCTCTACACACTATTGTCTGACTATAACTCAGAAATGTCGGTGTGAGCACAGTAGTTAAATAGATATAGTTTTCACTATATAACACTTATAAATCAGAAAATTTATATAAAAAATGAACTTAAAATATTGATTTTTTACATTTAGTTCTTAAACTGTTTTGAAGTTTCATGAAACATCTGATACATTTGCTAAGAATTTATTGAATTCTGGTTTTTAGGACCCGCCCCCGACATTAATAGCTTGTTCTTGAGTAACTGCACTTATATACCCCAGCTAATCTAGCACCAATTTATTGGTAAAACTAGGAGTCAACATTTTGCTGTAGCATCTACTTGATAATTAATTTTTCTCTTAAAATGATTATTAAACTTCTCTTAAAATGGATACAATAAATATTATTCATTAATGCCATATTAGGATATTACACAGATCTCTTATTTATTTTAAAAGCGTGAAATTTATCTATATATAAATATATCTGAGTATATAGATAAAACTAAAGGAAGAATTGGCCTTCATGTTTACACATTTTAATCTTAAATAATACATTATTTTTATAAATGATAACTATAAGCAGCATAATACAGTAACATTTTCTTAATTGAAATTTTTGAGTGTCAAAGGGTTACATTTGAAATTTTATAAAATGTGATGAACTTTATTAATTTTAGGTAGTTTCTTTTCTTCGAAACCCTGAAGATGAGATATTAGACCCAAACGTGAATGGTGGTTCTTTATAAGCATCAAGTATATGAAAGATAAAACATTAAGAGGCAAGTGCTAAATTTTTTGACAGTATATTATGAATATTATATGGATATAATGTGTCGTTTTAAGAGTCACAAAAGCCATGTATGACTGCTATTATGATAGAGTTGGGGAATCTAGAGCAATAAACGAAGCTCAAACTATTTTTTTTTAGGTGCTAGCCATTTTATTTTATGTTTAAAGAGGTGGCTAAATTTAGTTATGCTCATGACAAAAGCTGTACATTGAGCACCAATATGAGAGTCGGAAAAAATCATCTGTCACTCCCTATCCTCTGATCCTATAAAGTAGGCAAAATTCAGAAGTTAACAAATATGTATCATATATTTAATATAGCACTGTATTTTGGCGCTTCATGAAAATAATGTTATACACATGAATTTTATTAAAGCATTAGCTATCAGTTCTTAGATCCTTCATACTGTTTGAATTAAAAAACATACAGTAAAACATACAGTATATAATAAAGTATGTATAAATTTAAAAAAGTACAGTAAATATAAAAAACATACAGTATATAATATTATAAAAATTTTCTAAATCAAACAATTTTATTTCTACTTGACAAGGTAATATTGTTAACATATCTGTTTTAAGTGATACTTCTTTATACAATGTAATTTTGAAAACCCTTATAAATAGGTTTAATTAAAAAAATAAAGAAAATGTATGGAAGCAGAAATTTAAAGAAAAATTAAGAATATATTGAAAAATTAAATTAAAAACTGAAAATAAAATGCTTTAGATAGTATTTACTAAATTTGTTTGTAATTTAATTAAAATAATAACTGAAATAATTTTACATTTAAATTTACATTAAAAATATCTCATCAGATATCCTTACAATAATTTGTAACAAAATGTATAGATGAAAATATAATATACAAGACGTATTTTGATAACGGCAGAAAAAGTTCGGATTTTAAAATTATTACTAAAATTCATGTTATACACATGAATTTTACTAAAGCAATAGCTATCAGTTCTTGGATCCTTCATACTGTTTGAATTAAAAAACATACAGTATGATCTATATAAATTATGTAAATCAAACAATTTTATTTCTACTTGACAAGGTAATATTGTTAATATACCTGTTTTAAGTGATACTTCTTTATACAATGTAATTTTGAAAACCCTTATAAATAGGTTTAATTAAAAAAATAGTGGAAATGTATAGAAGCAGAAATTAAAATAAAATGAAGAATATATTGAAAAATTAAATTAAAAACTGAAAATAAAATGCTTTAGATGGTATTTAATAAATTTGTTTTTAATTTAATTAATATAATAGCTAAAATAATTTTACATTTAAATTTATATTAAAAATATCTCATCAGATACCCTTACAATAATTTGTAATAAAATTCATAGATGAAATTAGAATATACAAGGCCTATTTTGATAACGGCAGAAAAAGTTCTGGTTATAAAATCTCTAGTTTTGTATAACGTTCAGGAAATGCAAATCATTTGAGCTCTGATTTATATGTGTAGATAAATCTAAAATATGTTAATCAAGAATGTTGTTCATAAACGCCTTTTGCTAACGATCGATAGGTATTTTACTATTTTAGATCAAATTCATTAACTCTTTAAAAAGAAAGCATTAATTTCAAGTCAAAGTTTCCTCACTCTAAAGGAAAAGGCATAATGATGATTAACAAGTTAGTATTTATTTATAAAGCTGTTTCTAGGATTTAAAAAGATAGAAAATAACAAAATTACTCTTTTGTAATACATAACTTTTCAGATATTTTTACTGAAAATCTGGATCACACTTTCTTAATTTATAAGAGAATACTTTTTGATTGATTGTTTAAATATAATAGGAGTACATAAGGTCCGTAGAGTAAATCAAGCTCCTAAGCAGTTATCTAATAGTGGATTTGTTTCTGAGTGTAAAATTAAAATGTGTGTATTTTAAAATCTCTAGAGGTACTAATAATGTTTCATGATGCTTTTTCAACTCTAACTTTCTCCATGTTTTGAAGAAATATAAAATTGATAGATTAAAGGTTTATTTATAGTCTACCTACTGTTTCAGTTTTTAATGCAAAACCTCTAATTAAGTGACAATTGTCTAGCTTGTTAAGTTGTCAGAATTTTTTCTTGCTCTTTTGGACACAGATATTAAACTGATGTAATTTTGTGCTGTATAAAAAATTTTAAAAATGATCAAAAGTATTTCTAATATTTATATAAAACGCATTTTCTATGTTCCAATTCCCATTAAAATGCTTCTTAGTTCTGCGAATTTTTAAAAATTTACAAACTTTCCTCTTTGCAGCTTTTCTCAAGGTAATTTGAGATTTTTTGGACTGTATGCAATGATAAACAGAAAATTCATAATTTAACTATTAAAAATCCCCTATTGTGTTTATAATTTAAGCATAATGTGTACTGGAATAATAAATTAAACGCATATATGATTGAACAGAATATTTGTTTCAAGTATATGTAAAATATTTAAAGAATTGATTTGACAATAGAGCTTTATATAAATATTGAAATATAAAAAGATGAAATATGGAATTTTAAATATATCTGTATCATAGAAGTTTCAAATTCAATGTTTTAATTCCTCTCAGTATTATTTTCTTTGAAGCTTAGCATATTTTGATTTGACCATAAAATGTGCAACTTTAAAATTTTCAATGGGAAAATACTTTGAGAAGGTATTAAAAAGAAAACATTAACAAACGGGGTAACTTCACACAGTGGAATCTAATGAAAGTGAAAATTAAATGTCTTCTTTTATTTATGGTCATTTTTCTTAAATTTTACTTTTTCCGTGTTACTCCACTGAGAAAATGAACTTTAAATTAATAGGTCGTATAGTTGTAGATGTTTCTTGCAAATGTTTCTTGCAAAAAGTAAATGTTAAAAATTGAAAGATTTGGGAGTTTATGAAATTTGACAAAATAGTTAGAAGTATGCTTTGTATTTATCTATTAAAATATAATTTAGTAATTAAGGTTTATTTCGAATGATTTAGAAAGTAACAAATTAAAATGGAGTTCATGTATTAAGTAATTACAACGAATGAGCTTGAGTTTCAAAGGGCTATAAATATGTTTTCATGAAATTTTTAGAATATATAATTTATATACAAAATATCAATCTTTGGATCAAAGGATATATACTTTGTTTAGTCCTCAATAGGGAACTTAAGTTTTTTTCAGTTACAAAAATATTCTTTTAGCAAATTATATTGTCGAGATTTCAAAAATTTGCTAAAATTTAAGTGCAACATTGCATAAAATAGGAATGGGCTTTAAATACA
The DNA here is from genome assembly GCA_951213105.1 of Amaurobius ferox. Classification (NCBI taxonomy): domain Eukaryota; kingdom Metazoa; phylum Arthropoda; class Arachnida; order Araneae; family Amaurobiidae; genus Amaurobius; species Amaurobius ferox. The sequence continues at coordinate 18,270,213 of OX578153.1, forward strand.
AATTAATTTAAATTCATAATAAGCAATAGATTCTATGAACCTAAATAAGTATCATTAAGTATAATTAGATACTAAAAATTTGGTTTCTATTGTAATATTTTCTGAGTAGTGTTACACTCAAGCTGTTGTACCAATTTATTGTTCTATAAATAGTTCATGCTTTCCAACTCTATAAAAAATATGCCTTTATATTATGTTTTAAAAAAATTACACATTGAAAGAAAATATTGATTTATCGTTGGAAATTAAAAGTATGTTTCTAAAGTGTTATATTTTATAAAACATAAAATGTTCCAATATCATGATTTTTTTTTCAATTTTCAACTTCTTAACACATTACCTGCTGCGAATCCAATATTCAGATGAATTTCTTTTCATTTACAGACTTCGCATCCAAATAGTGGTGATGGAATTTATGATTTTATGTGAATGCCTCCATAGTTTAGTGACATTATAAAAAAAAAAAAAAAAAAAAAAAAACAATGAACGAAATTATGGCTCTACAAAACGTTTTTTCCTTTTTTGTGTGAATGTAATTTTGGAGTATGAATTTAAAGAAAATGACTTTTTCTTAATATATTAATTTAAAGAATGTGAACATTATAATTATTTCCATACATATTCAAAAGCATCTTAGATTCATAATTTTTTTATATGAATGATTTTTCTGTTTTGGTGACATTTATTATCCAGAAAAAATATTGAGAGAAATGGTGATTCCACAAATTTTTTTTCTTATTTTTTATGAATGTAATTTTGAGGCATAAATTTAGAGAAAAAGTATTTTTTCAATTATAAAACAGTTGAACATTAAAATTAGTAATATACATATTCTAAGACATCTTAGATTAGACAGCATTACATTCTAACAGTTTTGAACAGTTTATAGTTATAGTTAATTTTACTATTCTATTCTCAAATTTTTTCTATACTCTATTTTTAGAACATTTATTTTGCAGGATGTTTCTTAAAATATGTCCTGGAAGAGGATCAAATGAAAGAAAGATTAAATGCAGAAAGGATCAATAACACATTTAACACATTTTAACTTAAACAAGTTGTTATAATTTTGTAATTCAACTACAATTATTAAATACATGCAAATTTTGATATGGCATCTTGTAATTTTTTTTAATGTTATTTATGAAATGTTAAAATATACTGCAACGTAATAGCTGGGGATATTGACACAATTGTTCACTTAAGTAGAAAAACAAAACATGACCTGATGAATAGTTATACCCTAAGGATCATTTTAAGTTATTTGGATTTTCTCTAATTTGATTGGTTTTCAGTTTAGATATGTATTTTTAGGTGCTAAATACGAATTCGAAGTGAAAGTTAACATTTTGCAATAAGAAGTCCTTAAAAATGGATGGCGACCAAAATTTCAAACTTTGTAATTTATTTTCGGTTTTAACACTAGCAAAAATTATCCTACTTTGTTCAAGCTGTTGGAAGTGTAGAAATAGTTACTAATTAATAGAAAAAAAAGTTGGCCATCCATTTCGGTGTGTGGGAATAATGTAAATAATTTGACTAGTTGACCCAAGACAGCAATCAACTTTCGCCTAGAATCATACCAATCAATACAGATTGGAATTTGTGTATGATATGTTAAAATATCTACAAGAAACAATTAACATGTCCAGAATATTCCAAAATAAGAGATATAGTACTAAGTTTATATTTTAACTTGCATGATTGATTGTATTGATCATTATTAGCCATCATGGATGCTTCAATATCCAGACCTTCATCCACTTACTAGTGTTTGATCTGAAAGTTCTTCAAGCTCATGAAATGTGAGAAGATTTCAAACCAATAATGCGTAGGTACTTTTCTTTATATATCTTTGGAATATTTTGGACAAGTCAACTTTTCCTTGGAAATATTCTGACATATCATACACAAATTCCGATTCCTCTTGGTCTCATTCTGGACAGACGTCAATTGCTTCCTTGGGTCAACTAGTCTGAAACTTTTTGGCATCATCATGGAACTTGGCCGCAGTCATTTTCTATTGATTAGCAACTATTTCTACGGTTCTGAAAATCTTAAACAAAATATGATAATTATTACAAATTGTAAAAATACGTATAAAATTTAAAATCAATCAAATTTGCCAGTAAATAGCAAAATTGATTTCAAAATGTAAACTTTAATTTATAATTCATATATAGCATCTGAAAATACATGTTTATAATGAAAATCAATAAAATCAGTCCGTAATTAGAGAACGTTGAAAATTTGGCTACCACCTTGAAATTATGTGTCACTTTTGAAGTGTCCGTTAAGATGATCCTTAGGATATGTATGACTATTCATCATGCCAAATTTCATGCTTATATGCATAAGTGAACAACTGCAGCTGAACTAACTTATGCTACTGATTTCAAAGTGTACATTGTGTCCAAGTCTAGTGTAAAGAGTAAACTTATTTAGTCTTGGGGGAGTATTAAATAATTTGATACAACAATGGGAATAAGAGGTTTTTTATCAGCAATCATTGTGTACTTGTATGAAAACTTAAAAATAAAACCAACTTCAAATATATTTATATAATTTTCTTTGTATGAAATAATGTAGCAAAATAGACATGCTTGGATTGTTGGTACATTTTTTTTATGGATGTGCTTATTCAATAACTATCAGACGTCAATTAAAAATGGACACACCTCATGACATTTAAAAGCAGAATTTTAGAGTTAGAACTTGGGATTGCCTTCATATTCGCAGAAAAAAATATTCTTTCAGAAAAACTAATTTTACAATACAATTAAAAAGTTTAAAAGGCATTTATATTAAATTTCTTTTTCTCACTAAAATCAGCTATTTTAAAAAATTCTATAAAAAAATGTCATAAATATACAGTCTGAAAATATAAAAATTTTAATTCCAATCCAACCATTATATTCTAACTTTTAAACACATGAAAATATTTTTAATTGAAAATAAGATTTTCCTTGTATCATTTGAATCGCATTAAAAATCTATATCTGCACTCTGAAATCAAAAATGCAATTTTAAAAGAATTAAATATTAATTAAAAATCCAAGTAAAACATACAATAAATATGGTTAGTACTATACTTTAACAACTGAAATTATACCAATTCTTCAATTTTATTGGCATAAATATTATGAAAAAATTTTCTAAATTGTTCTGTGCAAATTGCAGAGAAAAGTCGTACATTAAATATGTCACTATATATTTTAAATTGAATTACAGAAATAAACTTCTGTAAATTGCTTGCAAAATTTTATGTTGGTCATAAAATCACAGGAATAAATATGTCAAGCTTTGTTTTATGCCAAATTAATTTTGAAATATTAAATCGTCTGTAAAATTATATGCTGGTCACAAAGTCAACATTTTGAAATTTTTATTAAATTTTATAAAAATGACTGTGAAATTATATATCAGCCATAAATTCAAAGTCTGTGTTGATTTTGTGACCAAATTTTATAGTCACTTTTGTAAAATTTATTTCTGTGCTTTTCCGACCAAAATGTAATTTTACGAAAAAATATACCTGTGATTTTGCAACCAACGTGTAAGTTTACGAGCAATATTCTAAAATTTATCCTAGCGATTTTACGACCAACGTGTAATTTTACAGATCATTTTCTCGATTTTGCGGATAGTATTATGAAATTTACGGCCATATAAATGCAGTCAAAAAATAATGTTACGAACAATTTCCTAAAAATTACGGCCATGATTTTACGGCCAAAAATAGTTTTACGGATAATTTCTTTAAGTTTACGGCCACATAATCGTGACCAAAAATTAATTTTACGGACAATGTCCTTAAAATTACGACCACAAAATTACGGTCATCCATGTTTTTTTACACCATGTATTTTTTTTTTTTTTTAGTGTGGCTTACAATTTATCTCTCCCATACCATACTACCTCCCACAACATTTTACATTTATATAACTTGGTAGCACATTCCGGCTTAACTGTTCTATCTAATTCTAAGCACATACAAACAAATTAGTATAAATGGAATGCGTCGTAGCGCCATCTATAACAATGAGGATAGAGAATTAAATTCTCAACATCCTCTTCCCGGATGAACGATTAGTTCATCCAAATTGCTATCCCTAAAATATACATTGATAATCAAATAATATACTAAATTACAATTCAGATATAAAATTAATTCTTACCTTACTGTCGCAATTCTAATACTTCAACACAAAACAATTTTTAAATGTTACAGCCAATTCAAGAAAGTTATAAGTATAAACAAATATAACAATGAATGTCATGAATAAATTTAACGTTCAAATGTCCTGAACTTCAAGAGGATATACAATTGCACAGGGCGTCTTATAGTTCCACCTTTAGTCTCAATTGCATAGGAACGAACTTTACCATCACGGCTGAGGTAGTTTCTCGGAACAAGTTCGTCATTGATCAGCGAATCTATGTCATTATATGAAGCTCAAGGTTTTTTAGAAGGAGGCACAGAGTTTTCTGACCTTAAATTTAATAGATACACCTTTTTCCATATTTTTCAAAATTGATCAAGAAGTTTTTCGCGATAATTATAACGATTCACCAACAATTTCTTGGTACTGGAGAATGCTTCACTGCTCAGTCTCACTACTGGTAAACACATTGGTCGTATTCCCAACAAGGAATGGGCAGGAGTAAGCGGAAATGGTTCTTGAGGATCTAAATACACATGTTATTGGTCTGGCGTTTATCACTGCTTCAATCTCCGTGAGCACTGTTTCAAGCTCATCAGTTGTTAACGATGTCTTTCCAACTATCTTCCCCAGACACACCTTCACTGAGCGCACCAATCTTTTGTAAAAACCTCCCCACCAGGCTCCCTTCTCAACAATATACTTCCACTTTATTCTATGCGATGCATAAAATTCTCTTACATCCGCACGATGTATAATTTTCCACATTCTTCTAAGTTCGAAATCTGCACGTTTGAACGTTTTGGCGATGTCCGAATACACTGAAGAGCATAATCCTCTTCTGGCAATGAATCTACGAAAATCTAATAGGAATGTTTCGGTCGTAAGACTATTCACAAGTTCCAAATGAACAGCTCTGGTGACTGCACACGTGAATTGAAGAATATAATGTTTCACGTCACTGTTCTTGATGAAGACAGGTCCTGCAAAATCTAAACCGGTGATGGCGAAAGGGGGTGATATTTCAATTCTGTCCGCTGGTAAAGGCGCCATAATTTGAGTTCCTGAACGAACGTTGCATCTTTTACAAATGGCACATTTCCGAATAAATGACTTTATAATCTGTCTCCTCAAATAATCCAGTAATTTTTTCTGACTTGCACAACAGTGTCTGCCACTCCGGAATGAAGAACCTTCTCATGCGCTTGTTTCACTATGAGTTCAGAGAATCGGTGCTTAGTAGGTAACAAAATTGGATGTTTCTCATGATACTTTAAATTCGATCTTTGTAATCTTCCTCCTACAAGAATTAATCCTTCATCATTCTTAAATGGATCTAGATCACTAATGCGTGAATTCTTCGGTAAATTTTTGTTTTCTCGAAAACATTTGGCCTCTATTGGAAAATTTTCATCTTGAATTTTGCGTATCCAAAATTGTTCGGCAGCTAAACTTTCTTCTGCGGTTAATTCAGATGTCAGACTTTTCTTCTTGTGTTTTATCCTTGAATTTAGCCTAAATCTCTTTATCCAAGCTGTTATCCTATAAATTCGCATGATTGAACTGAATTTGTTTAAATCAAGAAGTTGATCTTCAGCCTTACAATTTTTATTAGCACAATTAACAGCTATTTCAAACTTCGATCGTAACTCTTCTTTGACTACTTCTTTGTTCCATTTATTCTTAGGCCACTTAGCTTGACCATCGCCTGGTTTGACCAAACAATCAGGTCCTTTCCACCACTTTCTTGAATTTAATAACTCATCTACTGAGCACCCTCTTGAAAGTATGTCAGCAGGATTTTCACTTGAACGGCAATATTTCCAATTTTGTGGATCTGAATTTGTTTGAATTTCAGTTACTCTATTGTATATAAATGGTTTCCACCTCTTTGCATTCCCACGAATCCATCCAATAGCTACTGTTGTTAGATCGAATTCATCATTTGGAGTATATTTTTGTTCTTCTACTGGTGCTCTACTGAGGGCATCAACGTGGCGCATTTTATCCCCTGAACGATGTTTTACTTCGTAGTCGAATTCGCTCAAGAGTTCTGCCCACCGGGCAATCTGAGGCTTGAGATTCCTTTGAGTGACAATAAATGTTATCGCTGAACAGTCCGTTACTAGAGTAAAATGTTTTCCAATAAGAAATGGTCGCAATCGTGTCATTGACCAACAGTAGCAATCAACTCTAAACGACTTGAGTGATAGACTGCTTCATCGGGATTCGTTCGACGGCTTATGCAGTATACTAGACGTAATCTTTTATCTTTATCGTATTGAAGGAGCATTCCAGATAATCCGACTGAATTTGCCTCGGTATGGAGTTCAATTTCATCACGGTTGTCATAAAGTTTTAGTACCGGTTTAGAAGTTAAACGTAACTTTAATTCATCGAATTCCTTTTTGGTGATCCGCAGTCCATTCAAATGTAGAATTTTTCTTCAACAATTGGGTTAACGGAGATGCTAACAAAGCATAGCGTTCTATTAATCTGCGAAAGAAACTAGAAAGTCCTAAAAATCTTCTCAGCTCTCTTACATTTCTTGGTGGTGGAATTTCTGATATTGCCGCAAGTTTTCGAGATCCAGGTTTTATTCCTTCCTTTGATATTGAGAAACCCAAATAGTCTATTTCTTCCATCGCAAATTCACATTTCGATAGTTTGAGCGTTATTCCTACTTCACGAAGTTTCGTCAGAACTTTACGTAATCTAGTTATCAAATCTTCAACTGTTTTAGCTGCTATGAGCTATATCATCGATAAAACAAGTTACGACATTCCACAAAAGATCGTCCAGCGCCACTGTCATGGCTCTTTGAAAAACAGCAGGTCCATTTGTTAATCCAAAAATTAATCTTTTTGGCTCATAATGGCCATCGGGTGTAACAAATGCTGCCTTGTGCCTTGAATCTACATGTAGAGGAATCTAGTTGAAACCTTGTGCAGAATCGAGAATACAGAAAAGATTATATCCAGTCAATCTATCAAGTAAGTCATCAATGTGTGGCAAAGGAAATTTATTTTTTACCGTCTGTGCATTTAAACGCCTATAATCTATGACCATACGGTAATCTCCTGTTTTCTTTTTTACTAATAATACAGGGCTACTATAATCCGAAGTACTATTTTGAATGACTCCTTGTTCTTTCAGTTCGGTAATAATTTTTCGTAAAATTTCACGTTCGTGATATGACGTACGGTATGGAGCATGCGAAATCGGCTTGCTTCCAAGAACTTCCGTAATTTTCATAGTTGTGGTTTTGATGCATCCCAACTCATTGGTTTTCACTGCAATACAGTCTCTGAATTCATTTAAAAGAGCATACACCTTTTGTGCTTCTGATTCTGTGAGCTGAGATCCGACTTTAATTTAATTTAACATTAACGGTTCACGAAATGAAGGTTCTTGATCTTCCAATTGGATATGTGGACTTTCACCAAATTCAAAGGATTTATCAAAAGTTTCATTTTTCTCACAATTTTCTTGTGCAACATTTAAGTAATTCTCGTCAAAATCTTCATTTTCATTGTTCTCTATTACTGTATTTGGAATTACATTCCCTCTAAGGACGACTTGATTTCCTTTTATGCGAATTTTACTATTGGTAAAATTTATGACTGGAACACACGCTACACCATTTTGAACATATATTTCATTACTTTGAGAGTTCTGCTCTTCAATAATAAAGGAATTTAAATTTATATCATTATTTACAGAATTAACTAGCTATACACTATGAGGTTGCACAATCACAGCTTTTTCACTTTTAAGTACTGCTTTGCAAATCGAATCATTTTTAAGATTAAAATTTTCTAATAAATCGGAATTGTTTTCATCTACTAACATAGAATTTCCTTGCTTTTGTACTAATGCTACATTTGGAAAATCAATAACATTTGTCCCTTTAAGTACATCAGGTCCTTTGAAACTATCATCAGGAACAGCAAGAAAGCGAATCGATCTTAACTTTATCTCATCAATAACAATATTGCAATAAACAACACTAAAGGGTGTCAAACTACCCCCCAATACCTTTCAAGTTTTCTGGTGCTTCTTTTTCAATAGTTTTATTAAGAGCTGATACCAATTTAAGTTTCATTAAACTCACATTCGAACCCGTGTTGATAATAGATGAAATTGAATTTAATCCGTCAACATTTATAATTCATATATATATCATCGTATATATATCATCACGAGATTCACTGAACTGAGTGCTGCTAGCGTAAGGTTACAAGAAAATAGTTCTCGGTTGCGGTTGGCGCGTACAATTAGCTTACACTTGGCAATGTCAGTTTTACTGGAGCAACTGGTGTTTTTGAAGCAACAAAATTGACACTGAATAATTTCTTTTCTGTTCTGAAACGTACATATGCTACAGCTCCATAGGCGGCTCCGCTTGAATCACAGAAAATGTGCATCTGTAACTGATGCTAATCGAGAGTGATTTCACTCGAAAAGTAACATCTTCCAATGGATAAATCTTGCAATTTTGCAAGTTCCATGCACCAATCATTCCATTTACGTTTCAAATCATCTGGCAGTTCTTGATCCCATTCTAAACCTTTTTCCCACAAATCTTGAAACAATTTGAAACTGGTAAACACATTGGTCGTATTCCCAACAAGGAATGGGCAGGAGTAAGTGGAAATGGTTCTTGAGGATCTAAATACACATGTTATTGGTCTGGCGTTTATCACTGCTTCAATCTCCGTGAGCACTGTTTCAAGCTCATCAGTTGTTAACGATGTCTTTCCAACTATCTTCCCCAGACACACCTTCACTGAGCGCACCAATCTTTTGTAAAAACCTCCCCACCAGGCTCCCTTCTCAACAATATACTTCCACTTTATTCTATGCGATGCATAAAATTCTCTTACATCCGCACGATGTATAATTTTCCACATTCTTCTAAGTTCGAAATCTGCACGTTTGAACGTTTTGGCGATGTCCGAATACACTGAAGAGCATAATCCTCTTCTGGCAATGAATCTACGAAAATCTAATAGGAATGTTTCGGTCGTAAGACTATTCACAAGTTCCAAATGAACAGCTCTGGTGACTGCACACGTGAATTGAAGAATATAATGTTTCACGTCACTGTTCTTGATGAAGACAGGTCCTGTAAAATCTAAACCGGTGATGGCGAAAGGGGGTGATATTTCAATTCTGTCCGCTGGTAAAGGCGCTATAATTTGAGTTCCTGAACGAACGTTGCATCTTTTAAAAATGGCACATTTCCGAATAAATGACTTTATAATCTGTCTCCTCAAATAATCCAGTAATTTTTTCTGACTTGCACAACAGTGTCTGCCACTCCGGAATGAAGAACCTTCTCATGCGCTTGTTTCACTATGAGTTCAGAGAATCGGTGCTTAGTAGGTAACAAAATTGGATGTTTCTCATGATACTTTAAATTCGATCTTTGTAATCTTCCTCCTACAAGAATTAATCCTTCATCATTCTTAAATGGATCTAGATCACTAATGCGTGAATTCTTCGGTAAATTTTTGTTTTCTCGAAAACATTTGGCCTCTATTGGAAAATTTTCATCTTGAATTTTGCGTATCCAAAATTGTTCGGCAGCTAAACTTTCTTCTGCGGTTAATTCAGATGTCAGACTTTTCTTCTTGTGTTTTATCCTTGAATTTAGCCTAAATCTCCTTATCCAAGCTGTTATCCTATAAATTCGCATGATTGAACTGAATTTGTTTAAATCAAGAAGTTGATCTTCAGCCTTACAATTTTATTAGCACAATTAACAGCTATTTCAAACTTCAATCGTAACTCTTCTTTGACTACTTCTTTGTTCCATTTATTCTTAGGCCACTTAGCTTGACCATCGCCTGGTTTGACCAAACAATCAGGTCCTTTCCACCACTTTCTTGAATTTAATAACTCATCTACTGAGCACCCTCTTGAAAGTATGTCAGCAGGATTTTCACTTGAACGGCAATATTTCCAATTTTGTGGATCTGAATTTGTTTGAATTTCAGTTACTCTATTGTATATAAATGGTTTCCACCTCTTTGCATTCCCACGAATCCATCCAATAGCTACTGTTGTTAGATCGAATTCATCATTTGGAGTATATTTTTGTTCTTCTACTGGTGCTCTACTGAGGGCATCAACGTGGCGCATTTTATCCCCTGAACGATGTTTTACTTCGTAGTCGAATTCGCTCAAGAGTTCTGCCCACCGGGCAATCTGAGGCTTGAGATTCCTTTGAGTGACAATAAATGTTATCGCTGAACAGTCCGTTACTAGAGTAAAATGTTTTCCAATAAGAAATGGTCGCAATCGTGTCATTGACCAACAGTAGCAATCAACTCTAAACGACTTGAGTGATAGACTGCTTCATCGGGATTCGTTCGACGGCTTATGCAGTATACTAGACGTAATCTTTTATCTTTATCGTATTGCAGGAGCATTCCAGATAATCCGACTGAATTTGCCTCGGTATGGAGTTCAATTTCATCACGGTTGTCATAAAGTTTTAGTACCGGTTTAGAAGTTAAACGTAACTTTAATTCATCGAATTCCTTTTTGGTGATCCGCAGTCCATTCAAATGTAGAATTTTTCTTCAACAATTGGGTTAACGGAGATGCTAACAAAGCATAGCGTTCTATTAATCTGCGAAAGAAACTAGAAAGTCCTAAAAATCTTCTCAGCTCTCTTACATTTCTTGGTGGTGGAATTTCTGATATTGCCGCAAGTTTTCGAGATCCAGGTTTTATTCCTTCCTTTGATATTGAGAAACCCAAATAGTCTATTTCTTCCATCGCAAATTCACATTTCGATAGTTTGAGCGTTATTCCTACTTCACGAAGTTTCGTCAGAACTTTACGTAATCTAGTTATCAAATCTTCAACTGTTTTAGCTGCTATGAGCTATATCATCGATAAAACAAGTTACGACATTCCACAAAAGATCGTCCAGCGCCACTGTCATGGCTCTTTGAAAAACAGCAGGTCCATTTGTTAATCCAAAAATTAATCTTTTTGGCTCATAATGGCCATCGGGTGTAACAAATGCTGCCTTGTGCCTTGAATCTACATGTAGAGGAATCTAGTTGAAACCTTGTGCAGAATCGAGAATACAGAAAAGATTATATCCAGTCAATCTATCAAGTAAGTCATCAATGTGTGGCAAAGGAAATTTATCTTTTACCGTCTGTGCATTTAAACGCCTATAATCTATGACCATACGGTAATCTCCTGTTTTCTTCTTTACTAATAATACAGGGCTACTATAATCCGAAGTACTATTTTGAATGACTCCTTGTTCTTTCAGTTCGGTAATAATTTTTCGTAAAATTTCACGTTCGTGATATGACGTACGGTATGGAGCATGCGAAATCGGCTTGCTTCCAAGAACTTCCGTAATTTTCATAGTTGTGGTTTTGATGCATCCCAATTCATTGGTTTTCACTGCAATACAGTCTCTGAATTCATTTAAAAGAGCACACACCTTTTGTGCTTCTGATTCTGTGAGCTGAGATCCGACTTTAATTTAATTTAACATTAACGGTTCACGAAATGAAGGTTCTTGATCTTCCAATTGGATATGTGGACTTTCACCAAATTCAAAGGATTTATCAAAAGTTTCATTTTCCTCACAATTTTCTTGTGCAACATTTAAGTAATTCTCGTCAAAATCTTCATTTTCATTGTTCTCTATTACTGTATTTGGAATTACATTCCCTCTAAGGACGACTTGATTTCCTTTTATGCGAATTTTACTATTGGTAAAATTTATGACTGGAACACACGCTACACCATTTTGAACATATATTTCATTACTTTGAGAGTTCTGCTCTTCAATAATAAAGGAATTTAAATTTATATCATTATTTACAGAATTAACTAGCTATACACTATGAGGTTGCACAATCACAGCTTTTTCACTTTTAAGTACTGCTTTGCAAATCGAATCATTTTTAAGATTAAAATTTTCTAATAAATCGGAATTGTTTTCATCTACTAACATAGAATTTCCTTGCTTTTGTACTAATGCTACATTTGGAAAATCAATAACATTTGTCCCTTTAAGTACATCAGGTCCTTTGAAACTATCATCAGGAACAGCAAGAAAGCGAATCGATCTTAACTTTATCTCATCAATAACAATATTGCAATAAACAACACTAAAGGGTGTCAAACTACCCCCCAATACCTTTCAAGTTTTCTGGTGCTTCTTTTTCAATAGTTTTATTAAGAGCTGATACCAATTTAAGTTTCATTAAACTCACATTCGAACCCGTGTTGATAATAGATGAAATTGAATTTAATCCGTCAACATTTATAATTCATATATATATCATCGTATATATATCATCACGAGATTCACTGAACTGAGTGCTGCTAGCGTAAGGTTACAAGAAAATAGTTCTCGGTTGCGGTTGGCGCGTACAATTAGCTTACACTTGGCAATGTCAGTTTTACTGGAGCAACTGGTGTTTTTGAAGCAACAAAATTGACACTGAATAATTTCTTTTCTGTTCTGAAACGTACATATGCTACAGCTCCATAGGCGGCTTCGCTTGAATCACAGAAAATGTGCATCTGTAACTGATGCTAATCGAGAGTGATTTCACTCGAAAAGTAACATCTTCCAATGGATAAATCTTGCAATTTTGCAAGTTCCATGCACCAATCATTCCATTTACGTTTCAAATCATCTGGCAGTTCTTGATCCCATTCTAAACCTTTTCCCCACAAATCTTGAAACAATTTTTTAATCCTTATCACAAAAGGAGATATTATTCCCATGGGATCAAAAAGTTAACTTGCTAACTTCAAAATACTTCTTTTAGTATTACTGCAATCTTCCAGTGCTTTGAAAAGTGATGATAAATCAAATTTAAATTCGTATGTTGAAGTGTTCCACGTAATTCCTAAAACCTTGATAATCACTGTCTCATCTTCCACTGCTTGATTAAAATTTGTATTAAGCCAAATATGCCCAAGTTCCACTGAATTTGTTCTATATTTACGAAGATTCATATTTGCTTTTTTCAAAATAAATTTGGGATCCCTTGATAAACCTTCAGCATTGATAACATTATCTGCACCAGAAATAATATCGTCCACGCATAAATTTCCATTTAAGATTTTAAAAGCTTTTAGATGAGATATTTCATATTTCTTGATATGATGCTTTATCATCGCCGCTAAAATGAATGCAATCGAAGCTTCTCGGCAATCTACTTCTATGCGAATAAATTCTACGAGTTGCTTAATTTCGAATCAACAGTGTGCACAAATTAACGTAAATTGAATCAGCTTTTCTTGTAAAGGCAACTTGCAGCATTTCAACTGGCTGTAAAATGGCAATAACAGAGTTCATCGGATGCGTAATAATATTTTCTAATAACCAACATTTATTAAAATTCTTATTCGTCATTTTTTTAAAATTCAATAAAATCGTCCGTGATTTCTTTTTTTCAAATAAAATAAAATGTCCAATTTATTGTATAAAATTTCTGTATAAAAATTCTAACAGATTTGTTTGACTAAAACAATTAATATAAACTATTTAAAATGCCAGATTAAAATGAAATCTACAGCGATTAATGCTGACATCTGTGTTTATTCAATTCCGATTTTTCACTAAATGCTTGTTCGCAATAATAACATTCAAAAATCATATCGTCCCCATGCACGAGACCGTGAACTGTTAAATCGGCACTATTAGGAAATGCTTTACTGCATACAAGACATTTAAAAGCATTCCCATTAACTTCGCCTGTATTACATATTTCACAGGTGAACTGCTTGTCTTTCAAAAACCGAACACAGTATTTCAATTCAAATATATTGTTGCATTTGATACATTCTAGCGTGTAAATGTGGCTACTTTTATGAACTTCGAAATCATCTAAATTAGCAAACACTTTCTGGCATATTTCACATATAAATGGCTTTTCTCTTGTATGCAGAACCATGTGTCGCTCCATAATAACTTTACGACAGAACTTTTTGTGACATATGTCACAAGTAAATGGTTTTTGACCTATGTGAACATATTTATGTTGATATAACTGTTGCTTTTTAACAAAGGATTTGCAACAAATATCGCATGTAAATACATGCCGAAATTTATGAACATTCAAATCAACTTTTGTTCTAAATACTTTCTGGCACACTTCACAAAAATATTTCTTGCAACGAAAAATATGATTATCTAACGAATTCTTACGCGTAAACGATTTTCGACATTTAGTACATCGAAATAATTTTACACCAGTATGAACACGTTGATGTACTATCAAATTATTGCGTTCTGCAAAAGAAATATGGCATATTTCACATTCAAATGGTTTTTCACCTGTGTGTAAGCGTTCATGTTTATTTAAATGACTTTTGAATTTAAATTCCTTTTGACAATACTTACACACATTTTTAGATGGATATTTGTGCATCAGATTGTGGATACTTAGAAGAGTTAATGTATCAAATTCCACATGACATCTTTCACATAGAAAGGCATTCGATGTTTCCATTTTGTACTGAAGTTAATGAAAATTATTACGGTGATCTCAACATATGTTAAAATGCGGTGCTTAAAAATCACCCGACCACACCTAGCTCTTCTACCGTTAAAAACGTTACGGTTACTTAGAAGATGATTAAAGTGATTTCTGGATGATACGAGATCTCTGATTGGTTCGTTATTTCAAGCTCGAAAATACAACTACAACTTCTAACTATTTATATTCTCATTTCTCGTAAGCAATTTGCTTATTTTCGTGATACATCAAATATGTTCTATAGGAATAATATAAACATCATTCACGTTTACACAATATATATATACATTATGAAGAAAGATTTAATTATAATTTAGCGGGAATTCTTTTCTTTTAAAGGAAATACGTATTTGAAATTAATACATATATTTCTAATTTAAGAAGTTATTAAATTAAAAGCTTCCTCTTCTTAATTGTATTACGATCAGTATATATCGTGTCTTTAATTCACACTATAAATACTATTTCAATGTGGTAGATTTGTATGAATGTTACTACCATTTCAGAAAAATGCGTGTTTGTAATGGAAACAGCCATAAATGTAATTTCATAACTTTTGTTGGGATCTAGTGATTAGTATGCTCTGCTATGTGACACAATGATGCTATTAAATCATAATGCAAATTAATAAATAAGAAAAGCACATAATTTAAAGAGAAATTTATTCCTGATACATTCACAATTGGAAATTTAAAAATATAATATGTTTTTGTTTCATGTGTAACCCTACATTAGGGTAGGTATAAATTAAATAAGTCCTATCCAAGAGCCATGTGCTGCATCAGTTAATTTGGATGAGTAGAATACATAAAAGCAGTGCTGTGGAGTCAGTAACTCAAACCGTCGATATAATGTACTAAATTCAAAATCTCTATGAGTATTCTATATACAGAGTGTTATCAGACTCCATTTGAAGTGAACTCGTGTATGAAGAAACTTCAACAAAAAATGCTTCGAATTGAAATTCTTGGATAATGCATTTTAAAATGGTTACCAATAGAAAAATCTATATAAATAAATTTAAGCATCTGTCTGTTAGTTTGTTTGTCTCATCATCACGAGAGAACGGCTGAACCAAATTTAATAAAATTCTGTCGATAGCCTTGAAATAGCTCTCCTTAAATTTAGTCCAAATTTCCAGGTTCTAAGTCCAGGAGTTGTGGAGATATTAATGAAAAACTAAACATTTTTCTAGCAGTTCTACTCTTTAACTCCCTGGTTCCTCCAAAACGAAAGGTTGGAAATCGTTTTTTAAAACGTTAAAGTGAATTGAAACTTTATCTCTGAGTTTGGCATGAGATTTTTGCAATAATTAGTCACTTTCTGAAAGCATGAATTATTTGAATCATGAATTTAAATGGAAAATTTTTCACCATGGTTTATTTTACACAAGCTTTTACTCAACAATGAAAAGTTTTAAGAAATCAAAATGATTCTATCTTATATCATGTTGCTTGGAAAAGCAATTAAATTAAATGTGTTTGTTAATGTTTATTATTATTTTTCGGTTTCAATAACAAATAAATGGATATAAAAATATATCTTATAAATGAACGGTTTGATTTTTCCTTTAATAATATTAATTGCGGACTGCGTACATCACTTTCATTTATTTTGGGAAAGAGTTTTCGAGTTTATATATTGTGTTTAGCTGATAAACTCATATAATGTGTTTAGCCAATAAATTCATTTAGCCGATTGTTGAAACAGGCACTAGAGCTGGTATATCTTCTAATACAATTTTAGCCTTTTCATGTAGTGTATAAAACGGGATCATAATGTTTTATTCAGATCTGCATATTCAGAGCTACGAATTTCATGAGATCTCGCTAACATGGCAACTTTTCTTAAATGTTGCCAAATTGACGAAAATGTAGCCAAATTGTTATAAACGACGCACATCAATGAAATTAAATTTGTTTTGTTAGAAGAGAGTGTGAAATGATGTTTTTTTAGCATTGATCTGTCAATCCAACCGTCCTACTTAGTAACACATTTAGGGAAGTTTTAAAATGTCTCCAAATTGATGAAAATATTTGTAAATCCATAAAAATATCTTGAAATTAATAAAACTGCGCTAAATAAATGAAATGAATTGTGTTTTGTTAGAGAATAGTACTCTGATGATGTCGTCAATTTTTCGCCAACTGGGTTTGTCAGTTCTACAGTCCCACTTGACGATAAATTTAACGATTTTTTAAAATGTCACTAAATTGACGAAAAAGTCGCCAAACCTACCATAGTGATAGCATTGTTCAAACGATATTTTCCCCCAATTTATTTGAAAGAAATAATATCATGTCGCTTAGCAACGGATTTAAATCCAATGTGTATATGCGGCAGACGATTTTTATTAAATCTTTTCCGATTTGAATAATGGAGATATGTATATAAAATTAATTTCATTGCCATTGCATTTTTGACTGGGTAATATCAATAACGCTCTTCAAGTTTAAACACTATTATTATTGATATTTTCGGGGATTATTGATTCAGAGATCATCGATAGTTTCAAGTTATTATGCCATTGTTTTATTGCAACAAAAATTGTTGAAACTGATATGTTGCATTTTATACGGGTAATCTTCTACAAATGCACGGGTATATTTTCTAATCTACGAGAATATAAGTAGTACAGTTATATTGGCATATATTTTGACATATATTGGAATAAGTACAGCTTTCGGGTATAAAGATTACGGAGATTATTGATATTTTCAATTTTTTACGTCATCTGCTTTATTTTGGCAAAGGTTGAGACCCATATTGTAATACGTGTAATCTTACTAACACTCGGACATATCTTCTAATCTATGACATTATAAGTACTACGGGTATATAATTTTAGCACTTTCATTTTGGCATATATTGGAATCAATTACTACCTTCAGGTACATTATGGGTTTACTGATATTTTCAATTTATACATGTAATCTACTAATGCAGGTTATATCTTCTAACATTCGCGTATATAAGTAGTACGGGTCCCAAACTATTTTTACGCTTTTATTTTGCATATATTGATTCAATTCCATATGTTTTGTGAATTTGCATACAAAAGGGGCCAAGATGTTTTATTCTTCAGATCTGCCCGTGAAGATAATTTTGTATAGCGAGAACAGAGATTCTTAAACTTCCTTTTAGGAGCATTAAATTAAATATTTTAACAGAGTATTTTGATTAAAAATGTCAATTAGTATACCATAGGAATTTGCACACGATGGTGAAGTTTAAGATTCTTTATATTATATACTCTGTATGAAGAACGGGTATGCTGCTAGCATAAAAATAAAATTATTTAAAACTGCAAATTTCGTGTAATTTTAAATAAATATCCTTATTTGAGGTCAATAAAACTCATACAAATGTATATAAATAAGGAAAAATATTTACATTACATTAGAATGCTACAAAAATAACATTAAAGTAAAACCTCATTAAAAATACATGAAACAAATTTGAACGATATCAATCAGTTCAGAGATACATAATGCAGGTAGACATTTTAATCTCTTTGTGTTTTGTCTTAACTTGAGTGATGAAAACTGATTTATGAATAAACAAACTTTGTTAAGTTTTAATTTACGAACTGAAATAAAATTTAAGGAACTGATGGCGGCGACACGTCACATCTTCAAATCGATTATAATAATAATTGAATGACAGATCATTAGACTTTAAAGGTCATTTTATTAAAACATCCATCAAACGTACATATAATTTACAAGTCAAAGCGCTTTCGGGTACCTTCATTCCCTCATATTTCCAATTTTAGTATTTATCCCAATTTTACGTTTTAATTCCAATTTTAGTATTTATTGTATGGTAGTAAATCTTATTTTTATTGAAAAAAATTCTTTATCATACTTCAATGATCACTTCTAATTTATGATTAATTAAATGTATCCTTTCAATTTAATGTATCCAGTACACGTATTTCAGCTGTTTATGCTGAGTTGCTTCATAGCTAGCATCCATGTCCTGCAACAAGTTCTTTAGGTTTAAATTGACATTAACAAAATTATTGTGCAGACTCAAATTGGTGACTTATTGCAAAAGATTTCATATTATTCCCACATTAGGTCGGACGGTCTGGGTATTAACAACAACATTATTCCCTCATTTTGCTCTATCAAAAAAAACACATTAATTCTGATTCTGGCTTATGTATTATTCGTGGCATTGAATTTAGCCTTCCTAACAATGTTATTCGTAAATTGCGCATTGACATTATTTTTTGTGAACGTAATTGCTATTTTTGTCATAACGAACTTGTAGCTTGTTCGCATTATGCGTTTGTGGATTGTTTATTTGATTGCATGTATATACGGTTAAACAATGTCCATAGTAATTTAGAAGTACGGCCTGCCAAAAAAATTTCGGTTTGGTATAACAGGTCTAATCACTCTAAATATTATAATAAAGTTACCCGTTCTGATTTTGTTCCTCATTTGGATAATGTTCCTAATCATATTCCCGCCACTACAAATCAATTTCCCCTTTTTTCTTTATATTCAACCTAATTACTTTCCTTATATACATAATGTATAAGGAAAGTATTGTGACGGGGTCGAAAATTCGAATTCGAGTTTTCGACGGGAGAGCACGTTTCAAGTATCCCTGATCACGAATCAAACATTTTTGAAGTGATGTCTGTGTGTGTGTATGTGTGTGTGTGTGTGTGTGTGAAAGTATGTGTGTGTGTGTGTGTGTGTGTGTCAGTGAGTCTGTGGAGACGATAACTGACGAACGAATGTACCGATTCGAACCAAATTTGGTACAAAAATCACAATCCGTAAACACTGGAAGCCTATTGCTTTTATATGCAATCGAATGTTAAGAACCCCCCTAAATTTTCGAATGAAATTTTGAAAAAATCGTCAAAAAATCAAAACTACTAATAAAGTTACGCAAATAGACATTTCTTATGTAATTTTTCATTAGAAAACGATTGACATGGATTTTAAAACGCTAACATAAACCGTTCTCGAGATATTGTACATTTTTTAAAAAAAAATTATCAAAAAGTCATGTAAAAAAAAATTCTTATTGAGAAACATGTTCACTTTTCATATGTAATACCATGCGACATTGGGTTACATCATTCTCGTGGAAGTAGCTCATTCCATTCATGAAAAAATATACTTTTAGTAATACTTTTGTGTTTGAACGCCAATAGTCATTTATCTGCTGTAAGAATAACTTATTTCTTAGTGCATAACGCTTGGCGAGATTTTGGCGACGAATTTGGCGGGATGTCCCCAACTTGGCGACTTTTTGAAATGTTGCCAAATTAACGAAAATCTCGCAAATGGATAAAAATGGATAAAAATGACGACTAATTGTCGAAAATTTAATATCTTGGAATGAATATTAGTATCTACTATAAGAAAAACCTACTTTTTTTTACTGTAAAAGTAGTAAATTAATTACATTATATAAGGAAAGTCATGTGTTGCCCACATCAGATTTTTTTAAATATAATCGTGATGAGCTCATTCATCTTAAACCCAAGTTTTTTGATCAGCTAAAAGCTTTACCTTTTGTGAATAATTCTTCCCAGGATATTACCTTGACTCAGTGGTTAGCTTTAGAAAGAAGCTCAAAATTTGCTTATCCACATGCTTCATCTAATTTCCTTAATTTGATTTCACATGTTGATGATGATTTTTTCATGTGGATGATAGCCATAGAGATCGGGGACGTTTTGTCAGCTTTAAGGCCCAAAATTTGCTTATTCACCTGCCTCATCTAATTTGTTAATTTAATTAAGCATTTTAAGGGTGATTTATTTCATGTAGATCATAATCATAGAAATCGGGGACGTTTTGCCATGTACCACTCCATTTCTGGTTTTCAAAATGTTAGTAAATTTAAAGGTAAAAATATAATTAAAATTGAAAGTAATCATGGTTCAGAAGATGAGTTACGTGTTGAAATTTCAGAACTTAATAAACTTAAAACCAATAGTAATTTAATGATTTTATCTGCTGACAAAATCAAACATCTACTTATTGATCAAGCTGATTATATTGAAGCAATGTAGAGGTGTGTTGCCGAGATGGATTGCACTAAGGTTAAAAAATTCTCGATTACTGTTATCAACTCTATAATCGTCAAAATTATAAATTCTATTGATCTTCCTTCTAATATAAAATCAGCTGCTTTCCGTAATTCCTACCAGTAGCCTCAATGTTTAGTCAAATTAAATTGCATAAAGTTAATCACCCAATGCAGCCAATCGTTTCAAAATGCAATGGTCCGACTTATTTTTTAGAGAAAGCCTTGGCAAAATTCCTTAAGCCTTTTTTTAATAATCATTCCTATACTGTTACTTTTACTGGACATTTTATTAATAATCTGTTTAATTCTAAGTTTGTTTCTAATTGTACTCTTCACAGTTTCGATGTGGTTTCCTTATTTCCTTGTGTTCTCGTTAGTAAGGCTACTGACATTATTGCCAGTAAGCTTTTATTTCATAATTGTAGTATTCTCTCTGTCAATGCAATAACCTCTGCATTCCGTGGCGATATTTACTTACAAACCTTGGGTTTCCATATGGGTAGCCCTCTGTCTGGTATTTTTGCCGACGCTGTGTTGCAGGAACTCGAAAAAGAAGTTATGCCTTTTTAAACCCAGAAACCTATTCTTTGGCAACTTTACGTTGACGATGTTTTCTTTATTATTTGGGATCATAGTTTGAAGGAACTTCTTAATCTTTTGGATATTGTTAATAATTTTTAATGTTCTTTACTGTTCTTTCCCGTTTTTGGATGTTCTCATTTCGCATAATTCCTTTGGTTTTCAGGCTTCTGTGTTTCGTAAATCCACATTTACCAACACCTGCATTCCTACTAATTCTTTTCACCCCATCTCGTCTGAAAAAGTCTTCTTTAATGTGTATTTTAATCACGCTTTATGTTTGTTCTACTATTTCGAATTTAAACAGTGAAATTGATTTCATCTTTAGACTTGGTCAAGATGCTGGTTACCCTTTCGAGTTTGTTTATCAAATATTTTCAAATATTCGCCGTAAATTTATACAACTCAATTCTAAACTCATTCCCATTAATGATCGTTTGCCGTTTAAAGCTAGCTTTCCGTACCACCCAAAAATTTTTCATCCCCTTATAAAATTTTGTACCGAGTTTAATTTTAGACCCGCTCACTTAACGGTCACCACTTCGTTTAATCGTATTCGTACTGGTAAATTTAGGGATAAAGATAACTTTGAAAGCCATGTTGGGGTATATTTCGTACCCCTTCTTTCTCCAGATAATGTTTATAAGTTTTATATTGGTAGCACAAAACGCACGGTTGGTATACGGTCAGCTGAACATACTAGGGACGTTAAAAATGGTAGGCAATCGACGGCTCTTGCCCAATTAGTGAGTAACGATAACTTTCGGTCCCTTTTCGATAAAACTTTTCTTTTGATCAGCTGTAACCCCCGGTCTATTTTACTTTACGAATCCCTCTTTATTTATCTATACCGCACCTCTATCTGTAATTTTAACTCTGTCCATATTTTAAGTAACTCTTGGCGACTCGTTTTCGATTGCATGCGAGTCAAACCTTTACAAAGTTACCTCAAAAATATAATGTATTTAAAATTCTTTACTTGTGTATATTAGTGCTTAAATTGGATAATGACATTTTGTCTTTTTTATATTTATAATTTTAATTTTTTTAAATCTGTTTCTGATGATTTTATGTGACTGCATCAAATATGTTTAGTAGTAATGCCATTTATGTAATATGCAAATTCAACTTGCCAGTAGTGGACAGCATTTAAGCATGTTGGCATTAATGTAATAGTATGCAAATTTGTAAAACAAAATAAGGGTTTTAGTTAACCAATATTATGAACTATTCATTATCAGTTGTAAATTATCTCTGCACAAGTACTTCTACAAACAAAAATTAAATTTTTATGTTATTTTATAATATGGTGTTTAGACGAATAATCATTGTTTATTGTTTAAATCAATGAAGTACATGGTATAAATAAATCAAGCTGCATCAATACCATTGTGCATCAATTAAAAGATAAAAGTCGGTCAATATTGTGGCAAATATCTAGTGTGCATAACAGGAAACAAAGTACATAAAAAATCAATTTTACATTTACTAGAGGCTCATTATGAAGCACTTTAATTGCAAGTAAATATTTGTGAATTCTTGTGATTCTGCAAAATAAGCATTGGGATCTTTTGCTCAATGTTTTTAACACAGGCCATTGGAAAGATGACCCTGAACCATGTATAACATTTTTACCAAACTTAACGGAAAAAAAATTCCATTTATTTTAGGACATAAAAACTGAGCTGGAGGTATGTGTGCAACAATTTTACAAAAATATCTAGGGAGAAAATTTGATCAAAATCCAACAAAATTAGTTAACATACAGTACAGTGGTGAATTCTAGTCTAGAAAGTAAGTCACACAAAAGTGCATATTATATTCCAATGCCTGTGTTACCAATTGCACCACTGTACTCAAGGGATTCAATGGCGATAATAGTAATTATAATAATGTTTCTGTGTGCTATTGTGTTTTATATTGTAACCTAGGGAAGGGTTTTTTGTCGATAAATTTTGTATGGTGGTATATTACCAAATCCTACGACAGCATTCCACTGACAAAATAGTATCATATATTGACTTATATAGATAAATAAAATTATTTGTTAAAACAGTTGTAGTGTTGTTGTTGTTGAGACCCAGACCGTCCGACCTACCAGAAAGGTGTAGAAGACCTAGACCGTCCGACTCATCCTGAGGACTTGAGTATCTAATTGGACGGCCGGGAAAGAGTTAGCGGAAGCCAACTCCCGGGGCGGCCAACGTCCGACGGTCTGGGGCAAAGTTTATTTAAGTTTCAAAAAATATACATTGAGGTTACAAGGAGTTGTACAAAGAGGTGCTGATGAGTTAAAATTTTGATGATTAGATGACATGATTAAATATAGATGACATGATATTTAGCAAGATGCCTTGATACAAAACATGATGTTTGATGACAGTATTAAAATATATGAGTGTAATTATATAATATATGATATTTAGTGATATGTTGACAATGATTTGTTGAAAAAGTGATATATAATTTGATGAAGACAGGGAAAAATTACAAGAATATAATACAAAAAACTTAAATACGAAGAAAAACATTGCATAAGCAACCAACGGCCAAAACAGGACAAACAAGGGCAACAAAAACGGGACAAAGACGAGGCAAAAAACAAAACAAAAAAAAAACAAAAGGACAAAAATAAAGGACGACACCACCGAGCAAAAAACAGGTAAAACAGTTAAAGTAAAAGGGGGAGACACCGACCAGAGACAAAATTGAAAGCAGAAAGTCCCCAGGCTGATTAAGAGATTTTGTTTGAGATTTCTCTCGCTATGGGAACACAGTTTTTGATTTTATTAATGGAAGATTTGTTGGAGCAAACACTCGAGAACCAGGTCGCAGAGTTTTGGGGGGAAGGTTTTGAGAGATGATAAGGTTTGGTAAGGGGACAGGAAAATACATAATGATCGGCATCGCCGAAGGAACCACAGGTACATCTGGAAGAAGTTTTATATTTAAAGGAGTATAAATAGTCGGGGAAGAGACCGTGGCCCGTAATAAAGTATGTAAGGTATTTATTAGTAATTTGGGTGTTAAAGTTTACCTTCGGGAGAAAAGTTGAGATTCTAGCCGGGTCATGGGTGCGGGCCGAAATATAATTATTAAGGTAGATTTGCCATAAATTTAGAATATCATTTTTATAATGTTTTTTTAAGAGAGAGTATAGAAAAGGTAGGGAGGTGGGGGTACCGGAGGAGGTAGCAAGTTTGGCATGTTTATCGGCGACCTCGTTACCCGAGATGTCGGAGTGTGCTTTGACCCAACAAAGGTTTATTAGGTGTTTATTATAATTTGCGTTAATTTTAATTTTAGATAAGTAATTAGATTTGTTTTTGATAGATTGAAGTGCCGAAATAGAGGATTGACTGTCAGTAAATATATTAATTTTTGAGTTATTTGAAGAAGCCCAGTTTATGGCGTAGTGGATTGCAGCAATTTCTGCCTGGAAAACTGTGTTTCCATGCTCGAGTTTAAAGGTGAAAGTATTGTCTAAAGAATCATTTTTGAAGATGCAGATGGCGTAGCCTGTGTTATCATCCATGGCAGAGCCATCAGTGTAAATGTCAATATTTGAAAAATTAAGGGGATCACGGGGGACAAGATTAACCATACGTTGGGAGGGAGGGATAATGGAAAGGGGACAGTTATGATCAAATTTTTCGGGGGGGGGGGAGAGCGGGATTAGCAAAAAGGTTAAGGCGGAGTTTCCAAAAAGTGAATTTCTTGTAAAGAGAATTTATTACCAGGTGAATAGGGGGATACCAGTTAAGGAGTAGAGAGAAATGTTAGAAGTAGTCCGAAAACCACAAGAAATTTTTAGAAGAAAAATCCTTTGAAGAGATAAAAGTTTTTTAACCTGGGTCCCAGTCAATGCTTTTCCCGAAACTCCCGCACCAAAAGTGATGATCTTTCGATTACCGAAAGATACCAAATTTTAAGAAAGGTTTTATCAACACCCCAGTTATTACCAGTCACCCTCCCAAAGGTGCTGGCAAACTTGAAGCATTTCTCTCTAAGGTTGAAAATATGGGAGCTCCATTTAAGATTGTCATCAATCGTAATGCCTAATTATATAAGTTGTCTTGTAGTTTGAATTCTAATATTTAAAATTTTGAAGGAGGGACGTTGTCTGATTTTGGTGCGGTTTTTATTAAATACGATTGATTTACATTTTTCGGAGGCAATAGAGAGTTTAAGGTCCGAGAGGGAGGAAGAAATCAGATTAAGAAGACTGTGTTTAGACGGAGCGATTTTAGGTTGGAAGCGAAGGTGACCACCGCAAGATCATCTGCGAAGGCCTGAAGATAGTAAATATCATTATTTAGTTTAAGAATGTTATTAAAGTAAATGTTCCACAAGGAGTTTGATAAAACCGAACCCTGGGGAGCGCCCGAAGAAATGTTTTTTGTAATTTGAAAAGAACCGTTTGAAAGTGTGATTTGTCTGTTGTTCAAGTACGAAAAAATAAAATTTTGGTAGATTTCTGGAAGGTTGATATTGGAGAATGAGAAAGGTAGTACTGTCCAATTGAGGCTGTCAAATGCCCCGCAGATGTCCACGGTGGTCAGGGACACAAAATGTTTGGATTTATGACTAGAGATATTCTCAATCAGCCTGAGAGCAGCATTCTCACAGCTCGTCAGTTCTTTGAAGCCGAACTGAAGGGGATGAAGAGCTCCGGTAGAGGATAATCAAAAATTGAGCTTGTTTATAAAGATTTTTTCCAGAATTTTTCCAAAAATGGGTAAAAGACAGATAGGCCGGTAAGAAGAACAGAGAGAAGGATCTTTTCCAGGTTTGTTGAAAAAAAGGATATTTGCATTTTTTAAACATGAGGGAAAATGACAAAATTTGAAGCAAAGGTTTATGATTTTGGAAAGGAAAGAGGGGAAAAATTTAAATAGATGTTTCCAAATGGTAAAGTCAATGTTGTTTAGGCCAGGGGCCTTGCCATTTTTTAAAATTTAAATACTACATGAAGCTCTTCATCAGATATCACCCCCATTACCTCAGAAGGCAAAGTAAAAGATGGGCAAGCAGAAAAGTTACTATTTTCTTTGAAGTGGTGGTCCAACAAACGTTTCAATCTATCAGCGTGATTAAGAGAGGGGGAATCAGGGAAGTGAAGATTAATGTCATTAAATTTTTTGTTTTTTTTTAAAGTGAATTTAAAATGGGAGCCAAAGGTTTCATTGCATTTTGTACAATAAGATCTCCAGGAATCTTGTCTTGTTTTTTTTATTAGTATTTTATACTTTGCTCTATTTTGTTCAAATAGAATTTTGACTGAAGAGATTTCGGCTGGGGAGGCAGAGTTTCTCTCAAGTGACTTAATTTTTTTGTAGAGAGCAGTGACATAGTTTCTCTGTTTGGATAGGTCAGTGTTCCACCAGGAAAAATTATTTATGGTTTTGGATTTTTTCTTTCTGATAAATTTGATTGCACAATATTGAATAGTATCTATAAAAGTTTTAAAAAAAGAGTCTAGGGAGGCCGTATCCTGGATGTTTTCTAAATGGGAGGAGAGGAAATTTAGATTTTTTCTGAAGTTAAAAATAAATTTGCCAATGCCATATTGAGTTTTTAAGAAAAATGTATTGTCTGAAGGGGGATCAAGGTTAAGGGTAATTTTAATATATTTGTGGTCGCTGAGGGTGTCACTCGAGAGGACCTCCCAGCACTGAATAGAGTCGAAAAGAGAAAAGTTAATAAGGGATAAGTCAGGAAAACCATTACCTAAATGAGAAACGAATGTTGGACCGCAGTTAACATCGTTACAGATGATTAAATTGTTATTTAAGCAAAAATCTATCATGTCCAATCCCCTCTGGTCAGTGAAACCATATCCCCACAACCGAGCTCTGGCGTTAAAATCTCCGAGGAGGAGGAAGTTAGAGTTGAAGAAATTAAAATTTTCAATTTCACTAAGTAAAGTAGGTAGATGATCATGGGGAGGGAAATAGATACTAGCCACATTTAAGGCAGGGTGAGAGGGGAGAAGGAGTTCAATAAAGATTGAAGAAAGAGATTTAAATTTAAAATTTACAAGGAGAAGAGGATTAAAAATAAGGATAACAGCTTTAAGGGAGGAGGAAGTAAACTGACGAATGCCGGGAGGGGGGAGAGAATTTTATCTTGATTAACATAAGGCTCCTGGAGACATACGAAGTCGATGGAATGGTCTAAAGCGAATTTAAATAGATTTAAATGAGCGGCTAGACAATGGTTAACGTTGATTTGGAGTCCAGAAATTGTCATTAGAAGGGAACAGAGCTCGGAAGGAGGAAAAAACCCAAGATAAAGAAGCAAGGTAACATAAAAACACAAAATGTACAGTATATATATAATACATTAACTTATACGAGATACAATATAACAATTAAAATATACAACAAGCAAAAAGGAAAGAGGCAAAGGAGAACAGTCATCATGCCTCTTTCTGAAGCAAACGAATTCTAGCCATTTCAGCTAGGTACGTCTGGCAGTTTTACGATCATGCGTGGTATGTTTGGTTCTGTAGTTGAGGTTGGGGTTTGCATTGTTGGAGGTGGTGCAATTGACACAAGTTGGAGTTACTGCAGTTCACTCGCGAAAGGTGCGTGTGCAGTGGCTACAGTTACCGACTGGATAATGACAAAAGTTTGCCACATGGCCGTATTTCTGGCACTTGTGGCACATTTTTAATGCAATATATTTCTTGACTTGATATGATTTGAAATGGTGAAATAATTTTTTAGATTCTAAAATGAGGTTGGCAGATCCAATGTTTGTGAGAATCACCCAGTTGACACTTCCTGTACTGGTTTGAAAGCTTTTTAAGATACGGATATCACTTGGTTTTATTGTTGGGTGGTTGATGCACAAAAGAGCTTTCACGTTTTCTTCATTAAAGTTGGTGGGGATGTTGAATGGGATGAGGGCCTTCTTTCTGTCCTCCTGGATCTTTACGGTGAATTTGTCCTTGATGATGGAGTTTTGAAATATTGGCAAAAGTTTTTCTGGGTTGTTTTCCATACATGTTACTTTAAGTGTCCCGTTGGGGAGGGCGGAGATGTTCTTGATATTAACTCCTTTGGGACAAGGAAGAGAGATGAGGTCCTTTCTAAGTTGTGCATTATCCTTTGTTCTATCAATTCCCTGTAAGAGGATGCTGGAGTTTAGTCTATTAGCAGGATCGGTGGGAGGATGAGACGTGGAAGAGTTTGAAGCTGCCAAGGGTGGAGTACTTTTCTTGATAGATTGTTGAACTGAATTTTTAATTTGTAACGGTATTTCCTTGAGGATAGATGAGGACAAGGCTTTGAATTCTTCGTTGATTTTAATTTGAAAGTTGACAGGTTATCATTGAGATTTTTTGAGAGAGTGGCAAAGGTTTCAGCATTCACAGGAGGAGGACGAGGGCGAGGGGAAGGAATTAGTCCCACATTGCTTTCCAGGATGTGATAAGAAATTTTTATGTCCTTGAACTTGTCTTCGGTGTATGCTTTATGAGTGGCGTTGAGTTTGATGTTTTTTGCATAGTATTTTTCCAGTCTCAATATATTTTGAAGTATTTTAGCCACATGCTCGTTGTTTATATTGATATGAGGAATCTCAAAGTCTGTGAGGGTAGAGCCTGGACTGGATGTAGTAGAAGGAGCAGGAGTTGAAAGTGGATCATCGGATTTAGAAGTTGAACCAGGCGCCGGAGAAGAAGGAGGAACAATAGGGACGGCCGGAACAGAAGAAGGAGTTTGAAGACGATCCAGAGGAGCGGAAGAAGGTTCAGGAACGGCAGCAGGAGGAACAGGAGTAGATTCAGGAACGGCAGCAGCAGCAAGAGTAGATGAAGAGGGATCCAAGGCAGTAGGAGGCAAGACTGGAAAGGAGGACAGAGAAGGTTTGGATACGTTAGCCAAAGAGGAAGATCTTGTAACAGCAGGAGAAATGTTTGAAGAAGCTGGATTGAAGGAAGACGGTGCTTGTTTAGTAAAGGATGACCAAGCTGGTTTTAATGGTGTAGTTGACATTGGTTTGGATGAGGTTTGTAAGTATTTGGATGCTGAAGTTGAAGATGAAAAGGTAGATTTTGATGTTAAAGCTGAGGTTGAAGAGGGAGAAGATGAGGAAAGGCGAGGTAAGCGAGGAGGAAGGATTGTGTGCAAAAAGAGCTGAATCATAAATTTGAGATGTGCGTGGCATACTTTTGAAATTTGCAAAAGGTATACCAGTGTTGCCGGAACTGGGGGTGTTCTCAATGGAGCAGGTCACAGTAGGAGTATCAGCAATGGAGATGGAATCAGAGGTTACATTTCTTTCAGAGGCTAGTGAAATAGGAGTAAGTACTGTTGAGGGCAGCAAGAGGGGAAAATCTTCAGTAGATGATGAATACATTTCAGGATGCATATTAAATATTATATACAATACAAAACAATACACTATAAAACAGGATATCAATAAAAAGGAAAAAAACGGAGGTGTCGCCAAGCATAACAGTTTAAGTATAACTTTGATCATATATAGGTTATTGATACAATTTTACAGAGATTATCAAAGTAATTAAACATTTCAATTAAAAGAAATTGAATTAAACGATAACAGTGAATTAAACATTAAACAGTGCCGAAAAGAAAATTAAAATGAATGGTGAGCGATATCGAGCACCAAAGGAGCTAATAAAATTCAGAAAAAAAATTCAAGCAGAACAGTCCAAAAACTGAGTTGATAACTGCAGAAATGCCTACGATACAAACAAAAGAAGAAAAGCATGTCAGAATGGCGCAGGCCGCAGTTAAAGATGAAGTCATAATAATTTTGTCGTTGCCACAAAAGATTATTTGAAGCTGTAGATCCGGAAGTTTTAAACTTTTTCAGAGGATATAAGGTGGCAATCGAACTCTTGTTGCCGAAGGAATAGTTATTATATAGGTTTTAAGAATTAATTAAAACTAAATGAAAATTTTACAATGGGAAAAATAGTAATGCCTGAATTTGAGCAGGAATAATAAATCTGAAAAAACAAAGGGCGGGAAAAAGGGAAGAAGAGGTTAAAACCGCAGCTGGAGCTGACACAGGAGGAAGCCATTTAAAGAAAAAGGGGAGGACCGCAGAATTTACTGCTACCAGGAAGAGGTACACTGTAAGCAAGGGGGGAGAGCATAGAACCGAAAGTGAAATGTTCAAAACAAGAAGTTTTAAAATACAGATTGCACATTTAAAACAGGGTCAAGGGTAAAAATAAACACATATACTATACAGTTAATATATTGAATCACATGAATATACAATTTAATATAGTAAAATAATAATAAAAAGTTATATAAACAGATGACAGATTGGTCCAATTTGGACACAATCTGGAAGAAATCCCAATACAATGGTTAAGTAGAAGAAGCAGGTAACGATGGAATATTTATAAAATGGAACCAATAATATCTCACCAACTATAGGGAGCAGCACAAAACCGAAGATCGCTACGTGAAGCTCAGACAAAGAACAACGTTAAGTGGGCAAACAAAAACAACATAACAAAGTAATCACGCGTCCAGAGCACAAAACACGAGAGATCGAAAAAAAGCGTCATCACACGTGTAAGGTAACCGCTTTCTGCCCTTACCAGAAAGGTGTAAGGTAACTATATAGACGGCCTGGAAGTGCCACCCAATTTAGACCGGAACCCAGTGGGGGAGGCATTCACAGGAACCGTACTCTCCTGCCCCTACCACCAACCTCTCGGAAGGACTTACAGACCCACATGTTTAACGGAGTTACGGACCCACATGTTTAACGTGATCGTACTTCGCATGAACACGGCGGCAGTTGTGGTAGCGTGCAAATCCAGAGCGCAAACCACCGGGCTACCGCTCCCGAAATATGCCCGAAATATGCTGTGTTCCCAGGTGGTCACCCACCCAAGTACTAACCGCGCCCGATGCTGCTTGACTGCGGTGATCTAACGAGAACCGGTGTTATTAGCACGGTACGGCCGTTGGCATACAGTTGTAGTGTTGTTGTTGTTATTGAGACCCAGATCGTCCGACCTAACAGAAAGGTGTAAGGTAACTGTTTGGACGGCCGGGAAGTGCCACCCAGTGGGGGAGGCATCCACAGGGACCGTACCCTCCTTCCCCTACCACCAACCTCTCGGAAGGACTTACGGACCTACATGTTTAACATGATCGTACTCCGCGTGAACACGGCGGCAGTTTTGGCAGCGGCTGGAATCGAACCCGGGCCTACCGAGTGCAACTCCAGCGCGCTAACCAATGGGCCACCGCGCCCCATACAGTTGTAGTGTTGTTGTTGAGACCCAGACCGTCCTACCTACTTGAAAGGTGTAAGGTAACTGTTTGGACGGACGGGAAGTGCCACCCAATTTAGACCGGAACCCAGTGGGGGAGGCATCCACTGGGACCGTACCCTCCTTCCCCTACCACCAGCCTCTCGGAAGGACTTACGGACCCACATGTTTAACGTGATCGTCCTCCGCGTGAACACGGCGGCAGTTTTGGCAGTGGCTGGAATCGAACCCGGGCCTATCGAGTGCACCTCCAGCGCGCTAACCAATGGGCTACCGCGCCCATACAGTTGTAGTGTGAAAGGCCCAGACCACACAGCCAACCCAGGGGTTTACGGCAGTTAAATGTGTGGCCGGAATACAGTTGTAGTGTTGTTGTTGAAACCCAGAGACCGTCCGACCTACCAGAAAGGTGTAAGGTAACTGTTTGGACGGTCGGGAAGTGCCACCCAATTTAGACCGGAACCCAGTGGGGGAGGCATCCACAGGGACCGTACCCTCCTTCCCCTACCACCAACCTCTCGGAAGGACTTTCGGACCCACATGTTTAACGTGATCGTACTCCGCATGAACACGGCAAATACAGTTGTAGTGTGTAGAAATTTGAAAGTGAATTTTGATCACTCGTTTTTTATATTAGTTATTAATTTGTAAAGACATATTTCACTTTATGTCCCATATAACATAGACACTAAGTACGGAATATGACTTTCTACACAATCAATATAATAACCTGGAACACAACGTAAAGTGCAGTGTAAATAAATGTACGTATGCTTTTTTTTCCCACTGCATTTTATATTGCGATCCAGTTTATTATTCACATAGAAATTATCCAATCCTATTTTCAAAGATGTATTTTACTAGTGCTGTCATTAGAATCATTCATAAAAAAAATTAACATTTCGTGAACAAGATAGACTTTTGCAATAATAATTTTAAATATGTTAAATTTTTGATATATAATGTATGTGTGATACAAAATGTCTAGCTCAAAAGGGCGCACTCAATAAAACGTCAATCCAGTAGAAAATATCACAGTATACGACAAGATATTTTATTAGAATGCTACATTGAAATTTTAAAAAGGTCCTTTCTATAAAGTACCAACTAAAAATAAAAGCAACTCCGTGGAAGGATTCTGATTCAGACAGAAGATATTGAAAAGAAAAATCAGATATTAAATGAAAATGTACGATTTATTTAGAAATACAACAGAAATTACCATTCACACCATGCTGACTGACTACATATACATTTAAATCAAATAACTAACTATTGATAAATTCATTTATACCTATGCATAAATTGTTTGTTGCAGACTATGCCAGAATAAGCTTATTTTTCACTTATTAGTTTTGTAAATAAACAGTACAGTAAGCATATCTTCAAGTAAATTGCAGAAACGTTAAAATACCTACCACTCTTCTTTAATAAAAGTTTTGAAAATGCAATTTCTGAAGTTATTTGCAAATAAAGATAAAAATGTTATTCAAAACAAGAAAAAATTACGGGCATCATATGAAATTTGTAAATCAGACCATATACGACAATTTTTACAACTGGTTCCACAATAAAACAGCCTATCTGATGTAATAAACAGATCGGCCGAAATATTGCAGTACAAGTCTCTTCCAAGAGTTGAAATTCTGTAATTTTAACATAATTCAAAATCGTACATTATGATTTAAAAAGTAAATAATAAAAATAAACTTGTAACACAATATAAACGAAATATATGCATTACATACCTGAGTTGTGTATTGTAAATACTCCTAAGTGTCTTTCAACCCTTCACTGACTTCGATAAATAAGCGAAATAGGCTTTATTTCCCCGTATGTTGCTAACACTTTCAAACACTCTTCTTTCAGGAAAGAAATATAAATTAACTCTATCTTCTTCTTCTATATAATAAAAGGCAATGTCTGTGTGTCTGTGTGTCTTATACACTATACGTTTCGCGACCGCGGGTCGGAGAGCTACGAAATTTGGCAATCGGAGACCCGGGGGGGGGAGGGAAGGGGACACGTGAAAACCGATTTTTAAAATTTTAATTATTTTTTTTGTTATTTAATGTTTTATGCGATTTCGACCGTTTTTTGCCATTTTTGCCCTTTTTCCCCCACGATCCGGACATCGTAGGAAAAAACAAATCACACCATCGGAAAGAGCTGACAATTGCGAGTAAAAATATATCAATTTAAAATCTGAATTTCGATTTCTAATATTTTTTAAAGATTTTAAAACAAAACTCACTTTTTGCTCAAGAAAACGATTTTTGGTTTTTAAATTCTCGCATAGTAAAAAGTACTCATAATTTCGACGAATAATTTACATTTTTAGAAAGGTCAAATATCTGGCATTCTTACAAGTCCAATCTGGTCAGGAAATATTCCGTATTGCCCACAGGATCGGGATTTTAAAAGTTTCCGAATTTCAATTTCTCGGCGTTCCGCTCGGCGTGCCGCTTCGTTTCTCCCCCGCTGAAGGAGGGAAGGTGGTGGGTGGGGACGTCAAGGTGGAGAGGACGTCACGGTTCTGAATAGAGCTCCTTTGCTCTATATAAATTATTATATTTATATTTTAAATGATGGGACGATATGGATTTTTTAAATGTATATTTTAACTTTTGGATATTTTAAATGGATATTTTAATTTTATGGATATTTTAAATGATGAAACAATGAAACAATGGAATGAGGATGATGGAATTAAGCATATGGTCATTTTAAATTGCAAATAAACGCGCGGGAAGTTAGCGGTAGGCCCGGGTTCGATAACCGCCACTGCCAAAACTGCCGCCGTGTTTACGTGGAATACGATCACGTTAAATATGTGGGTCCGTAAGTTCTTCCGAGAGGTTGGTGGTAAGGGAAGGAGGATACGGCCCCTGTGGATCCCTCCCCCACTGGGTTCCCGTCTAAATTGGATGAATATATAGAAAGTTATGGAGATTGTCGCGGAGGGCGCGGCAGCCCAGTGGTTAGCGCGCGGGAATTGCACTCTGTAGGTCCGGGTTCGATTCCCGCCACTGCCAAAACTTACGCCACGTTCACACAGAGTACGATCACGTTAAACATGTGGGTTCGTGAGTCCTTCTGAGAGGTTGGTGGTAGGGGAAGGAGGGTACGGCCTAAATTGGGTGAATAAAAAGAAAGTTATGGAGATTGTCGAGGAGGGCGAAGTAGCCCAGTGGTTAGCGCGCGGGAATTGCACGCGGTAGGCCCGGGTTCGATTTCCAAAATTGCCGCCGTGTTCACGCGGAGTACGATCACGCGGAATAAACATGTGTGTCTGTAAGTCCTTTCGAGAGGTTGGTGGTTGGGGAAGGAGGGTATGGTCCCCGTGGGTGCCTCTCCCACTGGGTTCCGGTCTAAATTCGGTGAATAAAAAGAAAGTTATTGGAAAATGTCGCGGAGGGCGAAGTACACCAGTGGTTAGCGCGCGGGAATTTCACTGGGTAGGCCCGGGTTCGATTCCCGCCACTGCCAAAACTGCAGCCGCGTTCACGCGGAGTACGATCACGTTAAACATGTGGGATCGTAAGTCCTTCCGAAAGATTGGTGGTAGGGGAAGGAGGGTACGGTCCCTGTGGATGTCTCCCCCACTGAGTTCCGGTCTAAATTGTGTGGCACTTCCTGGCCGTCCAAACAGTTACCTTACACCTTCTGGTAAGGTCGCGCCAGCGAGTGTGCCACGGTTACAATTTGCCACGGTCAGAATTTTCAAGGGTAGCGAACAGGCTGGTCGCCAAAGGCGGCTAGTCTTCTTCTTCTATATAATAAAAGGCGATGTCTGTCTGTCTGTCTGTGTGTCTGTCTTATACACTATACGTTTCGCGACCGCGCGTCGGAGAGCTACGAAATTTGGCAATCGGAGACCCGAGGGGGAGGGAAGGGGACACGTGAAAACCGATTTTTAAAATTTTAATTATTTTTTTATTTATTTAATGTTTTATGCGATTTCGACCGTTTTTTGCCCTTTTTGCCCTTTTTTCTCCACGATCCAGACATCGTAGAAAAAAATAAATTACACCATCGGAAAGAGCAGAGAATTTCGAGTAAAAATATATCAATTTCAAATCTGAATTTCGATTTCTAATATTTTTTAAAGATTTTAAAACAAAACTCACTTTTGGCTCAAAAAATCAATTTTTTGTTTTTAAATTCTCGCATCGTGAAAAGTACTCATAATTTCGACTAATAATTTACATTTTTAGAAAGCTGAAATATCTGGCATTCTTACAAGTCTAATTTGGTCCAGAAATAATGAAAATTGCCTTCAGGATGGCAATTTTAAAGACGCCATGATTTTAAATTTGTCGGCTACCGGCTCAGTTCCTCATACGAATTAAGAGCCTAGCATATGGTCGTTATAAATTTAAATTAGCGCGCGGGAAGTTAGCGCGCGAGAATTGCACTCGGTAGGCCTGGGTTCGATTCCCGCCACTGATGCGGAGTACGATCACCTTAAACATATGGGTCGATAATTCCTTCCGAGAGGTTGGTGGCAGGGAAAGGAGGGTACGGTCTCTGTGGATGCCTCCCCCACTGGGTCCTGGTCCAAATTGGGTGAATAAAAAGAAAGTTATGGAGATTGTCGCGGAGGGCGCGGTAGCCCAGTGGTTAGCGTGCGGGAATTTCACTCGGTAGGCCCGGGTTCGATTCCCTCCACTGACAAAACTGCTGCCGTGTTCACGCGGAGTACGATCACGTTAAACATGTGTGTCCGTAAGTCCTTCCGAGAGGTTGGTGGTAGAGAAAGGAGGGTACGCACCCTGTGGATGACTTTCCCACTGGGTTCCGGTCTAAATTGGGTGAATAAAAAGAAGGTTATGGAGATTGTCGCGGAGGGCGCGGTAGCCCAGTGGTTGGCGCGCGGGAATTGCAATCGGTAGGCTAGGGTTCGATTGCCGCCACTGCCAAAACTGCTGCCATTTTCACGCGGAGTACGATCACGTTAAACATGTGGATCCGTAAGTCCTTCCGAGAGGTTGTTGGTAGAGGAAGGAGGGTACGGACTCTGTGGATGCCTTCCCTACTGGGTTCCGGTCTAAATTGGGTGAATAAAAAGAAGGTTATGGAGATTGTCGCGGAGGGCGCGGTAGCCCAGTGGTTAGCGCGCGGGATTTGCACTAGGTAGGTCCGGGTTCGATTCCCGCCACTGCCAAAACTGCCGCCGTGTTCAGGCGGAGTACGATCACGTTAAACATGCGGGACCGTAAGTCCTTCCGAGAGGTTGGTGGTAGGGGAAGGAGGGTACGGTCTCTGTGGATGCCTCCCCCACTGAGTTCCTGTCTAAATTGGGTGGCACTTCCTGGTAGGTCGTTCCTTCTGGTAGGTCGCGCCAGCGAGTGTGCCACGGTTAGAATTTGCCACGGTCAGAATTTTCAAGGGTAGCGAACAGGCTGGTCGCCAAAGGCGGCTAGTCTTCTTCTTCTATATAATAAAAGGCGATGTCTGTCTGTCTGTCTGTGTGTCTGTCTTATACACTATACGTTTCGCGACCGCGCGTCGGAGAGCTACGAAATTTGGCAATCGGAGACCCGAGGGGGAGGGAAGGGGACACGTGAAAACCGATTTTTAAAATTTTAATTATTTTTTATTTATTTAATGTTTTATGCGATTTCGACCGTTTTTTGCCCTTTTTGCCCTTTTTTCTCCACGATCCAGACATCGTAGAAAAAAATAAATTACACCATCGGAAAGAGCAGAGAATTTCGAGTAAAAATATATCAATTTCAAATCTGAATTTCGATTTCTAATATTTTTTAAAGATTTTAAAACAAAACTCACTTTTGGCTCAAAAAATCAATTTTTTGTTTTTAAATTCTCGCATCGTGAAAAGTACTCATAATTTCGACTAATAATTTACATTTTTAGAAAGCTGAAATATCTGGCATTCTTACAAGTCTAATTTGGTCCAGAAATAATGAAAATTGCCTTCAGGATGGCAATTTTAAAGACGCCATGATTTTAAATTTGTCGGCTACCGGCTCAGTTCCTCATACGAATTAAGAGCCTAGCATATGGTCGTTATAAATTTAAATTAGCGCGCGGGAAGTTAGCGCGCGAGAATTGCACTCGGTAGGCCTGGGTTCGATTCCCGCCACTGATGCGGAGTACGATCACCTTAAACATATGGGTCGATAATTCCTTCCGAGAGGTTGGTGGCAGGGAAAGGAGGGTACGGTCTCTGTGGATGCCTCCCCCATTGGGTCCTGGTCCAAATTGGGTGAATAAAAAGAAAGTTATGGAGATTGTCGCGGAGGGCGCGGTAGCCCAGTGGTTAGCGTGCGGGAATTTCACTCGGTAGGCCCGGGTTCGATTCCCTCCACTGACAAAACTGCTGCCGTGTTCACGCGGAGTACGATCACGTTAAACATGTGTGTCCGTAAGTCCTTCCGAGAGGTTGGTGGTAGAGAAAGGAGGGTACGCACCCTGTGGATGACTTTCCCACTGGGTTCCGGTCTAAATTGGGTGAATAAAAAGAAGGTTATGGAGATTGTCGCGGAGGGCGCGGTAGCCCAGTGGTTGGCGCGCGGGAATTGCAATCGGTAGGCTAGGGTTCGATTGCCGCCACTGCCAAAACTGCTGCCATTTTCACGCGGAGTACGATCACGTTAAACATGTGGATCCGTAAGTCCTTCCGAGAGGTTGTTGGTAGAGGAAGGAGGGTACGGACTCTGTGGATGCCTTCCCTACTGGGTTCCGGTCTAAATTGGGTAGAAAGCCCAGACCACACGACCAACCCAAGGGTTTATGGTAACAAATTGTGTGGCCGGGAAGAGAGATAGCGGAAGCTAACTCACAGGGTCTCCGTCCGACGATCCGGCCAACACCAACCCAGAGGAGGAGCCCCACAAGCGGCTCGCAGCGGGAAGCGAAACAGGGCACAGTTTATTAAAGATCTTAAAAAAAATTTTTACATAGCTGGTATTTACAAGATTCCACCACTTGTTACATAAAATTTTCAGGTGGAGAGAGCATAATAGAGGGGAGTAGAAAATATTAATTCTACCAATCCTATAAATGTACACAAATGGCTCGACAAATTTCCACCGCTGTAGGCATGAATCTTCAGGTGGAGAGAGCTATTCTATGGATCTATACCAATATTATTTGAAAGCACACTAAACACAAAAGACAGATCACAAGTCACAAACATCAAAGCACACTAAACATAAAGCCCTGACAAGTACCTCAGGTTGTCGAAAAGATAGTGACAAAATTTCCAAGTTAGGGGCAGAGAGAACACTGAAGTATGCAAAGCGATATGTATAAGAGAATACTGAGGTATTCAAAGCAATATGTGCAAAATTATATATGTACAAAATCATATTCAAAGCAATATGTACAAAACAAAAGGGAGGGGAGCAGTAAGGGTCCCACAGACCAGAGGGTGTACAGGTTGAAATTCAGGCGATATTATTTGAAACATCCCTGGCAACAAGAATACAGTTTTTGATTTTTGAAATTGATGAAGAGTTTTTAAGGATCCTAGAAAACCAGGCCGCAGAGTTAGCATCAGTGGGGCGGGAAAGATGGAAAGGGAGGGAGTGCGGACAAGAAAAAATATAGTGATCCGCATCACCGAAAGTATTACAAGAGCAATTGGAGGACTTTTTGTGTTTGAAGAAGTATAGATAATCGAGAAAAGGGCCATGGCCCGTTAAAAATTGAGTAAGGTATGGATTAGAGATTAGGGTGTTAGGGTCCACAGAGGGGAGAAATTTTGAAATTCTGGCGGGATCATGGGTTCTGGGAGAGACATATTCGTTAAGGTAGGTTTGCCAATGGTTGATAAGTTGGTTTTTACAATATTTCTTTAAGAGGGAGTACGGGAAGGGGATGTGGAGAGGGGAGCCAGAGGTTGTAGCAAGTTTTGCATGATGGTCTGCGACCTCGTTGCCATGGATGTTCGCGTGGGCTTTTACCCATGTAAGATTTATAAGAGATTTGTGAGAGTTTGCTTTAATTTTGATATTATTCAGGTAGTTAGATTTATTTTTAATCGATTTAAATGCCATGATAGAGGATAGACTGTCAGAAAAAATATTAATTTTGGTTTTATTTTCTATTGCCCAGGAGATGGCGAAATCAATGGCTGCTATTTCCGCCTGGAAAACTGTATTCCCGCTGCCAAGTTTAAAGGAGAAAACCCGGTCCAGGACATCATGAGTAAAAAAACAGGCAGCAAAACCTGTGTTGCCATCCAAAGATGAACCATCAGTATAAATATTAATATTGGAAAAATGAAGAGGGTCAGAAGGTTCAAAAAGTGCAATGCGGGAAGAGGGAGGAGTGCCCGAAAAAGGAGAATTAAAGTCAAACAAGGGAGGGGCGGGAAAAGCCGGATCAGAAAAGGGATTTTTGCGTTGTTTCCAAAAGGAATATTTGGAGTGTAAAGATTTAATTACAAAGTGTATGGGGGGAATCCCGGTGAGGGAAAAGAGAGAGATGTTGGAAGAAGTTCTAAAACCTGATGATACCTTAAGTAGAAATATTCTTTGAAGAGATAAAAGAGATTTAATTTGAGCCCCAGTTAATTTTTCGCCCCAGATACCCGCCCCAAAAGAGAGAACTTTCTCGATAACCGACAAGTACCAAATTTTTAGAAATGATTTGTTGACTCCCCAATTAGAACCGGCAAGTTTTCCAAAGGTTGTAGCTATCTTAAAACATCTCTCTCTAAGGTGGAAAACATGGGCACTCCATGGTCTAAATTGGGTGAATAAAAAGAAGGTTATGGAGATTGTCGCGGAGGGCGCGGTAGCCCAGTGGTTAGCGCGCGGGATTTGCACTAGGTAGGTCCGGGTTCGATTCCCGCCACTGCCAAAACTGCCGCCGTGTTCAGGCGGAGTACGATCACGTTAAACATGCGGGACCGTAAGTCCTTCCGAGAGGTTGGTGGTAGGGGAAGGAGGGTACGGTCCCTGTGGATGCCTCCCCCACTGAGTTCCTGTCTAAATTGGGTGGCACTTCCTGGTAGGTCGTTCCTTCTGGTAGGTCGCGCCAGCGAGTGTGCCACGGTTAGAATTTGCCACGGTCAGAATTTTCAAGGGTAGCGAACAGGCTGGTCGCCAAAGGCGGCTAGTCTTAAATAATAAAAGGCAATGTCTGTGTGTGTGTGTGTCTGTCTGTCTTATACACTATACGTTTCGCGACCGCGCGTCGGAGAGCTACGAAATTTGGCAATCGGAGACCCGGGGGGGAGGGAAGGGGACACGTGAAAACCGATTTTCAAAATTCTAATTATTTTTTTATTTATTTAATGTTTTATGCGATTTCGACAACGGCCCCGGGTATGGCCCAGAATGCCACACCCTGTACACTGTAGTACAGAGAAGAATTCTCTGCACCACACCCGGTTCCATCCGTGGTACCCGTAGCCCTGTGCCCGGAGCACCTCAAAAGAAGCGGGCAACACCTCAAACACCAGATGGTTACCCGACTTAGCACCAATTGAAAACTTAAAAGTGAAATCCTGCCTCTTGCCCTCCAATCCGGGATTCTGCTCCACCAAATCAGCCACAAAGTCTTCAGGTAAAATACCAACCGGAACATCAAAGAATATAATTCTTGGCCACCGCCTTACAGGGGCCACAAATTCAAATTTCTTTACAAATGATGGAATCTCTTTAAGGTGATCCCTCACTTTCTCAGCCATGTCTTTAGTAGGAGCCTCTAATACCAACCGTCCGTCAGGCAGGGAGAAAAACCTATCCAAATTTACCCCAATTTCCTTAGGGGGAGCTGAGCACTCCAGGAACTCTCTTTTTACTTCTTCTCGAGAGGACGCAACAGCAGGCCTTAAGATCAAAGTCCGAGACCCAGGGGAGCCACCACCCTGGCGAGGGGGTCTCCGACCGGGCGGATAGCCCTTCAGAAACTCCACCAAGCCAGAGAAAGCTCCCCGGGACTCTTCCATAAACCTTTCCATTTTAGTCTCCTGATCTTTAACACTCCTCTTGAGTAATTCACTAGTATTACGAAAATCCTCCAACTGCATTTCGATACCGGCCCGGCCCAGTTCTTCAACTGGGGGGCCGCTAGTACTGAGTTTTTCAACTCGGTTCCTCAAATCAACGATTAATACGTTGGATTCTTCTAGCAAGACAGTTTTCCGAGCCAGCTCTTCCTTTAAGGCACCAAGCTCTCTCCTCCCAGAAAGCAGACGGTCGTTCAAACTTTCCACCAATTGGCCAGCCTCACTGGATTTGGCATACACTTTTTTCAACAGCTCTTCTTTCTCCTTTAGCATTAGGACCATCTCCTGATTGACTCTCACAGTATCAGCATCACCTGTCTCCACCCGGCTACTCCCGAGGGATTCCGCCAACTCTCTGTTTCTGCTCCTGAGATCCTCGATTACCTTACACTTCTCCATAATCTCCTTCTCCTTAACATCAATTATCATAAAAAGCTTATCCTCAGAGAGGCCCGAAGAATCTCCTTCCGATCTAGAACGTAGAACCCGTAGGGCCCTCTCCTTCCCTTCTAACTCCGTTCTTAAAACTTTAACCCCTTGTTCTATATTTCTCCTAGATTTCTCGAGACTCTCCACCTGAGCTTCAAGTCCCGCTTGTATATCAAGCCTTGCAAAGAACTCTTTACTTTTAATATTCCTTTTATGCAAAAAGGACAAGAGTTGGTCCCTCTGTTCCAGGTCCAAATCAGGAAATACAACTTTCAGGACCCCGGCAAGCTCCCTTAGCTTGGAACGCGAGTCCTTAAGTAACTGCTCATGGGCTGACATCTCCTCCCGGAGCATCATAAAACCTTCCTCGACAGTACCCAGATTTTCAGTTTTAACTTTAAGTTCCGCCCGGACGACTTCCACTTCAGCAGAAACCCTATTCAGTTCCTCATTAAGTCCCATGATTACTTTATCTTTATTCTCCAAAATCCCTGAGCTATCCAATAACCCTGATTTAGTTAAACTCAGTTCCTCGCTAAGATTCCGTATCTTACAATCCCTATCCTTCACCATTCTACTTCCCCTATCAGAGCTCTCTTCAAAATCAACCGCGTGACCCTCTGTCCTTTCAGCAATAGCAACAACCTTACTTAGAAGCTTGACCAAAGGGCCAACAACCTCATTAACCAACGCTGCCTGCAGGAGAAGAGAGAGCTTAGAGTTCCTCTTCTCCATGCAGAG
Organism: Amaurobius ferox; assembly: GCA_951213105.1. Classification (NCBI taxonomy): domain Eukaryota; kingdom Metazoa; phylum Arthropoda; class Arachnida; order Araneae; family Amaurobiidae; genus Amaurobius; species Amaurobius ferox. The sequence continues at coordinate 18,312,987 of OX578153.1, forward strand.
CTTTTTAAAATTTCCTACAATCACCTCCAATACTGCAGAAGGGTATAAGCGATCGTCATCAACCCCCTCAAAAACATCTGGGGCATACATCCCAAGCTCAACTCCCGGGGGAGCCATGATTTCCATAAGTCCATCTAATTCTTTAGCATATCCTAAAGCCATGATGAAAACTACAATCACCAACCAAAACAAAGGACAACCAAAAAATACTAAATCAAGGATTAACACTAACAATCTATTTAGTCCCGGCTGTTCAAGCGACGTCAACAAGAAAGTCACTCAACCGTAATCAAGTAAATCCTGAGGCAATAAGGCCACTAAACAGCAAAACAATTAACAACCCTAAACCCTAAATATCATATACTTTACAATTATACACACAAAACATCAAAGGTAAATCAATAAACCAAACAAATTACCGGTATATCTAAAACAGGTATCATATCCTAGTAAAGAAGCTCCAAGCCTACTCAATTGACGTCATAGTCTTCCTTGGCGTCAAAAATAAACCATCAAATACAAACGCAATTTGACGTCACACCATATACTTAAGTTAAAGAGTAATTCACACAGTATCTCCACTTCCACACAATCATTTGTTAAACCATTAATAAAGTAAACAACAACAAAGTGAGAATAGTCTGCAGAAAAGCAAGACTTAAACTACGTCATCACAATGACGTCATCTATCTCCTGAATACTCTTAATATATCCAAATATGGACAGATTATAACCAAACTTATAATATAATGCTTAATAAACCTCTACTATATATAAAACTTCCATTTATATTTTTAGCACTTATATATTTCGAATTACAAGAAAACCTGCGCCGCAGAAAACAGGATCAAGCCAGATATCTTAAAAACCAATCAGTCTATATATAAAATTTTTTCACATAATAATACTTCATAATTTTCAATGTTTTTTAATAACATCCACATACCTCAATTATTAAAATGTATGCTGCAATTCCCACTTGGAGACATCAGAAAACCCAAGAAAAATTTCAAAGTTTATAGCATAGGAGCGTCGATAGGGCGAAATGAAACGGGCATCATGGAAAAACTCAACAGTTCACAATCAAACAGAGTGACGTCATCAATTTTTAAATATTCTTAATAAATCCAAATTTAAACAGATTTTAACCAAACTTGTAATATAGTATCTAATATACCTCCTTTATATATAACACTTACATTTATATTTTCAGCACTTATAGACTCCGAGTTACAAGAAAACCTGCCCCGCAGAAAACAGGTTCAGGCCCAATATCTTAAAAACCGGTCAGTCTATATATGAAATTCTTACACTTTATAATACTTCATAATTTTCATTGTTTTTTAATACCATCCACATACCTCAGGTACAAATATATATGCAGCAATTCCTTCCAGAAGACATCAAAAAAGTCGAGAAAAATCTCAAAGTTTATAGCATGGAAACATCCATAGGGCGGAATGAAACGGGCATCATGGAAAAACTCAACAGTTCACAATCAAGCAGAGTGACGTCATCAATTTTTAAAAATTCTTGATATCTCCAAATATGATCAGATTTTAACCAAACTTGCAGTATAGTATCTAATAGACCTCCTTTATATATAATACTTCCATTTATATTTTTAGCACTTATAGATTCCGAGTTATAAGAAAACCTGCCCCGCAGAAAACAGGTTCAGGCCCAATATCTTAAAAACCAGTCAGTCTATATATAAAATTCTTTCACTAAGTAATACTTCATAATTTTCGTTTTTTAATATCATCCACATACCTCAGGTGCAAATATATTTGCTGCAATTCCTTCCTGAAGACATCAAAAAAGTCGAGAAAAATCTCAAGTCTCAAAACTACGCAGATGGGACGCCATTTTCCTTTAGCATGTAAAACACAAATTCACTTAACATAGGCGAATCTCAGGAACCACAAACATCAATTTATATAACTTATAGCCTCTTACACGTTACACAAACCATATCAAAACATTCCTATATACTTTCTACTTCAAACACACTACTTTATAAACATTATATCAATCTATTTCAACGTCTAAACTTTAAACATTCAAGACATCCATTAAAACCAACCTTCTACCTCGGCGCCATTGCTGGAGATGTAAGCATATGGTCGTTATAAATTTAAATTAGCGCGCGGGAAGTTAGCGCGCGAGAATTGCACTCGGTAGGCCCAAGGGCGGATCCAGGGGGAGGGCGCACGGGGCGCGCGCCCTCCCCGAGAATAGGATTGCAAGGTAGGAAAAAAATCAAAATATAAAATTATTTGAAAAATAAAAATATAGGAATTAAATAAAAAAATATACAGGAATAAAATATGCTAAAAAAAATCCGACAACATAATCTAAAGTAGAAAATATAAGCTGAACTCAAGAAAGTATCTAGAAATTAAAAAAAACATGGAGTCCAGTGTTTCATTCAAGCATATCTCCAGGAAACGAAATCCCCTGCTGACGAGTATTCGCCACCCCCCCGTCAACATTTTATATTAACCTAGTTTCTATTTATGTGACACAGCACTTAGATATATGTATACTGGGCAAATAGAAATCCTGCCCCCCCCCCATACATTTTCATTCGCCTCCTTCCCGGCCGATAAGCCCTGAAAGAAGTACTGGGCAAGATTTTCTTCGAATTTTCAAAGATTTTCAAAGGTGCGATTTCAGAGCGGTAATACCTAATTGAGTTGAACAATTAATTTATTAAAATTTTATTAAATTTTATTGTATTATACCTTATTTTTCGGTATTTTGTAACCGGGACGAACTATGTACCAAAAGTTAAATGCAGTAGGAAAGTTAAAGGTTTTCGGAGTTTAATAAACGAAAAGAAAATTACCGTGAACATGAAACTGAAACTCATGGAGTACTGAAACCTGCATACATTGCAGATTCTGATCTTTTGAGTGCGATAAGAATGTCTATCTTACAATCGACCTTTTTAATTGGAAAGAAAACTTTTTAATAGATCGTTGATACCAAGCAGTCATGATTCAGGGAATGCTTTGATCAATAATTCCTCAACGTGTGAAGTCGAGACATCGCAACATAAGCCAAGGGAAAATTGGGGTTTGTCAATTTCTACAACGCACTAATCTTGGGTTATGTCTTGACTTCGGAGAGTTGCATATGCGAAATTACATATGATACAATACACTGTTCTAAAGTTATGTCTTGACTTAGGTGGGCGTTGATTGCATATGCGAGAATATGCAATAGAATGTGAGAATATGCAATGCACAACGTACGAAAATAATGAAAAACTATGGAACAGACACAATTTTTAACCAAAATCAGAAATAGAAGCATCGAATTAGAGAGAATTTTAAGGGGAACTAGTTTAATGATTTGTCTCTGTGGCTGCATCGGAGACGGTGAGATCTGGTTGAAGGGGGTGGGAGCAAGACTTTTCATAGGAAAGCGACTGATATTTTATCATACTATTTTCAATTTCCATAGCTAAAAACCTAGTCCACGTTAGTTGCGCCCCCGTGCAAAAATTTAGTTATGACCACTGTGCAATTATATTGAGATTTCTTGAGCCAGGCGTTTTTGAGAAAAACGAAGACAAAGATGACATTTGGGAGGATCCTGAAGAGCTTTGTTATGCTCAGCTCAATAATAAAATTATTTTTGGGTTTTCGTACTTTTTAAAGAATCGCAATTAACGGTGTATTCTTAAAGCTATATGATTAGCAGATATTATTTTGAATATTTTCTCCGTAATTAGTAGTTGTGCTTTTAGCTATTAATTAGTAGTTGTGCTTTTAGCTATTAATTAGTAGTTGTGCTTTTAGCTATTAATGCTGTTTCGACATCGCGATCAAACTCTGATGAAAAGTATGTAAATCACTATTCAGTATTGATTCATTTTGTTTTTCTTTTGTATGTACTGTTTGTGTGCACATGTGCTTTTCTCAATATGTAATTCAAATAACAACAATGGTTTTAATTTTTTACATTTGCCAGTATATGCATACGGAGTATTTTCTTGGCAAGTGAGCTGATAAAATAGGACTTGCTAAAATATCATTGGAATGGTGATTCAGCTTACACGTATCCTTAATGTATCAACCAAAACGTGGTTGCAAAGAACAAAGGAAAGTTCAAGCAGTGCGTTTCGAAAAATAACATTGACTTGTGTTTTTGCGGTCAAAACAGGAATATTTCCGCATGTTTGTGGGCACAAGATATGTTGGAAAATACAATGCTGAGCCTGAAAAATGTTTAGTAACTGAGCCACTTAAAAAGTATTTAAAATTCACATGAAAAATAATTTTTTTAGAAAAAATAAAATAATAACACTGAATAACACAATAGGACGAGCTCATATATTTATAAAAACGTTCGTTCTACCAAATGTAGATAACCGGAACCAGATGAGCTTTTTCTGATAAAAATAAGTTGACGAGAACATGGTAAGGCTGCATCCAATGACAAAAACGATTCTGCTGTTTAGCCGCCAAAATATGTGACAGAGAAGTCATCAGAGCTAGACACCAATTGTGAACCTACCAGGAACTAAGGAATCCTCAAAGTCCTTCGCTTTTGAATTGACAGTAGAGACAATATTATATAAAATCAATCAGAAATATCCTCTATAAACGCAACATTAAAACGACTTGGAATGAGTTGATAACTTGCATTTGTGTCGATATTCTGAAAATGATTCTGACGCAGGTACAGGAAAAAATATTACAGTATAATATTTAATAAAATCATTGATGAATCTCCCAAGTTACAACTCTGTTCATCAGTGCGGTATTACTCAAATGCCATTGTAAAATAAGGTTTTGTTCGTTACGTAGATCTTCAATTAGAAGTTCTGGTCTTTGGAAAAGTATTCTTCATTTCATAAAAGAACTGGAACTAGATCTGAATTTTGGAGTAGCGACAGGTTGTAATAGATTAACCGTAAATGTTTCGCAACTGTGTAGAATGTGACGGAAATTAAAAGAGAAGTTGTGAACGCCTCTCTCTGTCGTTGCAAAAATCATCATCTGAATTTGGCAATTTATAGTTACTGTAATGCGCCTTCCAACAGGAACGCACTAAGAACTGTAGAAGAAATTATCTCTTTTTTCAATGCCACGTAAAAAATTATGCTGTACTGAGATACCACTTGGGTTTATTTCTTGTCCGAACACTGTTGAACCCGCTGGGATTAGTGACACGACTCAATTCTTCAGTTAAAAATTGATTTGAACTTCACAACAGCTTTAGTGAAACTAACACAATGCCATAATATAAGAACAGCGGCCAAAGCAAATCTTCTCAAAGGTATATCGCACTGTGAACTCATAATGGCCATATTTTCGTTGAATAATTCAATGGTTATAATCAAACCATTAAACTATACTTTCTACAGAAGAAGAGCTTGGATGCACACAAATCCACTGTAAAAATTCAGCAAACGGTCAAAGTGCTAAAGGAGAGACTTACCTACTCTTCTTCTACCTACTCTTCTTTACCTACTTCTCTAAGAAGTTCTATACTGAATTAGTGATGGAGGAGGAAAGAGGGAATTGGGAGTCGAACTCGTCCATTCCAAGAATAGCTGGCAGACAGCAGCACCAAATTAATAATTTAATGGAAGGAGACTCCTTATCAACAGCGCACTGGAAGTGGACTTTTTGCGTTCTTTTGTCAAATATATCCTACGATTTTGAGAAAATTTTCGCTCACCAAATGGTTCCAAATCATTTTAAAATTAGATGTAAAATCTTACTTCAGAAGGATTATCAAAGCATCATGCCATCTCATGGAACTACACGATTCAGACCAAGACACAATACAAGAAATTGTTGCAAAAGTAAAACTCCCTTGTCAGAGGACAAACTTCAACAAGTCTTTTTCGCTTGGCGTATTGGAGAAATTGAAGGAAGATGGCGATATTTACCCGCACCTTATTAAAGTGTACAAGACCACACTTCGAGTGTCAATTGTCACAGTAGAGCGAGGTTTATTTACTTTGCGAGGACTTAAAACTTGGTTGAGATCTCAAATGGCTGAATACCGGTTAACAGGACTCTCTCTGATGAATGGATCATCCCCAAAATTAATTTTCAACAAAGGAAATTAAATTTATTTTATAAATACTCATGGCTGAGATATGAAAAAAATAAAGATATTATTAAAAGATGTATGAAATATAAAACGATAGAAATAAAATATTAAAATATGAAAAATGATATTAAAATATATATCTATGAATGTGTTCGGATTTTTCTTTTCAGTGTTTTGCGAGTTCATTCAAGAGCATGCCAAACCACGACCACAAATTTAGCAAAATAAGTGTGAATTAGCTTTCTAGCTTTGCGCACCACCCGAAAATTTTTTCTGGATCCGCCCCTGGGTAGGCCTGGGTTCGATTCCCGCCACTGATGCGGAGTACGATCACCTTAAACATATGGGTCGATAATTCCTTCCGAGAGGTTGGTGGCAGGGAAAGGAGGGTACGGTCTCTGTGGATGACTCCCCCACTGGGTCCTGGTCCAAATTGGGTGAATAAAAAGAAAGTTATGGAGATTGTCGCGGAGGGCGCGGTAGCCCAGTGGTTAGCGTGCGGGAATTTCAGTCGGTAGGCCCGGGTTCGATTCCCTCCACTGACAAAACTGCTGCCGTGTTCACGCGGAGTACGATCACGTTAAACATGTAGGTCCGTAAGTCCTTCCGAGAGGTTGGTGGTAGAGGAAGGAGGGTACGCACCCTGTGGATGACTTTCCCACTGGGTTCCGGTCTAAATTGGGTGAATAAAAAGAAGGTTATGGAGATTGTCGCGTAGGGCGCGGTAGCCCAGTGGTTGGCGCGCGGGAATTGCACTCGGTAGGTGATTGAATTATGGTGGTTTGAATTGTGGTGATGTATTTGAAATTATTATATTTATGGATTGGTGGAACGATATGGTTGATTTTTTTATTTTAAATGGATATTTTAATTTATGGATATTTTAATTTATAGATATTTTAAATGGATATTTTAATTTATAGATATTTTAAATGGATATTTTAATTTTATGGCTATTTTAAATGATGGAACGATGGAACGAGGATGGTGGAATTAAGAGCCTAGCATATGGTCGTTATAAATTTAAATTAGCGCGCGGGAAGTTAGCGCGCGAGAATTGCACTCGGTAGGCCTGGGTTCGATTCCCGCCACTGATGCGGAGTACGATCACCTTAAACATATGGGTCGATAATTCCTTCCGAGAGGTTGGTGGCAGGGAAAGGAGGGTACGGTCTCTGTGGATGCCTCCCCCACTGGGTCCTGGTCCAAATTGGGTGAATAAAAAGAAAGTTATGGAGATTGTCGCGGAGGGCGCGGTAGCCCAGTGGTTAGCGTGCGGGAATTTCACTCGGTAGGCCCGGGTTCGATTCCCTCCACTGACAAAACTGCTGCCGTGTTCACGCGGAGTACGATCACGTTAAACATGTGTGTCCGTAAGTCCTTCCGAGAGGTTGGTGGTAGAGAAAGGAGGGTACGCACCCTGTGGATGACTTTCCCACTGGGTTCCGGTCTAAATTGGGTGAATAAAAAGAAGGTTATGGAGATTGTCGCGGAGGGCGCGGTAGCCCAGTGGTTAGCGCGCGGGATTTGCACTAGGTAGGTCCGGGTTCGATTCCCGCCACTGCCAAAACTGCCGCCGTGTTCAGGCGGAGTACGATCACGTTAAACATGCGGGACCGTAAGTCCTTCCGAGAGGTTGGTGGTAGGGGAAGGAGGGTAAGGTCCCTGTGGATGCCTCCCCCACTGAGTTCCTGTCTAAATTGGGTGGCACTTCCTGGTAGGTCGTTCCTTCTGGTAGGTCGCGCCAGCGAGTGTGCCACGGTTAGAATTTGCCACGGTCAGAATTTTCAAGGGTAGCGAACAGGCTGGTCGCCAAAGGCGGCTAGTCTTAAATAATAAAAGGCAATGTCTGTGTGTGTGTGTGTCTGTCTGTCTTATACACTATACGTTTCGCGACCGCGCGTCGGAGAGCTACGAAATTTGGCAATCGGAGACCCGGGGGGGAGGGAAGGGGACACGTGAAAACCGATTTTCAAAATTCTAATTATTTTTTTATTTATTTAATGTTTTATGCGATTTCGACCTTTTTTTTGCCTTTTTTGCCCTTTTTTCTCCACGATCCAGACGTCGTAGAAAAAAACAACTCACACCATCGGAAAGAGCAGACAATTGCGAGTAAAAATATATCAATTTCAAATCTCCATTTCGATTTCTAATATTTTTTAAAGATTTTAAAACAAAAGTCACTTTTGGCTCAAAAAAACGATTTTTGGTCTTTAAATTCTCGCATAGTAAAAAGTACTCATAATTTCGACTAATAATTTACATTTTTAGAAAGCTGAAATATCTGGCATTCTTACAAGTCTAATCTGGTCCAGAAATAATGAAAATTGCCTTCAGGATCGCAATTTTAATGACGTTATGATTTTATATTTCTCGGCGTTCCGCTCGGCGTACCGCTTCGTTTCTCCCCCACTGAAGCAGGGAAGGTGGTGGGTGGATAGAGCATATTTTAAATGATGGGACGATCTGGATTTTTTAAATGTATATTTTAACTTTTGGATATTTTAAATGGATATTTTAATTTTATGGATATTTTAAATGATGGAACAATGAAACAATGGAATGAGGATGATGGAATTAAGCATATGGTCATTTTAAATTGCAAATTAGCGCGCGGGAAGTTAGCGGTAGGCCCGGGTTCGATTCCCGCCACTGCCAAAACTGCCGCCGTGTTTACGTGGAATACGATCACGTTAAATATGTGGGTCCGTAAGTCCTTCCGAGAGGTTGGTGGTAGGGGAAGAAGGGTACGGTCCCTGTGGTTGCTTCTCCCACTTGGTTCCGGTCTAAATTGGGTGAATAAAAAATAAGTTATGAAGAATATCGCGGAGGGTGAAGTACCCCAGTGGTTAGTGCGCGGGATTTGCACTTGGTAGGCCCGGGTTCGATTCCCAAAATTGCCGAATAAAAATAAAGTTATGTAGATTGTCGCGGATGGCACGGTAGCCCAGTGGTTAGCGCGCGGGAATTTCACTCGGTAGGCCCGGGTTCGATTCCCGCCATTGCCAAAACTGCAGCCGTGTTCACGCGGAGTACGATCACGTTAAACGTGTGGGACTGCAAGTCCTTCCGAGAGGTTTGTGGTAGGGGAAGGAGGGTACGGTCTCTTTGGATGCCTCCCCCATTGGGTTCCGGTCTAAATTGTGTGGCACTTCCTGGCCTTCCAAGCAGTTACCTTACACCTTTCTGGTAGGTCGCGCCAACGAGTTTGCCACGGTCAGAATTTTCAAGGGTAGCGAACAGGCTGGTCGCCAAAGGCGGCTAGTAAATAATAAAAGGCAATGTCTGTGTGTGTGTGTGTCTGTGTGTCTTATACACTATACGTTTCGCGACCGCGCGTCGGAGAGTTACGAAATTTGGCAATCGGAGACCCTGGGGGTGGGAAGAGGACACGTGAAAACCGATTTTCAAAATTCTAATTATTTTTTTATTTATTTAATGTTTTATGCGATTTCGACCTTTTTTTGATCTTTTTGCCCTTTTTTCTCCTCGATCCAGACATCGTAGAAAAAAACAAATCACACCATCGGAAAGAGCAGAGAATTTCGAGTAAAAATATATCAATTTCAAATCTCCATTTCGATTTCTAATATTTTTTAAAGATTTTAAAACAAAAGTCACTTTTGGCTCAAAAAAACGATTTTTGGTTTTTAAATTCTCGCATAGTAAAAAGTACTCATAATTTCGACTAATAATTTACATTTTTAGAAAGCTGAAATATCTGGCATTCTTACAAGTCTAATCTGGTCCAGAAATAATGAAAATTGCCTTCAGGATCGCAATTTTAAAGACGTCATGATTTTAAATTTCTCGGCGTTCCGTTCGTTTCTCCCCCGCTGAAGCAGGGAAGGTGGTATGTGGGGACGTCAAGGTGGAGGTGACGTCACGGTTCTGAATAGAGCGCCTTTGCTCTATATATATTATTATATTTATATTTTAAATGATGGGACGATCTGGATTTTTTAAATGTATATTTTAACTTTTGGATATTTTAAATGGATATTTTAATTTTATGGATATTTTAAATGATGGAACAATGAAACAATGGAATGAGGATGATGGAATTAAGCATATGGTCATTTTAAATTGCAAATTAGCGCGCGGGAAGTTAGCGGTAGGCCCGGGTTCGATTCCCGCCACTGCCAAAACTGCCGCCGTGTTTACGTGGAATACGATCACGTTAAATATGTGGGTCCGTAAGTCCTTCCGAGAGGTTGGTGGTAGGGGAAGGAGGATACGGCCCCTGTGGATGCCTCCCCCACTGGGTTCCCGTCTAAATTGGGTGAATATGTAGAAAGTTATGGAGATTGTCGCGGAGGGCGCGGCAGCCCAGTGGTTAGCGCGCGGGAATTGCACTCAGTAGGCCCGGGTTCGATTCCCGCCACTGCCAAAACTTACGCCACGTTCACGCAGAGTACGGTCACGTTAAACATGTGGGTTCGTGAGTCCTTCCTAGAGGTTGGTGGTAGGGGAAGGAGGGTACGGTCTAAATTGGGTGAATAAAAAGAAAGTTATGGAGATTGTCGCGGAGGGCGAAGTAGCCCAGTGGTTAGCGCGCGGGAATTGCACGCGGTAGGCCCGGGTTCGATTTCCGCCACTGACATGGAGTACGATCACGTTAAACATATGGGTCCGTATGTTTTTCCGAGAGGTTGGTGGTAGGGGAAGGAGGGTACGTTCCCTGTGGATGCCTCCCCCATTGGGTTCCGGTCTAAATTGGGTGGCACATCCTGGCCGTCCAACCAGTTACCAGGCCCGGGTTCGATTCCCAAAATTGCCGCCGTGTTTACGCGGAGTACGAGCACGTTAAACATGTGGGCCCGTGAGTCCTTCCGAGAAGTTGGTGGTAGGGGAAGGAGGGTACGGTCTAAATTGGATGAATAAAAAGAAAGTTATGGAGATTGTCGCGTAGGGCAAAGTAGCCCAATGGTTAGCGCGCGGAAATTGCACTCGGTAGGCCCGGGTTCGATTCCCAAAATTGCCGCCGTGTTTACGCGGAGTACGATCACGTTAAACATGTGGGTCTGTAAGTCCTTCCGAGGGGTTGGTGGTAGGGGAAGAAGGGTACGGTCCCTGTGGATGCTTCTCCCACTTGGTTCCGGTCTAAATTGGGTGAATAAAAAGAAAGTTATGAAGAATATCGCGGGGGGTGAAGTACCCCAGTGGTTAGTGCGCGGGATTTGCACTTGGTAGGCCCGGGTTTGATTCCCAAAATTGCCGAATAAAAATAAAGTTATGGAGATTGTCGCGGATGGCACGGTAGCCCAGTGGTTAGCGCGCGGGAATTTCACTCGGTAGGCCCGGTTTCGATTCCCGCCATTGCCAAAACTGCAGCCGTGTTCACGCGGAGTACGATCACGTTAAACGTGTGGGACTGCAAGTCCTTCCGAGAGGTTTGTGGTAGGGGAAGGAGGGTACGGTCTCTTTGGATGCCTCCCCCATTGGGTTCCGGTCTAAATTGTGTGGCACTTCCTGGCCTTCCAAGCAGTTACCTTACACCTTTCTGGTAGGTCGCGCCAACGAGTTTGCCACGGTCAGAATTTTCAAGGGTAGCGAACAGGCTGGTCGCCAAAGGCGGCTAGTAATAAATAATAAAAGGCAATGTCTGTGTGTGTGTGTGTGTGTGTGTCTGTCTGTCTTATACACTATACGTTTCGCGACCGCGCGTCGGAGAGCTACGAAATTTGGCAATCGGAGACCTGGGGGGGAGGGAAGGGGACACGTGAAAACCGATTTTCAAAATTCTAATTATTTTTTTATTTATTTAATGTTTTATGCGATTTCGACCTTTTTTTGCCCTTTTTGCCCTTTTTTCTCCACGATCCAGACGTCGTAGAAAAAAAAAACTCACACCATCGGAAAGAGCAGACAATTGCGAGTAAAAATATATCAATTTCAAATCTCCATTTCGATTTCTAATATTTTTTAAAGATTTTAAAACAAAAGTCACTTTTGGCTCAAAAAAACGATTTTTGGTTTTTAAATTCTCGCATAGTAAAAAGTACTCATAATTTCGACTAATAATTTACATTTTTAGAAAGCTGAAATATCTGGCATTCTTACAAGTCTAATCTGGTCCAGAAATAATGAAAATTGCCTTCAGGATCGCAATTTTAAAGACGTCATGATTTTAAATTTCTCGGCGTTCCGTTCGTTTCTCCCCCGCTGAAGCAGGGAAGGTGGTGGGTGGGGACGTCAAGGTGGAGGTGACGTCACGGTTCTGAATAGAGCGCCTTTGCTCTATATAAATTATTATATTTATATTTTAAATGATGGGACGATCTGGATTTTTTAAATGTATATTTTAACTTTTAGATATTTTAAATGGATATTTTAATTTTATGGATATTTTAAATGATGGAACAATGAAACAATGGAATGAGGATGATGGAATTAAGCATATGGTCATTTTAAATTGCAAATTAGCGCGCGGGAAGTTAGCGGTAGGCCCGGGTTCGATTCCCGCCACTGCCAAAACTGCCGCCGTGTTTACGTGGAATACGATCACGTTAAATATGTGGGTCCGTAAGTCCTTCCGAGAGGTTGGTGGTAGGGGAAGGAGGATACGGCCCCTGTGGATGCCTCCCCCACTGGGTTCCCGTCTAAATTGGGTGAATATGTAGAAAGTTATGGAGATTGTCGCGGAGGGCGCGGCAGCCCAGTGGTTAGCGCGCGGGAATTGCACTCAGTAGGCCCGAGTTCGATTCCCGCCACTGCCAAAACTTACGCCACGTTCACGCAGAGTACGATCACGTTAAACATGTGGGTTCGTGAGTCCTTCCGAGAGGTTGGTGGTAGGGGAAGGAGGGTACGGTCTAAATTGGGTGAATAAAAAGAAAGTTATGGAGATTGTCGCGGAGGGCGAAGTAGCCCAGTGGTTAGCGCGCGGGAATTGCACGCGGTAGGCCCGGGTTCGATTTCCGCCACTGACATGGAGTACGATCACGTTAAACATATGGGTCCGTATGTTTTTCCGAGAGGTTGGTGGTAGGGGAAGGAGGGTACGTTCCCTGTGGATGCCTCCCCCACTGGGTTCCGGTCTAAATTGGGTGGCACATCCTGGCCGTCCAACCAGTTACCAGGCCCGGGTTCGATTCCCAAAATTGCCGCCGTGTTTACGCGGAGTACGAGCACGTTAAACATGTGGGTCCGTGAGTCCTTCCGAGAAGTTGGTGGTAGGGGAAGGAGGGTACGGTCTAAATTGGATGAATAAAAAGAAAGTTATGGAGATTGTCGCGTAGGGCAAAGTAGCCCAACGGTTAGCGCGCGGAAATTGCACTCGGTAGGCCCGGGTTCGATTCCCAAAATTGCCGCCGTGTTTACGCGGAGTACGATCACGTTAAACATGTGGGTCTGTAAGTCCTTCCGAGAGGTTGGTGGTAGGGGAAGAAGGGTACGGTCCCTGTGGATGCTTCTCCCACTTCGTTCCGGTCTAAATTGGGTGAATAAAAAATAAGTTATGAAGAATATCGCGGAGGGTGAAGTACCCCAGTGGTTAGTGCGCGGGATTTGCACTTTTTAGGCCCGGGTTCGATTCCCAAAATTGCCGAATAAAAATAAAATTATGGAGATTGTCGCGGATGGCACGGTAGCCCAGTGGTTAGCGCGCGGGAATTTCACTCGGTAGGCCCGGGTTCGATTCCCGCCATTGCCAAAACTGCAGCCGTGTTCACGCGGAGTACGATCACGTTAAACGTGTGGGACTGCAAGTCCTTCCGAGAGGTTTGTGGTAGGGGAAGGAGGGTACGGTCTCTTTGGATGCCTCCCCCATTGGGTTCCGGTCTAAATTGTGTGGCACTTCCTGGCCTTCCAAGCAGTTACCTTACACCTTTCTGGTAGGTCACGCCAACGAGTTTGCCACGGTCAGAATTTTCAAGGGTAGCGAACAGGCTGGTCGCCGAAGGCGGCTAGTAAATAATAAAAGGCAATGTCTGTGTGTGTGTGTGTCTGGTGTGTCTTATACACTATACGTTTCGCGACCGCGCGTCGGAGAGTTACGAAATTTGGCAATCGGAGACCCTGGGGGGTGGGAAGAGGACACGTGAAAACCGATTTTCAAAATTCTAATTATTTTTTTATTTATTTAATGTTTTATGCGATTTCGACCTTTTTTTGATCTTTTTGCCCTTTTTTCTCCTCGATCCAGACATCGTAGAAAAAAACAAATCACACCATCGGAAAGAGCAGAGAATTTCGAGTAAAAATATATCAATTTAAAATCTCCATTTCGATTTCTAATATTTTTTAAAGATTTTAAAACAAAAGTCACTTTTGGCTCAAAAAAACGATTTTTGGTTTTTAAATTCTCGCATAGTAAAAAGTACTCATAATTTCGACTAATAATTTACATTTTTAGAAAGCTGAAATATCTGGCATTCTTACAAGTCTAATCTGGTCCAGAAATAATGAAAATTGCCTTCAGGATCGCAATTTTAAAGACGTCATGATTTTAAATTTCTCGGCGTTCCGTTCGTTTCTCCCCCGCTGAAGCAGGGAAGGTGGTGGGTGGGGACGTCAAGGTGGATGTGACGTCACGGTTCTGAATAGAGCGCCTTTGCTCTATATATATTATTATATTTATATTTTAAATGATGGGACGATCTGGATTTTTTAAATGTATATTTTAACTTTTGGATATTTTAAATGGATATTTTAATTTTATGGATATTTTAAATGATGGAACAATGAAACAATGGAATGAGGATGATGGAATTAAGCATATGGTCATTTTAAATTGCAAATTAGCGCGCGGGAAGTTAGCGGTAGGCCCGGGTTCGATTCCCGCCACTGCCAAAACTGCCGCCGTGTTTACGTGGAATACGATCACGTTAAATATGTGGGTCCGTAAGTCCTTCCGAGAGGTTGGTGGTAGGGGAAGGAGGATACGGCCCATGTGGATGCCTCCCCCACTGGGTTCCCGTCTAAATTGGGTGAATATGTAGAAAGTTATGGAGATTGTCGCGGAGGGCGCGGCAGCCCAGTGGTTAGCGCGCGGGAATTGCACTCAGTAGGCCCGGGTTCGATTCCCGCCACTGCCAAAACTTACGCCACGTTCACGCAGAGTACGATCACGTTAAACGTGTGGGTTCGTGAGTCCTTCCGAGAGGTTGGTGGTAGGGGAAGGAGGGTACGGTCTAAATTGGGTGAATAAAAAGAAAGTTATGGAGATTGTCGCGGAGGGCGAAGTAGCCCAGTGGTTAGCGCGCGGGAATTGCACGCGGTAGGCCCGGGTTCGATTTCCGCCACTGACATGGAGTACGATCACGTTAAACATATGGGTCCGTATGTTTTTCCGAGAGGTTGGTGGTAGGGGAAGGAGGGTACGTTCCCTGTGGATGCCTCCCCCACTGGGTTCCGGTCTAAATTGGGTGGCACATCCTGGCCGTCCAACCAGTTACCAGGCCCGGGTGCGATTCCCAAAATTGCCGCCGTGTTTACGCGGAGTACGAGCACGTTAAACATGTGGGTCCGTGAGTCCTTCCGAGAAGTTGGTGGTAGGGGAAGGAGGGTACGGTCTAAATTGGATGAATAAAAAGAAAGTTATGGAGATTGTCGCGTAGGGCAAAGTAGCCCAATGGTTAGCGCGCGGAAATTGCACTCGGTAGGCCCGGGTTCGATTCCCAAAATTGCCGCCGTGTTTACGCGGAGTACGATCACGTTAAACATGTGGGTCTGTAAGTCCTTCCGAGAGGTTGGTGGTAGGGGAAGAAGGGTACGGTCCCTGTGGATGCTTCTCCCACTTGGTTCCGGTCTAAATTGGGTGAATAAAAAGAAAGTTATGAAGAATATCGCGGAGGGTGAAGTACCCCAGTGGTTAGTGCGCGGGATTTGCACTTGGTAGGCCCGGGTTTGATTCCGAAAATTGCCGAATAAAAATAAAGTTATGGAGATTGTCACGGATGGCACGGTAGCCCAGTGGTTAGCGCGCGGGAATTTCACTCGGTAGGCCCGGGTTCGATTCCCGCCATTGCAAAAACTGCAGCCGTGTTCACGCGGAGTACGATCACGTTAAACGTGTGGGACTGCAAGTCCTTCCGAGAGGTTTGTGGTAGGGGAAGAATGGGTACGGTCTCTTTGGATGCCTCCCCCATTGGGTTCCGGTCAAAATTGTGTGGCACTTCCTGGCCTTCCAAGCAGTTACCTTACACCTTTCTGGTAGGTCGCGCCAACGAGTTTGCCACGGTCAGAATTTTCAAGGGTAGCGAACAGGCTGGTCGCCAAAGGCGGCTAGTCTTAAATAATAAATAAATAATAAAAGGCAATGTCTGTGTGTGTGTGTGTGTGTGTGTGTGTCTGTCTGTCTTATACACTATACGTTTCGCGACCGCGCGTCGGAGAGCTACGAAATTTGGCAATCGGAGACCTGGGGGGGAGGGAAGGGGACACGTGAAAACCGATTTTCAAAATTCTAATTATTTTTTTTTTTATTTAATGTTTTATGCGATTTCGACCTTTTTTTGCCCTTTTTGCCCTTTTTTCTCCACGATCCAGACGTCGTAGAAAAAAACAACTCACACCATCGGAAAGAGCAGACAATTGCGAGTAAAAATATATCAATTTCAAATCTCCATTTCGATTTCTAATATTTTTTAAAGATTTTAAAACAAAAGTCACTTTTGGCTCAAAAAAACGATTTTTGGTTTTTAAATTCTCGCATAGTAAAAAGTTCTCATAATTTCGACTAATAATTTACATTTTTAGAAAGCTGAAATATCTGGCATTCTAACAAGTCTAATCTGGTCCAGAAATAATGAAAATTGCCTTCAGGATCGCAATTTTAAAGACGTCATGATTTTAAATTTCTCAGCGTTCCGTTCGTTTCTCCCCCGCTGAAGCGTCACCCCCGGTAGAAAAGGCCGAACTACTTTCCCCCCCTGTACCTCGTGACGTATTAGCTGTAGGCCCAATTCTGGCCTTCGAATTCGAATTCCTCCGTCTCAACTTTTCTGGAAAGTTCTCCCCTAGTAGAGTAGCCCACACAAAGAAGTATCGTATGTGCAGTGCAGTACGTGGGCTCGCGCGTGTGGATGCATAACGGTCTTTTTATCGTATTTTTGAATGTCTTATATGTTAGTTCATCATTTAATAAACATTTTGACCAGCATACCTTCGACTACATACCTTATAACATTGGATTACTAATTACCTTATTACCGTAATGGGAAAAACGAAAAATGCTATTTAGAAGTAAGTGTTTACCATTTTTTGCTTATTATCATGTCATTTAAAATTATATAGAATTTTAAATATATGGCAATCAAATTATTGCTTTTCAATTAACGCTAACTGGATTCTAAATTGTTTTGTTGCTAATTATAACGTCAACAAACCTTTTAGAGTTTTCTTAGTTTGTTTTAAAATTTTATTGTTGTCATATTAATTAAGAACTGCCCAGGTACTTGTAAAATTAAGCTTTGCTAAGTAATTGTAAAGTATTTAAAATCATTCAATGTTAAAAATGTATATTTTATCAAGTTAGCTTGTGTCATTATACAGCTATTATACATGTGTCATTATACATAAATTATACAGTCTCCTGCAAATATTTTAAAATTACTTTAATAATGTTGTTAGTTGTGTAATATTTTATAATAGACTAGCAGCATGTCCGTTCTTCATACTGACCATATAATACAAGAAACCTAAAATTCAGAATTTGATGTGAAGTTTTAATATTTAGAGTCTCAATTTTTGAAATTTTATAATAATTCTAATGAAATGAAAATAGGTGATCTCTACCGTGCTGAGATAATAAACAGACAGATAGATGTACAACATACAATTTTATGTATACTGTTAATAGCAGATATACCCGACATTGCCCATGATTTAATATATGTGCAAATTCCTGCAGTATTCTAAATGACATTCTTACTCAAAACATTCTATTAAAATATTTCATTTAATTCTCCTTTCTGTGTTTTCTATACAAAATTATCTTCAAGCAGATCTGAATAAAACATTCTCGTTTGAAAACAAATTATAAAATATATATGAAATTGGATCAATATAAACTAAAATAAAAGCGCTAAAATTGTATAAAAATGGTTATAAAATTTTGTTTTATATTGATTTCTTTATTATTTAAATCTTAAAAAATTTAATAATCGTCTGCCTAATAAACACATTTGATTTAATTGCGTTGCTAAGCATCATGATATAATTTTCTTAATAAATTTGTGGAAAATATATCATCTGCATAATTCTATTTTTATGGAAGGTTTAATTGTGGAATTTTTATTCATATCTCGACAATCCCTGGTCCTAGAAACTCGAAACATGGACTAAATTTTAAGTAGGGCTATTTCAAAGCTACCCACAGAATGTTCATGAAATTCGATGCAGCAGTTCTACCGTGATGATGAGATAGATAAACACACAGACAGATACATGTATTTTCATTTTATTTATATAGATAAAAAAATGTCATTCTCTTTTTAAGATATTGTCAATAGTAAGAAATCGTAGCAATAAAAATGCTACACTAAAGTTATGAAAGTAAAATAATGTAAAATGGAATATTTCACACATCAAATAACATATTTTAACTGTTTGATAAGTAAGTAATTGCATATAAAAGATATAGTATCTTAATATATTGCACGTATATTTTTTATTATTTGTTATGGCATGCTGAAATTTTAGAAGAATAGGTTAGGAAGTCATTTGTGTTTAGGTTGGGCACATTTTATTTTTTATGTAGCGAGTTATTATGTTATTGAAAATTGTTAAAATAACTTGGAAAAAAGCAAAGTAACTAACTTACAATTTCCAGTTACCATTGTATATTTCATTATATTATAGTTAATGTTATTTTAATAATACAAAGCTAATTTAATCTTTCTTACATTTTCACTTCAATGGAATTGTAAATGAAATATTAATACCAAAAAGTTTTATTATACAGCTTTATTAAATTTTCAAAGCCCCTGAGGTATTTCAAACTCTATAATTAAGCAAAATTGTTTACAATTTGTTAATGTCTGGTAGTAAAAAAGGGAATATAAGATGTGCTATATTAGAAAACCTGAACTTCTACAATTTATAGTGCATAGGTTAATGAATGACATTCAACTAGTATTTTATCTTAATTCTAAATCATTTTATAATTTATAACAACAAAAAATGAATAAAATAAAATGAAATAAAAATAAATAAACACGTAAGCATATTAAAAGTTAAATTCTGAGTTTCTTTTTAATGATTATCTTATGATATTTAAAGATATAGTATTCAGTAATCATTTTAGTTTCTGCATACTTTATCTGTAAGCACGCATACTTTAGCTGAATGTACTGAAGAATTATTCAAATAAAATGCCTGATTAAGCAATAAATATACAGGGTTCTTTTTCAAACTTTTATTAAAACACTAACTGAATGGAATCCTTTCATCTTTGCTCCTACAGTGAATGAGTCATTATAAATATTTTATTTTAAGGAAATGTACAGCAATATTAATATTTTAAATCACCCATTTTAATGAACATTATCGAACATACTTCCAAATTTCATGAATATTATTTGATTTACTGATAAATTATGATTCCTTTACATCGAACAGAGAATTAAAAGGGAAACAAATAGCAAAAGCTTCGATCGCGATCTGGAAGACCTACTCGCAGTGGGCCTACAAGCCAAGACGTCAAAAATTAGTGCTCCGGCCTCTGCTTTCGGAGGTGACGGCTGAAGCAGGGAAGGTGGTGGGTGGGGACGTCAAGGTGGAGGTGACGTCACGGTTCTGAATAGAGCGCCTTTGCTCTATATAAATTATTATATTTATATTTTAAATGATGGGACGATCTGGATTTTTTAAATGTATATTTTAACTTTTGGATATTTTAAATGGATATTTTAATTTTATGGATATTTTAAATGATGGAACAATGAAACAATGGAATGAGGATGATGAAATTAAGCATATGGTCATTTTAAATTGCAAATTAGCGCGCGGGAAGTTAGCGGTAGGCCCGGGTTCGATTCCCGCCACTGCCAAAACTGCCGCCGTGTTTACGTGGAATACGATCACGTTAAATATGTGGGTCCGTAAGTCCTTCCGAGAGGTTGGTGGTAGGGGAAGGAGGATACGGCCCCTGTGGATGCCTCCCCCACTGGGTTCCCGTCTAAATTGGGTGAATATGTAGAAAGTTATGGAGATTGTCGCGGAGGGCGCGGCAGCCCAGTGGTTAGCGCGCGGGAATTGCACTCAGTAGGCCCGGGTTCGATTCCTGCCACTGCCAAAACTTACGCCACGTTCACGCAGAGTACGATCACGTTAAACATGTGGGTTCGTGAGTCCTTCCGAGAGGTTGGTGGTAGGGGAAGGAGGGTACGGTCTAAATTGGGTGAATAAAAAGAAAGTTATGGAGATTGTCGCGGAGGGCGAAGTAGCCCAGTGGTTAGCGCGCGGGAATTGCACGCGGTAGGCCCGGGTTCGATTTCCGCCACTGACATGGAGTACGATCACGTTAAACATATGGGTCCGTATGTTTTTCCGAGAGGTTGGTGGTAGGGGAAGGAGGGTACGTTCCCTGTGGATGCCTCCCCCACTGGGTTCCGGTCTAAATTGGGTGGCACATCCTGGCCGTCCAACCAGTTACCAGGCCCGGGTTCGATTCCCAAAATTGCCGCCGTGTTTACGTGGAGTACGAGCACGTTAAATATGTGGGTCCGTGAGTCCTTCCGAGAAGTTGGTGGTAGGGGAAGGAGGGTACGGTCTAAATTGGATGAATAAAAAGAAAGTTATGGAGATTGTCGCGTAGGGCAAAGTAGCCCAATGGTTAGCGCGCGGAAATTGCACTCGGTAGGCCCGGGTTCGATTCCCAAAACTGCCGCCCTGTTTACGCGGAGTACGATCACGTTAAACATGTGGGTCTGTAAGTCCTTCCGAGAGGTTGGTGGTAGGGGAAGAAGGGTACGGTCCCTGTGGTTGCTTCTCCCACTTGGTTCCGGTCTAAATTGGGTGAATAAAAAATAAGTTATGAAGAATATCGCGGAGGGTGAAGTACCCCCAGTGGTTAGTGCGCGGGATTTGCACTTGGTAGGCCCGGGTTCGATTCCCAAAATTGCCGAATAAAAATAAAGTTATGGAGATTGTCGCGGATGGCACGGTAGCCCAGTGGTTAGCGCGCGGGAATTTCACTCGGTAGGCCCGGGTTCGATTCCCGCCATTGCCAAAACTGCAGCCGTGTTCACGCGGAGTACGATCACGTTAAACGTGTGGAACTGCAAGTCCTTCCGAGAGGTTTGTGGTAGGGGAAGGAGGGTACGGTCTCTTTGGATGCCTCCCCCAATGGGTTCCGGTCTAAATTGTGTGGCACTTCCTGGCCTTCCAAGCAGTTACCTTACACCTTTCTGGTAGGTCGCGCCAACGAGTTTGCCACGGTCAGAATTTTCAAGGGTAGCGAACAGGCTGGTCGCCAAAGGCGGCTAGTCTATATAATAAAAGGCAATGTCTGTGTGTGTGTGTGTCTGTCTGCCTTATACACTATACGTTTCGCGACCGCGCGTCGGAGAGCTACGAAATTTGGCAATCGGAGACCTGGGGGGGAGGGAAGGGGACACGTGAAAACCGATTTTCAAAATTCTAATTATTTTTTTATTTATTTAATGTTTTATGCGATTTCGACCTTTTTTTGCCCTTTTTGCCCTTTTTTCTCCACGATCCAGACGTCGTAGACAAAAAAAACTCACACCATCGGAAAGAGCAGACAATTGCGAGTAAAAATATATCAATTTCAAATCTCCATTTCGATTTCTAATATTTTTTAAAGATTTTAAAACAAAAGTCACTTTTGGCTCAAAAAAACGATTTTTGGTTTTTAAATTCTCGCATAGTAAAAAGTACTCATAATTTCGACTAATAATTTACATTTTTAGAAAGCTGAAATATCTGGCATTCTTACAAGTCTAATCTGGTCCAGAAATAATGAAAATTGCCTTCAGGATCGCAATTTTAAAGACGTCATGATTTTAAATTTCTCGGCGTTCCGTTCGTTTCTCCCCCGCTGAAGCAGGGAAACTGGTGGGTGGGGACGTCAAGGTGGAGGTGACGTCACGGTTCTGAATAGAGCGCCTTTGCTCTATATAAATTATTATATTTATATTTTAAATGATGGGACGATCTGGATTTTTTAAATGTATATTTTAACTTTTGGATATTTTAAATGGATATTTTAATTTTATGGATATTTTAAATGATGGAACAATGAAACAATGGAATGAGGATGATGGAATTAAGCATATGGTCATTTTAAATTGCAAATTAGCGCGCGGGAAGTTAGCGGTAGGCCCGGGTTCGATTCCCGCCACTGCCAAAACTGCCGCCGTGTTTACGTGGAATACGATCACGTTAAATATGTGGGTCCGTAAGTCCTTCCGAGAGGTTGGTGGTAGGGGAAGGAGGATACGGCCCCTGTGGATGCCTCCCCCACTGGGTTCCCGTCTAAATTGGGTGAATATGTAGAAAGTTATTTAGATTGTCGCGGAGGGTGCGGCAGCCCAGTGGTTAGCGCGCGGGAATTGCACTCAGTAGGCCCGGGTTCGATTCCCGCCACTGCCAAAACTTACGCCACGTTCACGCAGAGTACGATCACGTTAAACATGTGGGTTCGTGAGTCCTTCCGAGAGGTTGGTGGTAGGGGAAGGAGGGTACGGTCTAAATTGGGTGAATAAAAAGAAAGTTATGGAGATTGTCGCGGAGGGCGAAGTAGCCCAGTGGTTAGCGCGCGGGAATTGCACGCGGTAGGCCCGGGTTCGATTTCCGCCACTGACATGGAGTACGATCACGTTAAACATATGGGTCCGTATGTTTTTCCGAGAGGTTGGTGGTAGGGGAAGGAGGGTACGTTCCCTGTGGATGCCTCCCCCACTGGGTTCCGGTCTAAATTGGGTGGCACATCCTGGCCGTCCAACCAGTTACCAGGCCCGGGTTCGATTCCCAAAATTGCCGCCGTGTTTACGCGGAGTACGAGCACGTTAAACATGTGGGTCCGTGAGTCCTTCCGAGAAGTTGGTGGTAGGGGAAGGAGGGTACGGTCTAAATTGGATGAATAAAAAGAAAGTTATGGAGATTGTCGCGTAGGGCAAAGTAGCCCAACGGTTAGCGCGCGGAAATTGCACTCGGTAGGCCCGGGTTCGATTCCCAAAATTGCCGCCGTGTTTACGCGGAGTACGATCACGTTAAACATGTGGGTCTGTAAGTCCTTCCGAGAGGTTGGTGGTAGGGGAAGAAGGGTACGGTCCCTGTGGATGCTTCTCCCACTTCGTTCCGGTCTAAATTGGGTGAATAAAAAATAAGTTATGAAGAATATCGCGGAGGGTGAAGTACCCCAGTGGTTAGTGCGCGGGATTTGCACTTGGTAGGCCCGGGTTCGATTCCCAAAATTGCCGAATAAAAATAAAATTATGGAGATTGTCGCGGATGGCACGGTAGCCCAGTGGTTAGCGCGCGGGAATTTCACTCGGTAGGCCCGGGTTCGATTCCCGCCATTGCCAAAACTGCAGCCGTGTTCACGCGGAGTACGATCACGTTAAACGTGTGGGACTGCAAGTCCTTCCGAGAGGTTTGTGGTAGGGGAAGGAGGGTACGGTCTCTTTGGATGCCTCCCCCATTGGGTTCCGGTCTAAATTGTGTGGCACTTCCTGGCCTTCCAAGCAGTTACCTTACACCTTTCTGGTAGGTCACGCCAACGAGTTTGCCACGGTCAGAATTTTCAAGGGTAGCGAACAGGCTGGTCGCCGAAGGCGGCTAGTAAATAATAAAAGGCAATGTCTGTGTGTGTGTGTGTCTGGTGTGTCTTATACACTATACGTTTCGCGACCGCGCGTCGGAGAGTTACGAAATTTGGCAATCGGAGACCCTGGGGGGTGGGAAGAGGACACGTGAAAACCGATTTTCAAAATTCTAATTATTTTTTTATTTATTTAATGTTTTATGCGATTTCGACCTTTTTTTGATCTTTTTGCCCTTTTTTCTCCTCGATCCAGACATCGTAGAAAAAAACAAATCACACCATCGGAAAGAGCAGAGAATTTCGAGTAAAAATATATCAATTTAAAATCTCCATTTCGATTTCTAATATTTTTTAAAGATTTTAAAACAAAAGTCACTTTTGGCTCAAAAAAACGATTTTTGGTTTTTAAATTCTCGCATAGTAAAAAGTACTCATAATTTCGACTAATAATTTACATTTTTAGAAAGCTGAAATATCTGGCATTCTTACAAGTCTAATCTGGTCCAGAAATAATGAAAATTGCCTTCAGGATCGCAATTTTAAAGACGTCATGATTTTAAATTTCTCGGCGTTCCGTTCGTTTCTCCCCCGCTGAAGCAGGGAAGGTGGTGGGTGGGGACGTCAAGGTGGATGTGACGTCACGGTTCTGAATAGAGCGCCTTTGCTCTATATATATTATTATATTTATATTTTAAATGATGGGACGATCTGGATTTTTTAAATGTATATTTTAACTTTTGGATATTTTAAATGGATATTTTAATTTTATGGATATTTTAAATGATGGAACAATGAAACAATGGAATGAGGATGATGGAATTAAGCATATGGTCATTTTAAATTGCAAATTAGCGCGCGGGAAGTTAGCGGTAGGCCCGGGTTCGATTCCCGCCACTGCCAAAACTGCCGCCGTGTTTACGTGGAATACGATCACGTTAAATATGTGGGTCCGTAAGTCCTTCCGAGAGGTTGGTGGTAGGGGAAGGAGGATACGGCCCATGTGGATGCCTCCCCCACTGGGTTCCCGTCTAAATTGGGTGAATATGTAGAAAGTTATGGAGATTGTCGCGGAGGGCGCGGCAGCCCAGTGGTTAGCGCGCGGGAATTGCACTCAGTAGGCCCGGGTTCGATTCCCGCCACTGCCAAAACTTACGCCACGTTCACGCAGAGTACGATCACGTTAAACATGTGGGTTCGTGAGTCCTTCCGAGAGGTTGGTGGTAGGGGAAGGAGGGTACGGTCTAAATTGGGTGAATAAAAAGAAAGTTATGGAGATTGTCGCGGAGGGCGAAGTAGCCCAGTGGTTAGCGCGCGGGAATTGCACGCGGTAGGCCCGGGTTCGATTTCCGCCACTGACATGGAGTACGATCACGTTAAACATATGGGTCCGTATGTTTTTCCGAGAGGTTGGTGGTAGGGGAAGGAGGGTACGTTCCCTGTGGATGCCTCCCCCACTGGGTTCCGGTCTAAATTGGGTGGCACATCCTGGCCGTCCAACCAGTTACCAGGCCCGGGTGCGATTCCCAAAATTGCCGCCGTGTTTACGCGGAGTACGAGCACGTTAAACATGTGGGTCCGTGAGTCCTTCCGAGAAGTTGGTGGTAGGGGAAGGAGGGTACGGTCTAAATTGGATGAATAAAAAGAAAGTTATGGAGATTGTCGCGTAGGGCAAAGTAGCCCAATGGTTAGCGCGCGGAAATTGCACTCGGTAGGCCCGGGTTCGATTCCCAAAATTGCCGCCGTGTTTACGCGGAGTACGATCACGTTAAACATGTGGGTCTGTAAGTCCTTCCGAGAGGTTGGTGGTAGGGGAAGAAGGGTACGGTCCCTGTGGATGCTTCTCCCACTTGGTTCCGGTCTAAATTGGGTGAATAAAAAGAAAGTTATGAAGAATATCGCGGAGGGTGAAGTACCCCAGTGGTTAGTGCGCGGGATTTGCACTTGGTAGGCCCGGGTTTGATTCCGAAAATTGCCGAATAAAAATAAAGTTATGGAGATTGTCACGGATGGCACGGTAGCCCAGTGGTTAGCGCGCGGGAATTTCACTCGGTAGGCCCGGGTTCGATTCCCGCCATTGCAAAAACTGCAGCCGTGTTCACGCGGAGTACGATCACGTTAAACGTGTGGGACTGCAAGTCCTTCCGAGAGGTTTGTGGTAGGGGAAGAATGGGTACGGTCTCTTTGGATGCCTCCCCCATTGGGTTCCGGTCAAAATTGTGTGGCACTTCCTGGCCTTCCAAGCAGTTACCTTACACCTTTCTGGTAGGTCGCGCCAACGAGTTTGCCACGGTCAGAATTTTCAAGGGTAGCGAACAGGCTGGTCGCCAAAGGCGGCTAGTCTTAAATAATAAATAAATAATAAAAGGCAATGTCTGTGTGTGTGTGTGTGTGTGTGTGTGTCTGTCTGTCTTATACACTATACGTTTCGCGACCGCGCGTCGGAGAGCTACGAAATTTGGCAATCGGAGACCTGGGGGGGAGGGAAGGGGACACGTGAAAACCGATTTTCAAAATTCTAATTATTTTTTTTTTTATTTAATGTTTTATGCGATTTCGACCTTTTTTTGCCCTTTTTGCCCTTTTTTCTCCACGATCCAGACGTCGTAGAAAAAAACAACTCACACCATCGGAAAGAGCAGACAATTGCGAGTAAAAATATATCAATTTCAAATCTCCATTTCGATTTCTAATATTTTTTAAAGATTTTAAAACAAAAGTCACTTTTGGCTCAAAAAAACGATTTTTGGTTTTTAAATTCTCGCATAGTAAAAAGTTCTCATAATTTCGACTAATAATTTACATTTTTAGAAAGCTGAAATATCTGGCATTCTAACAAGTCTAATCTGGTCCAGAAATAATGAAAATTGCCTTCAGGATCGCAATTTTAAAGACGTCATGATTTTAAATTTCTCAGCGTTCCGTTCGTTTCTCCCCCGCTGAAGCGTCACCCCCGGTAGAAAAGGCCGAACTACTTTCCCCCCCTGTACCTCGTGACGTATTAGCTGTAGGCCCAATTCTGGCCTTCGAATTCGAATTCCTCCGTCTCAACTTTTCTGGAAAGTTCTCCCCTAGTAGAGTAGCCCACACAAAGAAGTATCGTATGTGCAGTGCAGTACGTGGGCTCGCGCGTGTGGATGCATAACGGTCTTTTTATCGTATTTTTGAATGTCTTATATGTTAGTTCATCATTTAATAAACATTTTGACCAGCATACCTTCGACTACATACCTTATAACATTGGATTACTAATTACCTTATTACCGTAATGGGAAAAACGAAAAATGCTATTTAGAAGTAAGTGTTTACCATTTTTTGCTTATTATCATGTCATTTAAAATTATATAGAATTTTAAATATATGGCAATCAAATTATTGCTTTTCAATTAACGCTAACTGGATTCTAAATTGTTTTGTTGCTAATTATAACGTCAACAAACCTTTTAGAGTTTTCTTAGTTTGTTTTAAAATTTTATTGTTGTCATATTAATTAAGAACTGCCCAGGTACTTGTAAAATTAAGCTTTGCTAAGTAATTGTAAAGTATTTAAAATCATTCAATGTTAAAAATGTATATTTTATCAAGTTAGCTTGTGTCATTATACAGCTATTATACATGTGTCATTATACATAAATTATACAGTCTCCTGCAAATATTTTAAAATTACTTTAATAATGTTGTTAGTTGTGTAATATTTTATAATAGACTAGCAGCATGTCCGTTCTTCATACTGACCATATAATACAAGAAACCTAAAATTCAGAATTTGATGTGAAGTTTTAATATTTAGAGTCTCAATTTTTGAAATTTTATAATAATTCTAATGAAATGAAAATAGGTGATCTCTACCGTGCTGAGATAATAAACAGACAGATAGATGTACAACATACAATTTTATGTATACTGTTAATAGCAGATATACCCGACATTGCCCATGATTTAATATATGTGCAAATTCCTGCAGTATTCTAAATGACATTCTTACTCAAAACATTCTATTAAAATATTTCATTTAATTCTCCTTTCTGTGTTTTCTATACAAAATTATCTTCAAGCAGATCTGAATAAAACATTCTCGTTTGAAAACAAATTATAAAATATATATGAAATTGGATCAATATAAACTAAAATAAAAGCGCTAAAATTGTATAAAAATGGTTATAAAATTTTGTTTTATATTGATTTCTTTATTATTTAAATCTTAAAAAATTTAATAATCGTCTGCCTAATAAACACATTTGATTTAATTGCGTTGCTAAGCATCATGATATAATTTTCTTAATAAATTTGTGGAAAATATATCATCTGCATAATTCTATTTTTATGGAAGGTTTAATTGTGGAATTTTTATTCATATCTCGACAATCCCTGGTCCTAGAAACTCGAAACATGGACTAAATTTTAAGTAGGGCTATTTCAAAGCTACCCACAGAATGTTCATGAAATTCGATGCAGCAGTTCTACCGTGATGATGAGATAGATAAACACACAGACAGATACATGTATTTTCAATTTTATTTATATAGATAAAAAAATGTCATTCTCTTTTTAAGATATTGTCAATAGTAAGAAATCGTAGCAATAAAAATGCTACACTAAAGTTATGAAAGTAAAATAATGTAAAATGGAATATTTCACACATCAAATAACATATTTTAACTGTTTGATAAGTAAGTAATTGCATATAAAAGATATAGTATCTTAATATATTGCACGTATATTTTTTATTATTTGTTATGGCATGCTGAAATTTTAGAAGAATAGGTTAGGAAGTCATTTGTGTTTAGGTTGGGCACATTTTATTTTTTATGTAGCGAGTTATTATGTTATTGAAAATTGTTAAAATAACTTGGAAAAAAGCAAAGTAACTAACTTACAATTTCCAGTTACCATTGTATATTTCATTATATTATAGTTAATGTTATTTTAATAATACAAAGCTAATTTAATCTTTCTTACATTTTCACTTCAATGGAATTGTAAATGAAATATTAATACCAAAAAGTTTTATTATACAGCTTTATTAAATTTTCAAAGCCCCTGAGGTATTTCAAACTCTATAATTAAGCAAAATTGTTTACAATTTGTTAATGTCTGGTAGTAAAAAAGGGAATATAAGATGTGCTATATTAGAAAACCTGAACTTCTACAATTTATAGTGCATAGGTTAATGAATGACATTCAACTAGTATTTTATCTTAATTCTAAATCATTTTATAATTTATAACAACAAAAAATGAATAAAATAAAATGAAATAAAAATAAATAAACACGTAAGCATATTAAAAGTTAAATTCTGAGTTTCTTTTTAATGATTATCTTATGATATTTAAAGATATAGTATTCAGTAATCATTTTAGTTTCTGCATACTTTATCTGTAAGCACGCATACTTTAGCTGAATGTACTGAAGAATTATTCAAATAAAATGCCTGATTAAGCAATAAATATACAGGGTTCTTTTTCAAACTTTTATTAAAACACTAACTGAATGGAATCCTTTCATCTTTGCTCCTACAGTGAATGAGTCATTATAAATATTTTATTTTAAGGAAATGTACAGCAATATTAATATTTTAAATCACCCATTTTAATGAACATTATCGAACATACTTCCAAATTTCATGAATATTATTTGATTTACTGATAAATTATGATTCCTTTACATCGAACAGAGAATTAAAAGGGAAACAAATAGCAAAAGCTTCGATCGCGATCTGGAAGACCTACTCGCAGTGGGCCTACAAGCCAAGACGTCAAAAATTAGTGCTCCGGCCTCTGCTTTCGGAGGTGACGGCTGAAGCAGGGAAGGTGGTGGGTGGGGACGTCAAGGTGGAGGTGACGTCACGGTTCTGAATAGAGCGCCTTTGCTCTATATAAATTATTATATTTATATTTTAAATGATGGGACGATCTGGATTTTTTAAATGTATATTTTAACTTTTGGATATTTTAAATGGATATTTTAATTTTATGGATATTTTAAATGATGGAACAATGAAACAATGGAATGAGGATGATGAAATTAAGCATATGGTCATTTTAAATTGCAAATTAGCGCGCGGGAAGTTAGCGGTAGGCCCGGGTTCGATTCCCGCCACTGCCAAAACTGCCGCCGTGTTTACGTGGAATACGATCACGTTAAATATGTGGGTCCGTAAGTCCTTCCGAGAGGTTGGTGGTAGGGGAAGGAGGATACGGCCCCTGTGGATGCCTCCCCCACTGGGTTCCCGTCTAAATTGGGTGAATATGTAGAAAGTTATGGAGATTGTCGCGGAGGGCGCGGCAGCCCAGTGGTTAGCGCGCGGGAATTGCACTCAGTAGGCCCGGGTTCGATTCCTGCCACTGCCAAAACTTACGCCACGTTCACGCAGAGTACGATCACGTTAAACATGTGGGTTCGTGAGTCCTTCCGAGAGGTTGGTGGTAGGGGAAGGAGGGTACGGTCTAAATTGGGTGAATAAAAAGAAAGTTATGGAGATTGTCGCGGAGGGCGAAGTAGCCCAGTGGTTAGCGCGCGGGAATTGCACGCGGTAGGCCCGGGTTCGATTTCCGCCACTGACATGGAGTACGATCACGTTAAACATATGGGTCCGTATGTTTTTCCGAGAGGTTGGTGGTAGGGGAAGGAGGGTACGTTCCCTGTGGATGCCTCCCCCACTGGGTTCCGGTCTAAATTGGGTGGCACATCCTGGCCGTCCAACCAGTTACCAGGCCCGGGTTCGATTCCCAAAATTGCCGCCGTGTTTACGTGGAGTACGAGCACGTTAAATATGTGGGTCCGTGAGTCCTTCCGAGAAGTTGGTGGTAGGGGAAGGAGGGTACGGTCTAAATTGGATGAATAAAAAGAAAGTTATGGAGATTGTCGCGTAGGGCAAAGTAGCCCAATGGTTAGCGCGCGGAAATTGCACTCGGTAGGCCCGGGTTCGATTCCCAAAACTGCCGCCCTGTTTACGCGGAGTACGATCACGTTAAACATGTGGGTCTGTAAGTCCTTCCGAGAGGTTGGTGGTAGGGGAAGAAGGGTACGGTCCCTGTGGTTGCTTCTCCCACTTGGTTCCGGTCTAAATTGGGTGAATAAAAAATAAGTTATGAAGAATATCGCGGAGGGTGAAGTACCCCCAGTGGTTAGTGCGCGGGATTTGCACTTGGTAGGCCCGGGTTCGATTCCCAAAATTGCCGAATAAAAATAAAGTTATGGAGATTGTCGCGGATGGCACGGTAGCCCAGTGGTTAGCGCGCGGGAATTTCACTCGGTAGGCCCGGGTTCGATTCCCGCCATTGCCAAAACTGCAGCCGTGTTCACGCGGAGTACGATCACGTTAAACGTGTGGAACTGCAAGTCCTTCCGAGAGGTTTGTGGTAGGGGAAGGAGGGTACGGTCTCTTTGGATGCCTCCCCCAATGGGTTCCGGTCTAAATTGTGTGGCACTTCCTGGCCTTCCAAGCAGTTACCTTACACCTTTCTGGTAGGTCGCGCCAACGAGTTTGCCACGGTCAGAATTTTCAAGGGTAGCGAACAGGCTGGTCGCCAAAGGCGGCTAGTCTATATAATAAAAGGCAATGTCTGTGTGTGTGTGTGTCTGTCTGCCTTATACACTATACGTTTCGCGACCGCGCGTCGGAGAGCTACGAAATTTGGCAATCGGAGACCTGGGGGGGAGGGAAGGGGACACGTGAAAACCGATTTTCAAAATTCTAATTATTTTTTTATTTATTTAATGTTTTATGCGATTTCGACCTTTTTTTGCCCTTTTTGCCCTTTTTTCTCCACGATCCAGACGTCGTAGACAAAAAAAACTCACACCATCGGAAAGAGCAGACAATTGCGAGTAAAAATATATCAATTTCAAATCTCCATTTCGATTTCTAATATTTTTTAAAGATTTTAAAACAAAAGTCACTTTTGGCTCAAAAAAACGATTTTTGGTTTTTAAATTCTCGCATAGTAAAAAGTACTCATAATTTCGACTAATAATTTACATTTTTAGAAAGCTGAAATATCTGGCATTCTTACAAGTCTAATCTGGTCCAGAAATAATGAAAATTGCCTTCAGGATCGCAATTTTAAAGACGTCATGATTTTAAATTTCTCGGCGTTCCGTTCGTTTCTCCCCCGCTGAAGCAGGGAAACTGGTGGGTGGGGACGTCAAGGTGGAGGTGACGTCACGGTTCTGAATAG
Source organism: Amaurobius ferox (assembly GCA_951213105.1). Taxonomy (NCBI): domain Eukaryota; kingdom Metazoa; phylum Arthropoda; class Arachnida; order Araneae; family Amaurobiidae; genus Amaurobius; species Amaurobius ferox. The sequence continues at coordinate 18,344,979 of OX578153.1, forward strand.
AGCGCCTTTGCTCTATATAAATTATTATATTTATATTTTAAATGATGGGACGATCTGGATTTTTTAAATGTATATTTTAACTTTTGGATATTTTAAATGGATATTTTAATTTTATGGATATTTTAAATGATGGAACAATGAAACAATGGAATGAGGATGATGGAATTAAGCATATGGTCATTTTAAATTGCAAATTAGCGCGCGGGAAGTTAGCGGTAGGCCCGGGTTCGATTCCCGCCACTGCCAAAACTGCCGCCGTGTTTACGTGGAATACGATCACGTTAAATATGTGGGTCCGTAAGTCCTTCCGAGAGGTTGGTGGTAGGGGAAGGAGGATACGGCCCCTGTGGATGCCTCCCCCACTGGGTTCCCGTCTAAATTGGGTGAATATGTAGAAAGTTATTTAGATTGTCGCGGAGGGTGCGGCAGCCCAGTGGTTAGCGCGCGGGAATTGCACTCAGTAGGCCCGGGTTCGATTCCCGCCACTGCCAAAACTTACGCCACGTTCACGCAGAGTACGATCACGTTAAACATGTGGGTTCGTGAGTCCTTCCGAGAGGTTGGTGGTAGGGGAAGGAGGGTACGGTCTAAATTGGGTAAATAAAAAGAAAGTTATGGAGATTGTCGCGGAGGGCGAAGTAGCCCAGTGGTTAGCGCGCGGGAATTGCACGCGGTAGGCCCGGGTTCGATTTCCGCCACTGACATGGAGTACGATCACGTTAAACATATGGGTCCGTATGTTTTTCCGAGAGGTTGGTGGTAGGGGAAGGAGGGTACGTTCCCTGTGGATGCCTCCCCCACTGGGTTCCGGTCTAAATTGGGTGGCACATCCTGGCCGTCCAACCAGTTACCAGGCCCGGGTGCGATTCCCAAAATTGCCGCCGTGTTTACGCGGAGTACGAGCACGTTAAACATGTGGGTCCGTGAGTCCTTCCGAGAAGTTGGTGGTAGGGGAAGGAGGGTACGGTCTAAATTGGATGAATAAAAAGAAAGTTATGGAGATTGTCGCGTAGGGCAAAGTAGCCCAATGGTTAGCGCGCGGAAATTGCACTCGGTAGGCCCGGGTTCGATTCCCAAAATTGCCGCCGTGTTTACGCGGAGTACGATCACGTTAAACATGTGGGTCTGTAAGTCCTTCCGAGAGGTTGGTGGTAGGGGAAGAAGGGTACGGTCCCTGTGGATGCTTCTCCCACTTGGTTCCGGTCTAAATTGGGTGAATAAAAAGAAAGTTATGAAGAATATCGCGGAGGGTGAAGTACCCCAGTGGTTAGTGCGCGGGATTTGCACTTGGTAGGCCCGGGTTCGATTCCCAAAATTGCCGAATAAAAATAAAGTTATGGATATTGTCGCGGATGGCACGGTAGCCCAGTGGTTAGCGCGCGGGAATTTCACTCGGTAGGCCCGGGTTCGATTCCCGCCATTGCCAAAACTGCAGCCGTGTTCACGCGGAGTACGACGACGACCGTTGCGATCAATTTCCGCGCGCTAACCATTGGGCTACTTTGCCCTACGCGACAATCTCCATAACTTTCTTTTTATTCATCCAATTTAGACCGTACCCTCCTTCCCCTACCACCAACTTCTCGGAAGGACTCACGGACCCACATGTTTAACGTGATCGTACTCCGCTTAAACACGGCGGCAATTTTGGGAATCGACCCGGGGGGGAGGGAAGGGGACACGTGAAAACCGATTTTCAAAATTCTAATTATTTTTTTATTTATTTAATGTTTTATGCGATTTCGACCTTTTTTTGCCCTTTTTGCCCTTTTTTCTCCACGATCCAGACGTCGTAGAAAAAAACAACTCACACCATCGGAAAGAGCAGACAATTGCGAGTAAAAATATATCAATTTCAAATCTGAATTTCGATTTCTAATATTTTTTAAAGATTTTAAAACAAAAGTCACTTTTTGCTCAAGAAAACGATTTTTGGTTTTTAAATTCTCGCATCGTGAAAAGTACTCATAATTTCGACTAATAATTTACATTTTCAGAAAGGTCAAACATCTGGCATTCTTACAAGTCCAATCTGGTCAGGAAATATTGCGTATTGCCCACAGGATCGGGATTTTAAAAGTTTCCGAATTTCGATTTCTCGGCGTTCCGGTCGGCGTGCCGCTTCATTTCTCCACCGCTGAAGCAGGGAAGGTGGTGGGTGGGGACGTCAAGGTGGAGGTGACGTCACGGTTCTGTATATGCATAGCGATGGGTGGGACAATAAGAAACCGAATTAGTTTTTACTTTCCGTTTCCCGCGCTTCCGATTTTAAATGAAATAAGAGCTTAACATATGCACTGTAGAAATTATTATATTTATATTTTAAATGATGGAACGATATGGATTTTTTAAATGGATATTTTAATTTTATGGATATTTTAAATGATGGAACGATGGATATTTTAATTTTATGGATATTTTAAATGATGGAACGATAGATATTTAAATTTTATGGATATTTTAAATGATGGAACAATGGAATGAGGATGATGGAATTAAGAGCTTAGAGAGCATATGGTCATTTTAAATTGTAAATTAGCGCGCGGGAAGTTAGCGGTAGGCCCGGGTACGATTCCCGCCACTGCCAAAACTGCCGAAGTGTTCACGCGGAATACGATCACGTTAAACATGTGGGCCCGTAAGTCCTTCCGAGAGGTTGGTGGTAGGGGAAGGAGGGTACGGCCTAAATTGGGTGAATAAAAAGAAAGTTATGGAGATTGTCGCGGAGGGCGAAGTAGCCCAGTGGTTAGCGCGCGGGAATTGCACGCGGTAGGCCCGGGTTCGATTTCCAAAATTGCCGCCGTGTTCACGCGGAGTACGATCACGCGGAATAAACATGTGTGTCTGTAAGTCCTTTCGAGAGGTTGGTGGTTGGGGAAGGAGGGTACGGTCCCCGTGTGTGCCTCTCCCACTGGGTTCCGGTCTAAATTCGGTGAATAAAAAGAAAGTTATGGAAAATGTCGCGGAGGGCGAAGTACACCAGTGGTTAACGCGCGGGAATTTCACTGGGTAGGCCCGGGTTCGATTCCCGCCACTGCCAAAACTGCAGCCGCGTTCACGCGGAGTACAATCACGTTAAGCATGCGGGATCGTAAGTCCTTCCGAAAGGTTGGTGGTAGGGGAAGGAGGGTACGGTCCCTGTGGATGTCTCCCCCACTGAGTTCCGGTCTAAATTGGGTGGCACTTCCTGGCCGTCCAAACAGTTACCTTACACCTTCTGGTAAGGTCGCGCCAGCGAGTGTGCCACGGTTACAATTTGCCACGGTCAGAATTTTCAAGGGTAGCGAACAGGCTGGTCGCCAAAGGCGGCTAGTAAATAATAAAAGGCAATGTCTGTGTGTGTGTGTGTCTGTGTGTCTTATACACTATACGTTTCGCGACCGCGCGTCGGAGAGTTACGAAATTTGGCAATCGGAGACCCTGGGGGGTGGGAAGAGGACACGTGAAAACCGATTTTCAAAATTCTAATTATTTTTTTATTTATTTAATGTTTTATGCGATTTCGACCTTTTTTTGATCTTTTTGCCCTTTTTTCTCCTCGATCCAGACATCGTAGAAAAAAACAAATCACACCATCGGAAAGAGCAGAGAATTTCGAGTAAAAATATATCAATTTCAAATCTCCATTTCGATTTCTAATATTTTTTAAAGATTTTAAAACAAAAGTCACTTTTGGCTCAAAATAACGATTTTTGGTTTTTAAATTCTCGCATAGTAAAAAGTACTCATAATTTCGACTAATAATTTACATTTTTAGAAAGCTGAAATATCTGGCATTCTTACAAGTCTAATCTGGTCCAGAAATAATGAAAATTGCCTTCAGGATCGCAATTTTAAAGACGTCATGATTTTAAATTTCTCGGCGTTCCGTTCGTTTCTCCCCCGCTGAAGCAGGGAAGGTGGTGGGTGGGGACGTCAAGGTGGAGGTGACGTCACGGTTCTGAATAGAGCGCCTTTGCTCTATATATATTATTATATTTATATTTTAAATGATGGGACGATCTGGATTTTTTAAATGTATATTTTAACTTTTGGATATTTTAAATGGATATTTTAATTTTATGGATATTTTAAATGATGGAACAATGAAACAATGGAATGAGGATGATGGAATTAAGCATATGGTCATTTTAAATTGCAAATTAGCGCGCGGGAAGTTAGCGGTAGGCCCGGGTTCGATTCCCGCCACTGCCAAAACTGCCGCCGTGTTTACGTGGAATACGATCACGTTAAATATGTGGGTCCGTAAGTCCTTCCGAGAGGTTGGTGGTAGGGGAAGGAGGATACGGCCCCTGTGGATGCCTCCCCCACTGGGTTCCCGTCTAAATTGGGTGAATATGTAGAAAGTTATGGAGATTGTCGCGGAGGGCGCGGCAGCCCAGTGGTTAGCGCGCGGGAATTGCACTCAGTAGGCCCGGGTTCGATTCCCGCCACTGCCAAAACTTACGCCACGTTCACGCAGAGTACGATCACGTTAAACATGTGGGTTCGTGAGTCCTTCCGAGAGGTTGGTGGTAGGGGAAGGAGGGTACGGTCTAAATTGGGTGAATAAAAAGAAAGTTATGGAGATTGTCGCGGAGGGCGAAGTAGCCCAGTGGTTAGCGCGCGGGAATTGCACGCGGTAGGCCCGGGTTCGATTTCCGCCACTGACATGGAGTACGATCACGTTAAACATATGGGTCCGTATGTTTTTCCGAGAGGTTGGTGGTAGGGGAAGGAGGGTACGTTCCCTGTGGATGCCTCCCCCACTGGGTTCCGGTCTAAATTGGGTGGCACATCCTGGCCGTCCAACCAGTTACCAGGCCCGGGTGCGATTCCCAAAATTGCCGCCGTGTTTACGCGGAGTACGAGCACGTTAAACATGTGGGTCCGTGAGTCCTTCCGAGAAGTTGGTGGTAGGGGAAGGAGGGTACGGTCTAAATTGGATGAATAAAAAGAAAGTTATGGAGATTGTCGCGTAGGGCAAAGTAGCCCAATGGTTAGCGCGCGGAAATTGCACTCGGTAGGCCCGGGTTCGATTCCCAAAATTGCCGCCGTGTTTACGCGGAGTACGATCACGTTAAACATGTGGGTCTGTAAGTCCTTCCGAGAGGTTGGTGGTAGGGGAAGAAGGGTACGGTCCCTGTGGATGCTTCTCCCACTTGGTTCCGGTCTAAATTGGGTGAATAAAAAGAAAGTTATGAAGAATATCGCGGAGGGTGAAGTACCCCAGTGGTTAGTGCGCGGGATTTGCACTTGGTAGGCCCGGGTTCGATTCCCAAAATTGCCGAATAAAAATAAAGTTATGGATATTGTCGCGGATGGCACGGTAGCCCAGTGGTTAGCGCGCGGGAATTTCACTCGGTAGGCCCGGGTTCGATTCCCGCCATTGCCAAAACTGCAGCCGTGTTCACGCGGAGTACGACGACGACCGTTGCGATCAATTTCCGCGCGCTAACCATTGGGCTACTTTGCCCTACGCGACAATCTCCATAACTTTCTTTTTATTCATCCAATTTAGACCGTACCCTCCTTCCCCTACCACCAACTTCTCGGAAGGACTCACGGACCCACATGTTTAACGTGATCGTACTCCGCTTAAACACGGCGGCAATTTTGGGAATCGAACCCGGGCCTACTGAGTGCAATTCCCGCGCAAACTGCAGCCGTGTTCACGCGGAGTACGACGACGACCGTGCGATTTCGACCGTTGTTAGGGGAAGGAGGGTACGGTCTCTTTGGATGCCTCCCCCATTGGGTTCCGGTCTAAATTGTGTGGCACTTCCTGGCCTTCCAAGCAGTTACCTTACACCTTTCTGGTAGGTCGCGCCAACGAGTTTGCCACGGTCAGAATTTTCAAGGGTAGCGAACAGGCTGGTCGCCAAAGGCGGCTAGTCTATATAATAAAAGGCAATGTCTGTGTGTCTGTGTGTCTTATACACTATACGTTTCGCGACCGCGCGTCGGAGAGCTACGAAATTTGGCAATCGGAGACCCTGGGGGGTGGGAAGGGGACACGTGAAAACCGATTTTTAAAATTTTAATTATTTTTTTTGTTATTTAATGTTTTATGCGATTTCGACCGTTTTTTGACCTTTTTGCCCTTTTTTCTCCACGATCCAGACATCGTAGAAAAAAACAAATCACACCATCGGAAAGAGCAGAGAATTTCGAGTAAAAATATATAAATTTCAAATCTCAGTGACATATTCTAATATTTTTTTAAGATTTTAAAACAAAAGTCACTTTTTGCTCAAGAAAACGATTTTTGGTTTTTAAATTCTCGCATAGTAAAAAGTACTCATAATTTCGACTAATAATTTACATTTTTAGAAAGGTCAAACATCTGGCATTCTTACAAGTCCAATCTGGTCAGGAAATATTCCGTATTGCCCACAGGATCGGGATTTTAAAAGTTTACGAATTTCAATTTCTCGGCGTTCCGCTCGGCGTGCCGCTTCGTTTCTCCCCCGCTGAAGGAGGGAAGGTGGTGGGTGGGGACGTCAAGGTGGGGGTGACGTCACGGTTCTGAATAGAGCTCCTTTGCTCTATATAAATTATTATATTTATATTTTAAATGATGGGACGATATGGATTTTTTAAATGTATATTTTAACTTTTGGATATTTTAAATGGATATTTTAATTTTATGGATATTTTAAATGATGGAACAATGAAACAATGGAATGAGGATGATGGAATTAAGCATATGGTCATTTTAAATTGCAAATTAGCGCGCGGGAAGTTAGCGGTAGGCCCGGGTTCGATACCCGCCGCTGCCAAAACTGCCGCCGTGTTTACGTGGAATACGATCACGTTAAATATGTGGGTCCGTAAGTTCTTCCGAGAGGTTGGTGGTAAGGGAAGGAGGATACGGCCCCTGTGGATCCCTCCCCCACTGGGTTCCCGTCTAAATTGGATGAATATATAGAAAGTTATGGAGATTGTCGCGGAGGGCGCGGCAGCCCAGTGGTTAGCGCGCGGGAATTGCACTCAGTAGGTCCGGGTTCGATTCCCGCCACTGCCAAAACTTACGCCACGTTCACGCAGAGTACGATCACGTTAAACATGTGGGTTCGTGAGTCCTTCTGAGAGGTTGGTGGTAGGGGAAGGAGGGTACGGCCTAAATTGGGTGAATAAAAAGAAAGTTATGGAGATTGTCGCGGAGGGCGAAGTAGCTCAGTGGTTAGCGCGTGGTAATTGCACGCGGTAGGCCCGGGTTCGATTTCCAAAATTAGTACGATCACGCGGAATAAACATGTGTGTCTGTAAGTCCTTTCGAGAGGTTGGTGGTTGTGGAAGGAGGGTACGGTCCCCGTGGATGCCTCTCCCACTGGGTTCCGGTCTAAATTCGGTGAATAAAAAGAAAGTTATGGAAAATGTCGCGGAGGGCGAAGTACACCAGTGGTTAGCGCGCGGGAATTTCACTGGGTAGGCCCGGGTTCGATTCCCGTCACTGCCAAAACTGCAGCCGCGTTCACGCGGAGTACGATCACGTTAAACATGTGGGATCGTAAGTCCTTCCGAAAGGTTGGTGGTAGGGGAAGGAGGGTACGGTCCCTGTGGATGTCTCCCCCACTGAGTTCCGGTCTAAATTGGGTGGCACTTCCTGGCCGTCCAAACAGTTACCTTACACCTTCTGGTAAGGTCGCGCCAGCGAGTGTGCCACGGTTACAATTTGCCACGGTCAGAATTTTCAAGGGTAGCGAACAGGCTGGTCGCCAAAGGCGGCTAGTCTTAAATAATAAAAGGCAATTTCTGTGTGTGTGTCTCTCTGTCTGTCTTATACACTATACGTTCAGCGACCGCGCGTCGGAGAGCTACGAAATTTTGCAATCGGAGACCCGGGGGGGTGGGAAGGGGACACGTGAAAACCGATTTTTAAAATTTTAATTATTTTTTTTGTTATTTAATGTTTTATGCGATTTCGACCGTTTTTTGCTATTTTTGCCCTTTTTTTTCCACGATCCGGACATCGTAGGAAAAAACAAATCACACCATCGGAAAGAGCAGAGAATTTCGAGTAAAAATATATCAATTTCAAACCTCAGAGATAAATTCTAATATTTTTTTATGATTTTAAAGCAAAAGTCACTTTTGACTCAAAAAAACGATTTTTGGTTTTTAAATTCTCGCATAGTAAAAAGTACTCATAATTTCGACTAATAATTTACATTTTTAGAAAGGTCAAACATCTGGCATTCTTACAAGTCCAATCTGGTCAGGAAATATTCTGTATTGCCCACAGGATCGGGATTTTAAAAGTTTCCGAATTTCAATTTCTCGCCGTTCCGCTCGACGTGCCGCTTCGTTTCTCCCCCGCTGAAGTAGGGAAGGTGGTGGGTGGGGACGTCAAGGTGGAGGTGACGTCACGGTTCTGAATTTAAATGAAATAAGAGCTTAACATATGCACTGTAGAAATTATTATATTTATATTTTAAATGATGGAACGATATGGATTTTTTAAATGGATATTTTAATTTTATGGATATTTTAAATGATGGAACGATGGATATTTTAATTTTATGGATATTTTAAATGATGGAACGATGGATATTTAAATTTTATTTATATTTTAAATGATGGAATGAGGATGATGGAATTAAGAGCTTAGAGAGCATATGGTCATTTTAAATTGTAAATTAGCGCGCGGGAAGTTAGCGGTAGGCCCGGGTACGATTCCCGCCACTGCCAAAACTGCCGAAGTGTTCACGCGGAATACGATCACGTTAAACATGTGGGCCCGTAAGTCCTTCCGAGAGGTTGGTGGTAGATGAAGGAGGGTACGGTCCCTGTGGATGCCTCCTTCACAGGGTTCCCGTCTAAATTGAGTGAATATAAAGAAAGTTGCGGAGGGCGAGGCAGCCCAGTGGTTAGCGCTCAGGAATTGCACTCGGTAGGCCCGGGTTCGATTCCCGCCACTTCCAAAACTGCCGCCGTGTTCACGCGGAGTACGATCACGATAAACATGTGGGTCCGGAAGTCCTTCCGAGAGGTTGGTGGTAGGGGAAGGAGGGTACGGTCCCTGTGGATGCCTCCCTCACAGGGTTCCCGTCTAAATTGGGTGAATATAAAGAAAGTTGCGGAGGGCAAGGCAGCCCAGTGGTTAGCGCTCAGGAATTGCACTCGGTAGGCCCGGGTTCGATTCCCGCCACTTCCAAAACTGCCGCCGTGTTCACGCGGAGTACGATCACGATAAACATGTGGGTCCGGAAGTCCTTCCGAGAGGTTGGTGGTAGGGGAAGGAGGGTACGGTCTAAATTGGGTGAATAAAAAGAAAGTTATGGAGATTGTCGCGGAGGGCGAAGTAGCCCAGTGGTTAGCGCGCGGGAATTGCACGCGGTAGGCCCGGGTTCGATTTCCGCCACTGACATGGAGTACGATCACGTTAAACATATGGGTCCGTATGTTTTTCCGAGAGGTTGGTGGTAGGGGAAGGAGGGTACGTTCCCTGTGGATGCCTCCCCCACTGGGTTCCGGTCTAAATTGGGTGGCACATCCTGGCCGTCCAACCAGTTACCTTACACCTTTCTGGTAGGTCGCGCCAACGAGTTTGCCACAGTTGGAATTTGCCACGATCAGCATTTTCAAGGGTTGCGAACAGGCTGGTCGGTCCAGACTTTGTAGAAAAAAACAAATCACACCATCGGAAAGAGCAGAGAATTTCGAGTAAAAATATATCAATTTCTAATCTCAGAGATAAATTCTAATATTTTTTTATGATTTTAAAGCAAAAGTCACTTTTGACTCAAAAAAACGATTTTTGGTTTTTAATTTCTCGCATAGTAAAAAGTACTCAGAATTTCGACTAATAATTTACATTTTTAGAAAGGTCAAACATCTGGCATTCTTACAAGTCCAATCTGGTCAAGAAATAATTATAAATATTCACAGGATCGCGATTTTAATGACCTAAGGATTTCCAATTTCTCGGCGAACCGCCTTTTCACCCGTTGAATTTTCCCCCCGTCTCCACGGAGACCGCTCTTCCGGTTTTAAATGAATTAAGATATGTGTTGTATACAACGGGTGAAATGATTATATTTATATGATATTTTAAATGGATATTTTAATATATGGATATTTTAAATAATTTAAATGATTGCATTATGGTGGATTGAATTGTGGTGATGTATTTGAACTTATTATATTTATGTATTTGTGGAACGATATTGAATATTTTAAATAATTGAACGAATGGATATTTTATTGAACGTTCAGCGACCGCGCATCGGAGAGCTACGAAATTTGGCAATCTGAGACCCGGGGGGGTGGGAAGGGGATTCGTGAATACCGATTTTTAAAATTTTAATTATTTTTTTTGTTATTTAATGTTTTATGCGATTTCGACCGTTTTTTGACCTTTTTCTCCACGATCCTGACATTGTAGAAAAAAACAAATCACACCATCGGAAAGAGCAGAGAATTTCGAGTAAACATATATCAATATCAAATCTCAGGGACAAATTCTAATATTTTCTTATGATTTTAAAACAAAAGTCACTTTTGACTCAAAAAAACGATTTTTGGTTTTTAATTTCTCGCATAGTAAAAAGTACTCAGAATTTCGACTAATAATTTACATTTTTAGAAAGGTCAAACATCTGGCATTCTTACAAGTCCAATCTGGTCAAGAAATAATTATAAATATTCACAGGATCGCGATTTTAATGACCTAAGGATTTCCAATTTCTCGGCGAACCGCCTTTTCACCCGTTGAATTTTCCCCCCGTCTCCACGGAGACCGCTCTTCCGGTTTTAAATGAATTAAGATATGTGTTGTATACAACGGGTGAAATGATTATATTTATATGATATTTTAAATGGATATTTTAATATATGGATATTTTAAATAATTTAAATGATTGCATTATGGTGGATTGAATTGTGGTGATGTATTTGAACTTATTATATTTATGTATTTGTGGAACGATATTGAATATTTTAAATAATTGAACGAATGGATATTTTATTGAACGTTCAGCGACCGCGCATCGGAGAGCTACGAAATTTGGCAATCTGAGACCCGGGGGGGTGGGAAGGGGATTCGTGAATACCGATTTTTAAAATTTTAATTATTTTTTTTGTTATTTAATGTTTTATGCGATTTCGACCGTTTTTTGACCTTTTTCTCCACGATCCTGACATTGTAGAAAAAAACAAATCACACCATCGGAAAGAGCAGAGAATTTCGAGTAAACATATATCAATATCAAATCTCAGGGACAAATTCTAATATTTTCTTATGATTTTAAAACAAAAGTCACTTTTGACTCAAAAAAACGATTTTTGGTTTTTAATTTCTCGCATAGTAAAAAGTACTCAGAATTTCGACTAATAATTTACATTTTTAGAAAGGTCAAACATCTGGCTTTCTTACAAGTCCAATCTGGTCAAGAAATAATTATAAATATTCACAGGATCGCGATTTTAATGACCTAAGGATTTCCAATTTCTCGGCGAACCGCCTTTTCACCCGTTGAATTTTCCCCCCGTCTCCACGGAGACCGCTCTTCCGGTTTTAAATGAATTAAGATATGTGTTGTATACAACGGGTGAAATGATTATATTTATATGATATTTTAAATGGATATTTTAATATATGGATATTTTAAATAATTTAAATGATTGCATTATGGTGGATTGAATTGTGGTGATGTATTTGAACTTATTATATTTATGTATTTGTGGAACGATATTGAATATTTTAAATAATTGAACGAATGGATATTTTATTGAACGTTCAGCGACCGCGCATCGGAGAGCTACGAAATTTGGCAATCTGAGACCCGGGGGGGTGGGAAGGGGATTCGTGAATACCGATTTTTAAAATTTTAATTATTTTTTTTGTTATTTAATGTTTTATGCGATTTCGACCGTTTTTTGACCTTTTTCTCCACGATCCTGACATTGTAGAAAAAAACAAATCACACCATCGGAAAGAGCAGAGAATTTCGAGTAAACATATATCAATATCAAATCTCAGGGACAAATTCTAATATTTTTTTATGATTTTAAAACAAAAGTCACTTTTGACTCAAAAAAACGATTTTTGGTTTTTAAATTCTCGCATAGTAAAAAGTACTCAGAATTTCGACTAATAATTTACATTTTTAGAAAGGTCAAATATCTAGCATTCTTACAAGTCCAATCTGATTAAGAAATATTCCGTATTGCCCACAGGATCGGGATTTTAAGATTTTCCGAATTTCAATTTCTCGGTTTCCGTTAAAGCATTTCTTCACCGGCGTTTCTCCCCCGCAGGAGGGAAGGTGGTGGCTGGGGACGTAACGGTTCTGAATAATACGCAATAGCGAAATCATAGAATATATTCGATATTCGAAATACATTACTTTTCAATTTAATTATTAGTGTTAACGTCATTAAACTAAAACAAACCATCCATTTCATTGGAATAAATTATTCATCCATTTTATGGGAGTAAATTATTATTAAATTACTTTTCATTTTAAATGCATTTATTATTTTTTTAAAAACATGATTTTTTCTTACAACTCAACCCAAACATTTATCTGTTGTGTTAGCAAGTTCTTTTTAACTGTTCTGTATCGAGATAAGATTGACTTCTCTTTTTCAGATAAGAATTTATTGTTCTTCTAAGAACATTCTTTTTTTTTGTATAACATTATTACATAATAAGTGTATTTACACGTTTATAGTGTATTTTACATATTTTCTAATTCTATTGTAGAATTATATTTAGATTTTTGTTTACTTTATTATTTGTGTATCAGTTTATAGAGTTTTGGCTACGATCTTTTTTACAAAAGCATATTGATTCAGTTTAGAGTTTATTTTAGCAATGGGCTATTGTTATTATGGGTGTTTATAATTTTGTTTCGTGTTTTAATTAAAAACAAAAAAGCTTTTAATATATACAAACTTAAATAATCTTAAAATTTAATTATTAGTGTTAACGTCTACCAGGGTGTTTATTAAGTGTATTTACTGTGTTTTTATTACTGTGTTTATTAAGTGTATAACCGGGGGCTGTATATTTTTCTGATTTAACAGGTCATATCAGGAACCACACAGGTTTGTGTGGTTTATTAACAGGTCATATTAACAGTTTTGTGTCATTTAAAGGGTCATATTCTAGAATTGCATTTATATTTTTGTTTAATTTGTAAACATTTTATTCAGTTTGGAGTTTATTTTAGCAATCGGCTATTGGTATTATGAGTGTTTATAACTTTGTTTCGTGTTTTTATTGAAAACAAAAATGCCTCCAAAAAAAAAAAGTCTGCTTAACTAGCAAAACAAATCGAAGAAGAAACCGCGAAAGGAATGCCGCTGCTCAAGCCTCCAAAAGTGAGGAACAGCGTCACAATAGACGGCTCGCTGATGCACAGAGAAGGGCTGCAGTTAGAGAAAATGAAACCCAGGAACAGCGGGAACATGCACAGAGAAGAGCTGCAGTTAGGGAAGAAAGACAGGTCGCTGATGCACAGAGAAGAGCTGCAGTTAGGGAAAATGAAAGTCAGGAACAGCGGGAAGAAAGACAGGTCGCTGATGCACAGAGAAGAGCTGCAGTTAGGGTAAATGAAACCCAGGAACAGCGGGAAGAAAGACAGGTCGCTGATGCACAGAGAAGAGCTGCAGTTAGGGAAAATGAAAGTCAGGAACAGCGGGAAGAAAGACAGGTGCTTAACGCAGAGAGAATGACTGCAGTTAGGGAAAATGAAACCCAGGAACAGCGGGAAGAAAGACAGATGCTTAACGCGGAGAGAATGACTGCAGTTAGGGAAAATGAAGCCCAGGAACAGCGGGAAGAAAGACAGGTCGCTGATGCACAGAGAAGAGCTGCAGTTAGAAATCAAGTTTGGTCGGAAAAAGAAAATGCTGCCTTCAGTTATGATTTTACTATTGATTATGCATCTGAACAAATGATTAAAGTAGGCAGAATGACAGTCGAATGCAACTTCTGCCACGCACTTAAATGGAAAGGGGAAACACCTGGTATGTGTTGCAGCAATGGGAAAATTCGCCTGCCTTTACTTCGAGATCCTCCGGAACCTCTTTCGACATTGCTTATGTCCAACTCGCCTGATGCAAGGCATTTCCAAGAAAACATAAGACGATATAATTCATGTTTTCAAATGACGTCATTTGGTTGCACACAGCTGATTAGAGAAGATGGATATATGCCTACATTTAAAGTGCAGGGTCAAGTGTACCACAGAATAGGGAGTCTGCAACCCCAAACAAATGACGAGCCAAAATTTCTTCAGGTTTATTTTGTAGATGACAAGCAAAAACAGGTTGAACAACGTTGCAGGAATGTGATGCAGGCCAAACCAAATATAGTAGCAGAGTTACAGGACATGCTTCATGAGCACAACAGTTATGTAAGTAGTTTTAAGTGTGCTATGGAGAAAATGACTCCCGAATTTAAGGTTGTTATTCGGGCAGATAAAACACCTTCCGGTGAACAGGAAGGAAGATTTAACGCACCGACAACATCAGAAGTGGCGGTTATTCTTGCTGGTGATGAACACGGCCGCAGAGACATCAAACTTCATTTGAGGAGTGATGAGATTCAAAAGATTGCAGTAACGCATAGATCCTATGATGCACTTCAGTATCCGCTAATATTTTGGCAAGGTGAGGATTGGTACCACTTTGAAATGAGAGAAACGAATCCCACAACAGGCATTGCTACTTCAAAGAAGGTTTCGGCAATGGACTTTTATGCATTCAGGATGATGTACCGAGCATCAAGCTTTAATATAATTTTAAGGTGTAAGACACTATTTCACCAGTTCGCCGTAGACGTATATGTAAAGATTGAATCAGAGCGTCTGAGGTTCATACGCTTGAACCAGAGGAAACTACGGGTAGAAGATTATGTTCATCTGAGGAATGCTGTCAACAGTGATGGTAATGTTCGTGACATGGGCCAACTTATAATTTTACCTTCTAGCTTCACAGGTGGTCCTCGCTACATGCACGAAAGAACTCAAGACGCCATGACGTATGTCCGAAATTTTGGTAGGCCTGACTTATTCATAACGTTTACGTGTAATCCTCAGTGGGGTGAAGTAACAAACGAATTAATGCCCAGACAGAAAGGTCAGGATCGGCATGACTTGCTTGCTAGAGTCTTCCGCCAGAAATTGAAATCTCTGACCAACCTCTTCAATAAAGGAAAGATATTTGGTAACGTTGCCTGTTTCATGTACACGGTGGAGTGGCAGAAGCGGGGTCTTCCACATGCACATATCTTGCTCTGGCTTCATGACAGGATCCATGTTCACAGAGTAGATGAATTCATCAGTGCGGAAATACCGATTCCGGAAATTGACCCAGTTTTGTATGACATAGTCACAAAACATATGATTCATGGCCCATGCGGTAACATTAATTCACGCTCTCCCTGCATGAAAGACGGGATATGCACGAAGAGGTACCCAAGGAAACATTTGATTAATACGCGGACAGACCGTGACGGATATCCCCTCTATCGTCGCAGAGATCCAGAAGACGGGGGATTTACGGTAGTCAAGAAAGTACGAGGTTCTGATGTCATGGTTGACAATAGGTGGGTTGTTCCGTATTGTCCGTTATTATCGAAGGCATTCAATGCCCACATTAATGTGGAATACTGTAGCTCGGTTCAGTCTATCAAATATGTGTGTAAATATGTTAATAAGGGGTCTGACATGGCAGCATTTCAAGTGACGAGTGACGAAAGGGTGCATGATGAGGTGCAGCAGTATGAAATTGGCCGTTACATAAGCAGCAATGAGGCCATTTGGAGGATCATGGGCTTTCCCATTCACGAGAGATATCCCACAGTCACTCATTTGAGCGTTCATCTTGAGAATGGGCAGAGAGTTTACTTCACAAGTGAGAATGCACGAGCCCGAGCACAGTCCCCACCAGATACAACACTTACTGCCTTCTTCTCCCTGTGCCAAAGTGACGAGTTCGCTCGCACTCTGCTGTACCATCAGTTGCCAAAGTACTACACGTGGAATGCAAGCAGAAAAAAATGGCTCCGTCGTAAGTCTGGTCAAATTGTACCGGAACATTCGGGTATTAGATCAAGCGATGCACTCGGTCGTGTCTACACAGTTCATCCAACCAACTCTGAATGCTTTCATCTTCGACTGTTGCTTCACGAAGTACAAGGTCCCACATCCTTCAGCTTTTTAAAAACTGTTGGCGAAACAGTATGTGATACTTTCAAGCAAGCCTGCCAGTTAAGAGGCCTTCTCGAAGATGACTCACAATGGAAAAATACACTGGAAGAAGCAGCTGCCACTCGATCAGCGGGAATGCTCCGTAATCTATTTGTACTTATGCTGCAGACATGTTCCATGTCAAATCCTCTGGAGCTGTGGAATTTACAGAAACAAAATATGTCTGAAGACATTTTGCACCAGGCAAGAGTTAGGACCAATAACTTTGAGTTAGTGTATGACGATGCCATCTTCAATCAAGCATTGATCTTTCTCGAAGATAAGATCAAGGCCTTAGGTGGTTTGAATTTAAAAGCATTCGGACTTCCTGAGCCACAAAGGGGCGACTCTAGCAGTCTCAACTACGAAATAATGAGGGAGACAAGCTATAATATAGATGAACTAACAACGTATGTCCAATCAAATGAGCCAAATCTGGTTGAGGATCAGAGACAAGCCTTTGAGTTAATTACATTTGCTGTTTTTCATGGACTGGGTGGAATATTCTTCTTAGACGCACCCGGTGGAACAGGGAAAACTTATCTTATCAATCTTCTTTTAGCAAAAGTGAGACAGAGAGGTATGATTGCCCTTGCTGTAGCTTCTTCAGGAATTGCTGCTACTCTTTTGGCTGGAGGAAGAACAGCTCATTCAGTGTTTAAATTACCTCTAAATCTAGCAAGTGTTGAACATCCCACTTGCAACATTTCAAGAAGTTCGAATAAGGCTGCACTTCTCCGAAGATGCAAGCTTATTGTCTGGGATGAGTGCACAATGTCAAACAAGGCTGCTCTGGAAGCTCTTGACGTTACCATGCAAGACCTTTTTCATAACACAAGACGTATAGGAGGAGTAACTTTGGTTTTATCTGGGGATTTCAGGCAGACTCTTCCAGTAATTCAACGTGGTACGAAAGCGGATGAAATACATGCATCAATTAAAACATCTTGCCTTTGGACAAATGTTCAAAGACTCAGTTTAGAAACGAACATGAGAGTTCATATGACAGGTCATGCCGCTGCTCAAGAATTTGCAGAGAACCTACTGCGACTTGGAAACGGGGACATAACCGCTGATGACAAGGGATTAATAGAGATGGGATTTATTGGAAATATTGTTACAACACCAGTAGAACTAAAAGAAAGTGTATTTCCCAACATTGAGCGTCACTTCCGAGACCCTAAGTGGCTGTGTGAAAGAGCTATTCTTGCTCCCACGAACGAAGCGGTTAATGTCATTAACAGACAACTACTCATGAAACTTCCTGCTTCTGTTCACACGTACAAGTCTGTAGATTCTGTAATAGATATAAATCAGGCCATCGAGTACTCACCAGAATTTTTGAATTCACTGGAAATTTCTGGTGTGCCCTCACATAAATTAGAACTAAAGATTGGGGCACCCATAATGCTTTTAAGAAATCTAGATCCACCGGCACTGTGTAATGGAACAAGATTGATTGTTAAGAAAATGATGCCTAATGTCCTTGAGGCAACGATCATAACAGGTCATTCTGCTGGAAGTCACGTTTTTCTACCACGCATCCCTATCATACCGCCAAACCTCCCGTTTGAGTTTAAACGCCTACAGTTTCCAGTTCGGCTCAGTTTTGCGATGAGTATAAACAAATCTCAGGGACAGAGTTTGAAAGTCGTTGGACTCAACCTACAAAGGCCTTGCTTCTCCCATGGACAACTTTATGTTGGTTGCTCAAGAGTTGGGGATAATAGGAATCTATTTATACTTGCACCAGATGGGAAAACAAAAAATATCGTGTATAAGGAAATACTGCGAGAGTGAAACAAAATTTCATTTTCTAATTTATCAAAATCTAAAATGAACTAAAGGAATGAATGGAGTCTAAAATGGAAATCCTGCTCTGGAGTTTGTTGGCCTGAGATCAAAGATGTATAGTTTGAAAACACCTTTCATGGAGAAGATAATTGCTAAATGTGTTAATAAGAATGCTGTGAAAAAAATAATCTATTATCAAGATTACTATATCTGTCTAACAAGTCGAAGATATAATACAGTTGAACAATTTAAAATTGCAAGTAAAGACCATCAGATTTATACTGTTAGTCAAATTAAAATGGAAATATCCACCTATGATGATAAACGTTATATTTTATATGACGGAATTAAGAGCTGAGCATATGGTCATTATAAAATTTAAATGATTGAATTATGCTGGATTGAATTGTGGCGATGCATTGTATACATCGGGTGATGGTTGGTACCACAATTAAAAATCTTAAACACTGAAGAAATAAAAAAATAAATAAAAAGAAAGTTATGGAGATTGTCATGGAGCATTGATGCATTAGGTGATGGTATGACATTTAAATTATTGAATTATGATGGATTGAATTGTGGCGATATATTGTGACGTAATGTATTGTTATATTGTAAAAACTTAATTGTGGTGATGTATTAATTGTTGCAATGTATTGTTTACATTGAGTGGTGGTTGGGACCACAATGAAATAACTTAATGTATTATTGTGGTGTCAAGAATTGTCGTATTACAAAACTTAATTGTGGCGATGTATTAATTCTTGCAATGTATTGTTTACATCGGGTGGTGCTTGGGACCACAATGAAAAAACTTAATTATGGCGATGTATTTTTGTGGCGTACTGTATTGTTGTATTGTAGAAACTTAATTGTGGCGATGTATTGCTTACATCGAGTGGTGGTTGGGACCACAATGTAAAACTTAATCATCGATTGCTTTTTATACGGTTTTTGGCCTAGGGACAATTAAAAACCGAATTAGTGTTTACTTTTTATAAGGTTTCCGGCTCATTATGCTGGATTGCAATGTCTGTGTGTGTGTCTGTCTGTCTGTCTTATACGCTATGCGTTCTGCGACCGCGCGTCGGAGAGCTACGAAATTTGGCAATCGGAGACCCGGGGTGGTGGGAAAGGGACACGTTAAAACCGATTTTTAAAATTTTAATTATTTTTTTGTTATTTAATGTTTTAGGTGATTTCGACCGTTTTTTGCTCTTTTTGCCCATTTTTCTCCACGATCCGGACATCGTAGAAAAAAACAAATCACACCAACGGAAAGAACAGACAATTGCGAGTAAAAATATATCAATTTCAACTCTCAATTACGATTTCTAATATTTTTTAAAGATTTTAAAACAAAAGTCACTTTTGACTCAAAAAACCGATTTTTGGTTTTTAAATTCTCGCATAGTGAAAAGTACTTATAATTTCGACTAATAATTTACATTTTCAGAAAGCTGAAATATCTGGCATTCTTACAAGTCCAATCTGGTCCAGAAATAATAAAAATTGCCTTCAGGATCGCAATTTTAAGAACGTCATGATTTTAAATTTCTCGGCGATTCGCTCAGTTCTTCAACGGCATTTCCCCCCCATCCGCAGTTATTTCTTCCCTGTCTCCATGGAGACCGCGCTTTCGGTTTTAAATGAATTAAGCGCCTAGCATCGGCCGAAATTACTATATTTATATGATATTTTAAATGTATATTTTAAATGGATATTTTAAATAATGTAAATGATTGAATTGTGGTGATATATTTGAAATTATTATATTTATGGATTGGTGGAACGATATAGATGATTTTTTGATTTTAAATGGATATTTTAATTTATGAATATTTTAAATAGATATTTTAATTTATAGATATTTTAAATCGATATTTTAATTTTATGGATATTTTAAATGATGGGACGATGAAACGAGGATGGTGGATATAAGAGCCTAGCATATGGTCATTATAAAATTTAAATTAGCGCGAGGGAAGTTAGCTCGAGATAATTGCACTCGGTAGGCCTGGGTTCGATTCCAGTCACTGATGCGGAGTACGGTCACGTTAAAATATGGGTCGATAAGTCCTTCCGAGAGGTTGGTGGTAGGGGAAGGAGAGTACGGTCCCTATTGATGCCTCCCCCACTGGGTTCTGGTTCAAATTGGGTGATTAAAAAGAAAGTTATGGAAATTGTTGCGAAGGGCGCGGTAGCTCAGTGGTTAGCGTGCGGAAATTTCACTCGGTAGGCCCGGGTTCGATTCCCGCCACTGCCAAAACTTCTGCCGTGTTCAGGCGGAGTACGATCACGTTAAACATGTGGGACCGTAAGTCCTTCCGAGAGGTTGGTGGTAGGGGAAGGAAGTTACGGTCCCTGTAGATGCCTCCCCCACTGGGTTCCGGTCTAAATTGGGATGTGTTAAATTATGGATGTTTTGAATGGATATTTGAATTTATAGATATTTTAAATGGATATTTTAATTTTATGTATATTTCAAATGATGGAACGATTAAACGAGGATGATGGAATTAAGATCTTAGCTTATGGTTATTATAAAATTTAAATTAGCGTGCGGGAAGTTAGCGTGCGAGAATTGCACTCGGTAGGCCCGGGTTCGACTCCCGCCATTGACGCGGAGTACGATCACGTTAAACATGTGGGTCCGTAAGTCCTTACGAGAGGTTGGTGGTAGGGAAGCAGGGTACGGTTCCTGTGGATGCCTCCGCCACTGGGTTCCAGTCTAAATTGGCTGAATAAAAAGAAAATTATGGAGATTGTCGCGAAGGGCGCAATAGCCCAGTGGATAGCGCGCGGGAATTTCACTCGGTAGGCCCGGGTTCGATTCCAGCCACTGCCAAAACTGCAGCCGTGTTCACGCGGAGTACGATCACGTTACACATGTGGGACCGTAAGTACTTCCGAGAGGTTGGTGGTAGGGGAAGAAGAACACGGTCCCTGTGGATGCCTACCCCACTGGGTTCCGGTCTAAATTGGGGGGCACTTCCTGGCCGTCCAAACAGTTACCTTGCACCTTTCTGGTAGGTCGCGCCAACGAGTTTGCCATGGTCGGAATTTGCCGCGGTCAGAATTTTCAAGGGTAGCGAACAGGCTGGTCGCCAAAGGCGGCTAGTACTGAATAAAATACATTTATTTACATGACAAAATACTTCGGTTCATTGCCTTTCAAAAAATAGTAGTTGGTATCGAAAAATATTATTTTCGGGTTTCGGGGTTTTTTCCGCCACGGAACCAGGGTGCGCCGGCTCCCATGAGTTGTCAGATGACTTTGGATGAGTCCACTTTGCATTACAGGGAAAGAGTTGCTGAACGCAGAAACTTGTTTGGCGATCGCGTTTGTCGCGCGTACTTCGCCAATAATTTGGAATATAGAATCATTGGAATGCATTTAAAATCGTTTAGAATCGTTGGACTAGCATTGCGCTTGCGACTAGAAATATGTCCAACTTCTGTTCCAAATCTTAACGTCTGTTTATTTAGTTAATCAGAATCTGATATTTGTGAACCGTGCTGTGGTCGTCAAAATGTCTGTAAAAGGAAAAATAATTCATTCCAAAAAACGGAATGTTGTCCAACCAAAGATTTTTGGAATTTCTAAACATAGCTTTTCAATAATCTTTCAAAATTTCCCTTTAAAAAATTGAATTAAAACTGCAAATTCAGTGTCACTTCAAATAATTATTCTTGTTATTTTGTGCATATAAACTCATTTTAATGAATTATGAAAGAAACAAAAAAAAAATAAACATGAGTCTGTAGTGAAAGTCATGTGCTGTCCCCATCAGATTTTTCCTTTTGGAGATGAATCATAAACTCATGTGCTCAAAATGCGTTGTGCATTTCTCACTAAATAAAAGAGTTTCAGGAACGTGTTTAGGTTCAACGAATCTGGGGATGAATCTCTGTTGTCAAATTAATTGCTGCTTCTAGGATTTTGCTTTTACTTCATAAAGTTTCACGAAATTAATATTGTTTTTTACCTCTCTCACATTTAAAATGTCGCAATATTCGATGTACATATATCTAATTGTTCGCTAAAACCTTTATAGGTTTAACATAATGAAAGTATTGAAGATCCAAGATGCAGGGAAAATTTCGTAATAATCGATACTTCGCTATATCTGAGCTCGCTACATGTGGGCTCGCTACACTGCACATGTTTGATGGAACCCTAAGCGCATTTTGACAACTGATTTTGTGTTTCTCTGCATATGTATAGTTCAGTACATAGGTGTAGTAACACTAACCTATTTTTTCGAGAAAAGCAACAGATTTATTTAAATATAAGGGGGCTACGTTAAATTTGAAAATGGAGTCTATTTTTGCACACGTAAAATTTTTATACTATTTCATTTATTTGCAGCAGGTTGCCGATTTTCTATAATCATACGTGCCCGATAAAAATATCTGTATCCTAATGAAATGTAGATGGAGAATCAATTAAAGGGATATTAATTAAAATATACTAATTGAAGAAGTTTACTTATAGAACAGTCAAAGAATCGAAAGATTCAAAAATCTGAAATCTGAAAGTACTTTGCTGCCCCAATCGAGAATAGAACTCTGAATCTTCGAACTGGTCAGCCGAAACTTTACCGTTGAGCTACTGGGATGAAAGTGTAAGCTCTTATTGTCAAAGAGGAATCTGATTTCTCCACTCGCTAGTATCAGATTGATGTGCAACAACTGACAATCTGGCTGATCACCTCCTGCTATTTTTACCTCAAATTAGCCTCCTGATGCTAATTTTATCCTCCTGTACAGCTTTCTGCGTGGTCGTTATTCTCTCGATTTGAAGTCGGTGCTCAATATCCCAAAGTCCACTAAACTCGTGCTGGTCGAACTGGAGTCAATTTCAGACCTCCAACATTTTTTTTTTTTTACCCTTTTTATTTGTATTTTTTCTTACTTTTCTTTTCTAAATTTTATTCTAAATTTCAGTTTTTGTTTTTCATATGTCTAATTTTTTTTCCCTTTTCATATATTTTCTTTTTATATATTTTCTAAATTTTACTTTTAAAATTTTATTATTTTCTTTAATTTTAATCTATTTCTCATTATGTTATTATACCTCACTGCAGGGGCGGCAAATAGGGGGCGCGAGGAGGCGCGGTCGCGCCCCCAAATTTTCCCTTGTCGTCTATCGTCTTCTCCCTTTTTTATCGACTGTCCACTGGTCAGTTTTCTCACGCTATAGAGTTTCAAAAGAGCCGACCTTCACAGTGAAGCTTCTTTCTTCTGGCTGAAACGAATCCTTTTCAACTTGAAAAGATTGGGGAGGTGTTATCCTTTTCACTTGAAAATTTCAAGTGTCCGATTAAATTTATGTATAGTTAGTGCAAGCTCATCCATTACTTCTGCTAGAAATGCACTTCAGCAGCTCAATGCATTGTATTCTTTCATAGAAGCATCCTATAAAGACATGCTCTTTTGGAAAAGATTCAGTCATCAACAAATACTTTTTCTTGAGGTCTTCAACTATACAATCACTAAGTGATACGAGGTGGTTGGTCTTTCAGAGTTAAAGCCATAAAAGCACTACTTGATAATTTTGAAGTGGTGATTTTAACATTGGAAGAATTATCTGAAAACGATTCTCTCAATGGTGGAAGAGCCGAAGCACTTTTAACATGTATGACATCGTTCGAATTTTTGTTCGCTTTGTTTGTATTGCCCAGTGTTTTAGATCAATGCAATACTCTCTCAAAGCATCTTCAGCCATGTGATCTTAATTTTCAGACTGTGTAAGCTTTGGCTGAAGCTACTATTGAAACTGTTAGTTCTTTTCGCACTGATGCATATTTCAATCAAGTGTAGAGTTTTATGACAGAATTTTGCGAAAAAATTCTTATTCTGGATTAAAACTGAAAAGGTGTAAAAAAAATTCATGCGAATTCGGAGGCGGTGAAAAAATCCCCATGATGATGTTAAATCATATCACAGAATCAATATTCAAAATGAAATTATAGATTCAGTATCTAATAAAATTGAGACAAGATTTAATGAGAACGATATATCTGTTTTATTTGCCCTAGTTCAGCATTATCCGGATCAGATGTTGAAAAAGAGAAAGAAAATGTTTAAACCATATGCAAAGTATATAACTTCCAGAAAGAGGAATTGTTATGTGAATTGCGACTGTTTTATTCAATGGTGAAAAATGAAAACATAGACCATCTCAATTTTAAAAGTCGCTTGGATTATTTTAAAGAGCGGAATTTAAAAAATGTATTTGCTGTCATAACATTATTAGCTAAATTGTTTTGACTGTGCCAACCAGCTCAGGCAGTTGTGAAAGGTCTTTTTCGTATCTCAGGAGGCTGAAAAATTATTTTCGCAGAACAATGGACCAAGAAAAACTTTCATCTTTAGCTGTTTTACCTATAGAACAAGTTATGCCACTGGATTAAGATGATATTGTAACTAAATTTTCCTTTCTTCCAGACTCTAAGAACCGATGTTTGAAACTTCAATGAAAGGTAAATATAGGTATTTGTATTTAGAAAAATTATGTTAACAACAACACAATTATGTACAAAAATTATTTTAACAACAATTATTTTTCTCAACATCTATTCAATTTTGTGATTCCCCCCCCCCCCCCCTGTAAACAAACATTTTATTTATTCCATATTGTGGATTTTCATACATATAAATCTCGCACCCCCAAATGAAATGCTGAAATGCCGCCCCTGCCTCACTGTAAATTTTACTTTTCAATGATCTTTTTATCTACTTTCGCAATAACCCTTTTCCCATTTTTGTAAAATGTACTTGTCAAGTTCAAATATAATGTAAAACTGTCTGTTTAATCACAATATTTTTCATCAATTGTTATATTCTTAGACCTAAATAAAAGTTCGTTTGACGTGATGGTAGACCTTGGATGCCTCTTGAGTGACGCCCAAGACTGAACTCCCTAGGACTAAACTCAAAGGTATAAGCAGTCTCACGGCCAAGATTAAAAATAAATTATTTTCATCTTTTAAAATGGGGATAGAAGAGCAAATATTAAAAGTACGATTAAAATAATAATTAAAAGAAGCTCTTTTAGAAGAAATCGGATCAAAAGAATTAGCGGGAATACAGGAATTATTAAAAGTACATTTACGGAAAACCGAAATTTGAAAACCAGAAGGGGAACGAGTAATACGAGCATCAAGAAAAGGCAAAAAACCATTGGATTCATGTTCGACAGTAAAATAATTAGAGGGATGAAAATCGCCAACTTTATCTAAAAAGCTACTGAGGTCATTTGAATCATCATCCCAAATAACAAAGACATCGTCCACGTAACGGCACCACAGAGTAGGTTTAAACTTTAAAAATGGCAAAATCTCACTCTCAAGTTCCAGCAAGACAGCCTTAGCCAGAATGCCAGAATACCCGATAATGGGCAACCCATAGGAGCGCCCAACTTTTGCAAATAAGTCGTGTCGTGGAATCCAAAGTAATTGGTCTCCGTGACAGTATTCAAAGCAGAGGTGATAGCATCAATAATGGGAATTTTAAAATTGTAATTGTGAAGTTTTTTGGCAATAACTTTAATAGCAATGTCAACAGGGATACTAGGAAATAAAGAAACTACATCAAAATTATGGAGGGTGCTATTATGATTACAGCTATTTTTAAATAAGATTTCAATGAAAATTTCTGTAGAACTAATAGAAAAATGATGATTGTTAAAAGAGGTTTTAAAACGGCCAGAGATTTCTCTAAGAAATAAGTGGGGCCACTACATTTGGAAACTATAGGACGCACAGGATTGTTTTATTTGAGTAAAAATTTTAGGAAGTTGATAAGAAGTACGAAAAATAGCAGATTTAATATTAGGGGGAAGATCATTGCATTTTTTAAGTTTAGTGATTTTACTACTAATCGTCACGATGGGGAATTTCTAAACCTGGATGCATTCCATCTCGACTATACACCGCTGCATTGAATAAATGTAATTAATTTTATTGTTGAGAACCATTGCTTAATTTTGTCAGCAAATAAAATGACTAAGTCTGGATTAGATTTAATTTTTTTAATTTCCGCGATTTCTTTATTCCAATGAATATCAAAAGGCTTATTTTTATTTTTAGTGTACTTTTAAGTTGAAAAGCATTGATAGACCGATACATGATGAACCGTCCGCGATCTTTATGGCACTGAGTCCAATTATACAGAGCGTCCCCCACTGGGGGAATAAGATTGATAAAACAAGAATTATTTATTTTTAGGGTAGCAAACTTGGGACCTCTATCGAGGGCAGTACGCTGAATAGAGGAAAGGGCAAAATTAAAACAATTTACAAGAAGGAAAAGATAAGGGTTTTCCAAGGGTGGAAAAATCTTAGGTTTTAAGGTAAGAAGTTCATGACGGGTATATTTGAAAAGAGGGTGTTGGGAAACAGAAGGAATATCATTGACAGAATCAACGGGTATGTCAGAAAAATTAGAGATTTGTAAAAAAGGGATTTTACGAAACTGGTTGAAATGGTTAAATTGGGTGGTCCAACTAGAAAATTTCTTAGCATGATGAATTTCCAAATTATTACGAATATAGGATAGGCGAGTGTAAATACATTCGTAAAAACTATCCACAGGCAGGAGGATGTGAACAAGAAGTAAATTCACTGTACCAAAAATAACACGAGTGTTCACAAAAACTTATATCAATACGAAGTTCACGAGAATAGAATTACTACCCTTATTCTAATATTACTACTCCCTTTATTCGTATTCGTTCCGATAAACTTGGGGATATTCATGAATTTAAAAATCACGTTGGGGTGTTGAAGGCCTAGACCATACGACCATCCCTAGGGCTTATGGCAACATAATGTGTGGCCGGAGTCACGCTGGGGGGCATGTTGTCCTTCTTTTGTCTCTTGATGGTAATTATAATTTTAACATTGGCAGTGCTAAACGTATTATTGGCATCCGTTTAGCGGAACATTCCCGGGATATCAAGAACGGCAAACTTTCCACTGCTCTTGCTCAGTATGTAGCAATGATAAATTTCTGCCTGTTTTTGAAAAAAACAGTTCTTTTAATCCGTTATAATAACCCTCGTAATATTCGTCTTTACGAATCCCTTTTTGTTAACACTTAGCAACAAAGTTGAAAAGTGTTTATGACTTTGTTCATTCTGTCTGTCTGTCTGTCTGTCCGTTAGCACGATAAATGCCGTAAAAATGACTTAATCAAAATGAAATTTTAGTATGTTGTTCAGACGGTCTATAGGACCTATGGGAATATAAATGAATAATATCACCCAATTAGTTTTGGATTGAACCCGGGTTAAATAAATGGAATACATTGAGCCCTATGGGACCTAATTTTTCAAGCATTTTTTAAGCGGATTTAAAATTCACAAATTACTTGGAAAATTTTAGGCAATATTCAAATTGTTCCATAAAATATATAAAAAAAAATTCAGCGAAATATATTCAGTTGTTTTTTAAATAAAAATTAAAATAATAATAACACCTCTTATATGAAGCGATCACGTGTCCATGATATGAAACGATCACATGACCCACTTCAAAATGATATATGGCATCCATCTTGTGTCAAAATCGTGATTTTTAAAGTTCTTTTTAATTCGTATTGA
Organism: Amaurobius ferox; assembly: GCA_951213105.1. Lineage (NCBI taxonomy): Eukaryota > Metazoa > Arthropoda > Arachnida > Araneae > Amaurobiidae > Amaurobius > Amaurobius ferox. The sequence continues at coordinate 18,372,566 of OX578153.1, forward strand.
GTGTTGTATCCGTCCTAAAACTACTTTATTTTTGCCTAAATTCTGTGCATCTACATACTGAAACAACGCAATGACAATATATTTCAGTTTAAATGCTCTTCCAAATTTCATTATTTCTACTATTAAGCCTATTTTTCACCTATGTAAAATGTAAACAGCAAAATATGTAGAATAAGTTGTATTAGAATCGCTGTAATTCTTTAACACAAAATCATTTAGTCCATGGAGTCTGCTTAGCTGATATGAATGAAATATTCATTGATTTTAGAAAGAGAAGGACGATATTTTTCGATGAAGTTTAACGCATTGAGTTTACTTACTTGTAGCTCAATGGTCTTAATTTTAAAATAAAATAAATTATTATAGTATTGTAATGAATGACATGAATGGGGGAATTATTTATGAATGAAATGTTGCTTTTATAGAGAGAGCCAGGCGTGTTATTTTTTTATGACGTCATTTGAATGAATTTCAGTTGTTTTCGATGATGTTTTCAAATATAATAAATTATCGTAGTATTATGATAATTCTAAAATTATTACCGAGGAATGTATCATATTTTAGATATGTTTAAGCCAGGCAATTTATACTTTAATGCCGTTATTTGAATGAAGTTAATTTTTTTCGATGAAGGTTTAAGGTGTCAAATATAACAAATTAATGCAGTATTGTGATAAGTTTTAAAATATTACCGAGGAATGTATTGCATTTCAGACATGTTTAAATAAAATTGCATTGAAGTTGGAAAGTGTTTTATAATCAATGCTTTAAGCATGATTGATCTTTCTTGTTTATATTTACCGTGTCTCAATTTGTAATTTTGATCCCGTTCAGATTTCAAGTTTTGCCTGGCGACTCATTCCCGACTCTATGCAATTCATGCCTCTTCACAGACACCTTTGACTTATTTTTTAAAATTTTTTGTATTTTCGGGCTTGCAGTTTTGTCGCATTTGTATTTTCTTGTAATTGGTCTGCTTCAAATAATCGGTGCATATTTGTTTTTTTGGATTTTTGAGATTTATTATTAATTAATAACCTTGTACATTACTATTTTATTTATGCAAATTTTGCAGTGTTTCTGGTCGCTATATATGAACGATTGAATGTTTTACATCTTATGTTGCCACTGATGAAGGGCGTTTATACGCTTGAAAGCGCTCGGGCTTTTAAAACTATTTTGTACGTCTTTTAGGAAGTACAATAAATGACCTTCATGTTTTAATTTGTGTTGTGTTCTTGTGTTTTATTCATTAATATCAATGTCTATTTTATATCCATGAATATAAATGTCTATTTCATATCCTTGAATATCAATGTCCATTGCATAGCTATGCATGTCAATATCTATTTCATATCAATGTTTATTGCAGAAATATCAATAACAATGTCTATTGCATAACTATCAATATCAATGTCTATTTAATATCCATCAATATCAATGTCTATAGCGTAATCATGTATAATAATGGTTATTTCATATCCATTAATATCAATGTCTATTTCATATCCATGAATATAAATGTCTATTTCACATCCATGACTATCAATGTTTATTGCATAACCACGGATATCAATAACGAAAAGGACAAAAAATACTAAGTCCAGAGAGAAAGTAATATTCCACTTCCCTAGACTTTTGTTCATGTGTGGTATTATAAATCATTTCTAAAGTTCCAAACCAAAATGTAGAATTACTTATAACCTTCTTTACTAATTAATCCTCTAATGGCCTTTTGAAGACATCTACGTCAAAAAATATATCTTTCTTCAATTCATCTTTTCCAAAGAAAGTATCTGAGCAACTTCCCTGATTGATTACAGCAAGCACTGTCGTGATCGTTACAAATAGCTCGAAGTTTCCAGAAGACTGCATTTTTTTTTCTGATGAGGGTATCACGAAATTGGAAAATACTGAATATTCAGATTTCTATATTTTATAAAGTGTTTCAGAGCTACTGATTACCATAACGTATATTATATTTTAAGGCGTAATGTATATTTAACGTGTGGTGCCAATAAAGGTACACATTTAGATATGAACACAAATACAGGAATAGTAGGTGCATGCCAGCTATAGAGGCTGCCCGAAATTTCCAAAGCCAAAACTCAGACACACCACTAATTATAACTTAAACTACAACAAATTTAATTCAAAATCTGTATCAAAAAGTGTTTTGTATCCCAAGCTATTCCAAAACAACCCCGAAGACTTTCCCGAGCTCCCCCCCCCCCTACATACACACTAATAAAACTCAAAACCTCAAAGCTGCTAAATTAGGAGAAAACAATGAATTTAACCAGTCCGTAATTGGAATGTTGTTATCTTTTTAATCCCATTACAGTCCTAAACACATCAACCAATGTTTTACTAAGGTCCTCCTCCAGATGAAAGCAGCCACCCCACCTGTGATCTACTCAAGGACTCAAGGAATCTATCCTTTTGGAGTGCCTAGCAAAGTCGCGTAGGGCTTTAATCTCCGAACATAGCTAAAAAAGGTTAGGGAATCATATAAAAGACTTTTAAGGTAATAGGGATCACGTGGGATCATAGCGGTGCACGTTAGACAGAATTAGGACAAGTCCCAATTAAGTCTACCTGACGTTTAATTTAGAATATGGAGGAAATATCTATATATAGAAATAAAGGAGAATTTCGAAAACGGGTGAGTTCCGTGGAACTCTGTCCAAGAGTCGATGATCAACGTACTTGCGAGGCAAAAGGGCGGGACTACCTATGATCTAGACAAAATTCAGATCCTATATGCAAGTTTTAATGGACTTCCTGTGTAGATCTGAAACTCCTGTGATTGCTCGATTCGGATGAGACCACAATCCCCGCGTATATTAAAAACGCAGCCTTCACCTTTTCAAGGCCGGTGCTCCACGAGCTCAGCTAACCCCCCCACCCCCCACCCCCACATTTTACCTTTACTTCTCGAGGAAAATTTTTCCTCTTATTCCAAATTATGCGACTCGACAATTTATGCAGATCTCGATTATGATTCGTCACAATCGGGATCGAAGAGCATCGTCTGTTTTTTGAAACTTCTTTTTCGTAAATTATCTTTCATTGCTATTTCCCAGCTGACCTTTAGATTGGAGTTTAAAGGCAGCCTTTATGGTTGCCTGGGCACTCCGTAATTGATTAGTCCTTGAAACCTTGAAAAGAATAGTAGGTGTGAGGCTTCGGGTATATGCCATTGAGTGTAACAGAGTGTGTGCCCAGCTAATATATAATACTGGTCCCTGTCTTCTTCTTCGACTCAGACCGTCCGACCTGCACGAAAATGGAACATATCTGTTTAAAAGGCCGGGAGAGACCCACCCAAATTGGACTGCAACCCAGTGTGGGCGACATTCTCAGGGGCCGTACGAAATTTATCCTACCACCAACTTCTCGGAAAGACTTACAGATCGGCATATTTAACGTACTCGTGCTCCACGTAAACACGGGGATAGTTTGGGCAGTTCCGGGAATCAAGCTCAGGTCGCCCGAGTGCAATCCCACCTCGCTAACCATTGGGATGTCCCACACTGCTGGCCCCTGTCTGTCGGAATACATTGACATTTTTAAATCATAAAATTTACTGCTGCATGACACACATTTACAGCTTTATAAGAGTCACATGGAACAACCACCAAAATGGAAATCGCCATGGACTGATTTCAAGTTTTGCAGGTTCTCTGGGACTACCAGGGATAGACGGACAGGCCACAGCTCGTCCACTATAACATAGTAGGAGGAGTAAAAGCTCGCCTAAGAAAGTCAACTGGACATATATTTGGCAACAGATACACAGACAATACTGAAAAAATGGTCGATTCTTATGCAGGGATGCTCCAAATGCATCGATTTATCAAAATTTGATAGTTATAATTTTGATCCCATTAGAAAACTTTACTTTTACACATACAATCTAATAGCCTTCCCGGCCATTCAATTTGCTGCTCTAAGTCCTTGGACGAGCCGAATGGTCTGGGCTTTCGACATACAATCTAATAGCCAACGGCCCTACCGGGCTAAAAACACCGGTTCTCGTTAGATCACCGAAGTCAAGCAGTATCGGTTGCGGTTAGTACTTGGGTGGGTGACCACCTGGGAAAACCGCATGCTGTTAGCACCTTTCGGACGCGGTAGCCCGGTGGTTTGCGCGCTGGATTTGCACGCTGCCACAACTGCCGCCGTGTTCATGCGGAGTACGATCACGTTAAACATGTGGAACCGTAAATCCTTCCAAGAGGTTGTTGGTAGAGGATGGAGGGTACGGTCCCTGTGGATGCCTCCCCCACTGGGTTTCGGTCTATATTGGGTGGCACTTCTCGGGCGTCCAAACGGTTATCTTACACCTTTCTGGTAGGTCGGACGGTCTGGGTCTCAACAACAACATACAATCTAATGGTCGTACTCTCAAATAGTTGCTGTGAGCCCTGTGGGTCAGTCGAGAGGTCTGAGTCTGCAACATACAATCTGACGTAGGCGCGGAGGCCCAGTGGTTAACAAGCGAGAATTGCACTCGGTAGGCCCGGGTTCGATTCTCTACGCTGCCAAAATTGCCGCCGTGTTTACGCGGAGTACGATCACGTTAAACATGTGGATCCGTAAGTCTTTCCGAGAAGTTGGTGGTAGGGGAAGGAAGGTAAGGTCCCTGTGGATGCCACCTCCACTGGGTACCGGTCTAGATTGTGTGGCACTTCCCGGCCGTCCAAACAGTTACCTTACACCTTTCTGGTAGGTCGGACGATCTGGGTCACAACAAAAACAATATACAATCTAATGTAAGGAAAATGAAATTGGTTTATTCGTATTCAGGGATGCTCAAAATATTTCAATCTATTATCCGTAGGGATGGTGTATACTAAACTGGATCCATGAAAATTAGATGTTAATGCAAATGTATGTTTATAAATGTATCTGCATGATTTCATAAAAATGATTTCATAAAAGAATTATGCTTTTAAATGTGAATTTCAAATTTTTTACAGTGCAATAAAGTACTTACTCTTACCTATAAAGTTCTTGTTATACATACTCTGTCTATATACTTATATACTCTGTCTATATACTTACTCTGTCTATATACTTGTTATATTACTTGTGACTATGCGATGCACAGAATTCAAAATTTGAAATTCCTATTTGGAATATATTCTACATTCCATATCCTACTGCACTAAGCTGTCGTTTCAGTGCATAAGCTTGTTATACAAAGATTTACGGGGAGACACATTCAAAAATCCATTATTATATATATATCTAAATTTGACTCCTAGAAATATCTTCGGGAAGTACGTGCAGTACAATAAAGTGAGCGGAATATTTTTTGTTTATATTTTTATGTGTCGTAATATGGAAAACGCATTGTTCTTTCGATATGCACTTTAGGCTTCCCCACAACGGTCTACAATCCGTTTTTTCTTCTTGTTTACAACGTACTTTACATGCTTAAAACTTTTTTGTCTTATTTTACATCTATCTCGAAAAATTGAAGATTGAGTAGAAACAGATACCGGAGAGAATTTAAGCCAATCAGAGAATTTTGTTTTAACCTTTTACTTACGGGTGAGATAGAGTCAATACGAAACGAAGAACCTCTAAAAAAGACAGTTATTTGACATACCTTATCCCAAACAGTTCGATCCCCTTTTGCAGACATTGGCGTCCATGGACGCTAATGCCTGCAAAGGGGTATCAAACTGTTTCAAGAAAAATGCGAAAAACAGAAATATCTCGGAAACGGTTATATCTAGAGTCATGGGGTTCATCTTACGCTTTTCTTCGTCAAAAGTTACGTATGAAACAAACATTTAATTAATACATTTAAGCATATGTGGTCTTTTAATTTAGATTATGTCGATTTTTGCGGGCGATTTCGTAAAAAAATTGCAGGTTCTTATTTTCCAAATCGTAACAAAATTTAATCAGCACTAAGGTACTCCACAAGTGACTTTACCAAATTTTGTGAAATTTGGTCAATTAGTTTTTCAGCTAGAGTGGGTAGATGAGATTTTTGCAGGCCATTTTGCAAAAAGAGGCGTGTTCTTTTATCCCGAATCTTACCAAAATCTAATCAGCACCAAGGTCACACCACAAGTGACTTACCATGAAATTTTGTCCATTAGATTTTGAGTTAGAGTGGGCACAAATACTGCACACACAAACATACACGCAAACGTCACGTTAAAAATAGTTTTACATTCCCTGCACTGCATGATAATGCATGGGGAAAGAAGTATTAGAAGCATGTCGAAAATCGGAATTCGAGTTTTCGACGGATCTACACGTTTTGGGACCTATAGAACACGAAATAACTGTTACTCTAAGCAAAAAACCCTTACCTACCTAATTTCATAAAATTTGGTTAGTCTCTAATGGGGATCCTGGTGCTGATTATATTTTGGTACGATTTGAAAAAAAATAACCTGCCATTTTTTCAAAATGGCCCTCAAAAATCGTTAAATCTATAAATTAAAGACTACATATGCTGAAATATATCAATTAAATGCTTATTTGAAAATTAATTTTTAACGACGAATAGAATAAGACCAACCCCATTACTCCAAGCAAGCTTTTTCATGCAAAATTATTTAACTTTGGAGTTTGGAATAAAAGTGTATGGATGAAATATTCCTTACTTTTACATAGAGAGACAGACGATTTATATTTCAATGACGTCATTTGAATAAAGTTCATTTCCTTCGATGAAGTTTGATGTTTTCAAATAAAATAAATTATTGTAGTTCTGTGATAAATAAAAAATATCACCGTTGAATGTATCGCATTTTAGAGATGTTTAACTAAATTGCATTTCATTTGAAAAGTGTTTCATAATCAATGTTTTATGCATGATTGATGTCCCCATGGGACCTAATGTTTCAAGCATTTTGTAAAAGAAGTTAAAATTTACAAATTGTTTCTAAAATTTTAGAAAATATGCAAATTATTCCACAATACAAACATATAAAATAAAATTCAGCAAAATATGTTTCGTAGTTTTTAAAATAAAAAAGAAAATAATAATTATGCCCATATAATCTGAAAAGATCTCTTGACCAACTTCAAAATAAAATATGGCATCCATCTGTTCTTCCAGGGTCAAACTCATGATTTTAAAAGTTCTTTTAAATTTTTATGTAGTGCTGCATCCATCCAAAAATCGCTTTATTTTTGTATATTTTCTGTGCATCTATGTTCTGCGACAACGTAATTACAATATTTTTTAGTGTAAATGATCATCAAACTTTAATTATTTCTACAATTAAGCCTAATTTTAATGAATGCAAAATATAAACAAACGGTCGTAACATGAGTTGTATAAGAATTGCTGATTTTTTTTCACGCAAAATTATTTAACTCTGCAGTCTGAAATAAAAGTGTATGACTGAAATATTCAGTGCTTTTACACAGAGAGCCAGACGATTTATATTTCGATAACGTCATGTTAATTCATTTTTTCGATGAAGTTTTAAGTTTTCAAGTAAAATAAAATATTGTGGTTCTGTGATAATTAAAATATCACCGCTAAATGTATCGCTTTTTAGATGTTTAAATAAAACTGCATTTCAGTTGGAAAGTGTTTCATAATCAATGCTCTATGCATGATTGATCTTTCTTGTTGCTATTATAATCAAGTTTATATCTAAAGAGGTTTTAAGAAGGGTGAACGGATTACACGATAAGGTATTTACAGGGAGGTGTGGAATTTTCATTTATTTATTCTGCTGATCTGAAGTTGGAGTAGAGTAACTTATTTGTCCTATGTTATCAGTGATTTGAGAATTTCTTTCTGCTTGTGGACAGTCGATTTCCCTCCTGGGATTTGCTGAATTTTGATAAACTGTGGGTATGAGCCGAGCTAGACAATTGCGTCTCCAGACAGATTTGGCCGGCTATGGAAACGCCCGGTCTTGCGCTACAACTTTAAAATTTCACTGAAGAAAGACAGGTTGCCAGATTTGGCGTGTAATCTCATTTTCTTCGGTTTGTTCATTTCGGAGCTCAGACTTCGAAGTGTGAAGTTGTGATTTTGAGAAGCTGCTGCTTTTATCTTGTGGTGACTTTCTTGCTTGCGCTTGGGCGTGTTATATCTTGTTAATGTAAAAACTGTTAGAGCCCAAATTAAAAAGCTAGCGCTTAAATTTTACAAAAATTTGCCATCCGTTCCAAACGAATTGTTATTCAATCTGCATGACTATGATCATCGCAAGGCCAAATCTCGTAAGAGATCCCGCGCTGTTCTAAACATCGATAATCGGAATTAAAAGATCCCACCTCAAACATCTGATTTTTAAATAAAATTCGCGACTATTATTTTATAAAAAAAAAATATTATAAACTCTAAACTGACGAAACGCTAAGTAACCATCAACCCCCCAGTCTGCATCAACCCCCCAAACTGCTTAAACTCTAAATGTGCAACAAACTGCCACACTAGGAGCTAGGACAAATAATAAAAAAGTAGTAAATAAAAACCTCGAACCTCCAATTAGGGTCACTGAATTAATGTCACAGTTTGACGATAAGAACCACATATTGAAACTGGAGATTAAAGGCGCTTCGCGCCTGGTGCTCTGTCTTGTACGACACTACGTTAGACGGTTTGTTCGTAGATTAAATTTTACTTGCGTCAAGTAACAAAAGTGGGTCGAAGTTCAGCGTGACTAGTGTTTCTTTCAGGCATTCCTCCGGGGGACCGAAGCCCCAGGAAACATTTTATCTTAAACTAGTTTCTATTTAAGCGACACATCATTTAGATATATTCATACAGCACAAACAGAAAACTTGCCCCCCCCCCCCCCCCTAAAATTTCATTCGCCTCTCTGGCTAAAATGTCCTAAACGAAACACAGCGTGACCATGATTTTGACGATTTTTGCTGGCCATTTCGCAAAAAGTAGCAGGTACTTGCAGCACGAATCGTACCAAAATCTAATCAGCACCAGGGTAACCCACACGTGTCTTACCTATTAAATTTTATGAAATTTGGTCAATTTGTTTTTGAATTAGAGTAGATATAATCATTGCACAGACATATCCGTCGAAAACTCGACTTGCGATTTTCGACATGATTCCAATACTTTACATAAAGACATATTTAAAGTCAAAATGTACATAAAGAACAAGTACTTAATTAATATATATCAGCATATTTAGTCATTTATTTCATACTTTCACAATATTTGCGGGGCATTTCGCAAGAAAAGTTCGATTATATTTTTCCGAATCATGCAAAAATCTAATGAGTATCAGACTAATGCTTAAGGGTCGTAGGTACTACATTTTAAGAAATTTCACTAAATAGTATTTTCATTACAGTGAATAACGTCTTCAGTTCCTCAATTTAAAAACTTAACTATCCCGAGAAAGGTCCATCTTGGAGTAATGGCGCTGATCTTAGTATTTTCGTTTTCAAAACTTACGTGTAAAACCTGCATTTAATTGATACATTTCTAGTATATTGTTTTACATATTGACGATTTTTGCGAGCTATTTCACAAAAAAAAAAGAAAGGGGAGATTTTTTTTTTCAAATCATACCAAAATCTAATCAGCAGCAAGGTATCCCACAAGCAACTTATCTACCAAATTTTGGGAAATTTGGTCTATTAGTTTCTCGGCGAGACAGCAGAGCAAACAAATTTAGCGGACCACTTCCCAACACAAAAGCAGGTTCTTTTATCCCGAATCGAACCAAAAGCTAATCAGTACCAGGATGTTGAAGCCCCAGACCACACGACCAACCCTAGGGTTTGCGGTAGCAAGATGTGTGGCCGGCAGTACCAGGATGTGACTTACCTATAAAATTTTATGAAATGTGATCAATTAGTTTTTGAGTTATAGTGGATACATTGATTGCACAGACACACAGACTCAGGGACACACAGGGACGTCACGCTAAAAATAGTTTTTTCGTATTCTAAAAGTCCTAAAAAGTAGAGATCCGTCGAAAACTCGTAATGTGGTTTTCAAACTGATTCCAATACCTATGCTTTACCATGTACTGCAGTATTGCAGGAATGTAAAAGGAATAAACGTTTGTAACGAATATTAGTGAAAAAAATTGCAGATCTACGAAGAATGTAAAAATTGAAGGAAACAATAGATTTTGGAATCGTATAGAAGTTCACTTGTCAACTAAATTTAAATAACATGCAATCATGCTACTCTGGTATATCTGTTTTTTCCTAAAAAACACTCTGTGCACTGTCCGGCTTCCATGAGTTGGCAGATGACCTCGGATGAGTCCACTTCGCTATAGGGAAGAAGGCTGGCAAAAAGACGATCTGTGCACCAAAGAGAAAGGGTTACCAAACACAGAAACCTGTTTGGTGATCGCGTTTGCCGAGCGTATTTCGCCAGTGGTCTGAAATTTAGAATACCAAATATACCAGCTAATAGTGTAATTTCATAGACAATGCCCCTTACCATACTAAGATTTTAAACTGTATGCATCAAAATATGCAATCAAAAAGAAGCTGTCTGAATGGTTAGAAGAAAGACAAATTCCCCACAGTCTTGAAATGAGAGAAACTGAATTTTATGATTTAGCATCCACGAATGCACCCCTAACTAAAAAGTACTGTGTTGAACTTTTGATGAATAGAGGCCATGATATGCTACGAATACTCCTTATCATTGCGATTTAAATACAATTGAAATGGGTTGGGCTTCCATTAAGAGGTATGTGCGAGAACGGAATGTTAATGCTGAATTTAACAACAATGAAATATCTAACTTCTGAAGCCATTGCCAGTATTACAAAGGAACAGTGGATTAAATATTGTGAGCACGTAGTAAAAGTTGAAAATAAATATTGGGAAATTGACAATTTAGTGAAAGAAACTATAAAAGAAATAAGTTGTGTAGTAGGTACCGACTCTTCTTCAGAATATGACTCAGAGTCAACTGAAAGTGCAGACTCAGATTTCGAGAATGACGAGAGTGACACAATTTTTTAAATACTTTTATATTTTTTTATATAAAATATTATAATATATATATATATAAATAAAATAAATATATACATATAAAGTAATGATTTTTTATTATATTGTTTAAATGTTTTATATATTTTTATATTTTCCAAATTTTGTATCTCGGGGGGGGGGGGGATATTTTCCTTAGCTGACATGGCCATGTCAGCTAAGCTCTAATGCAGAACTATCCAAATAGGAGCAAACAAACAAGGATAATGGTTAGATCTAACATATTTAAAATGAATTAAATTACTAAAATTTATTTTAAAATGAACAAATATTAATACCTTATGAAATATGTAACTGTATAAAATGTGATGCATAAATATTACTGAAATTATTTTCAATGGCAAAAGTATTTGGATCGAAAAATTTTCTCTGTATTTGATAGAAGTTAAACAGCGTTATATAAAGAGTTGTTGTTGTTGAGACCCAGACCGTCCGACCTACCAGAAAGGTGTAAGGTAACAGTTTGGACGGCCGGGAAGTGCCACCCAATTTAGACCGGCTCCCAGTGGAGGAGGCATCCACAGGGACGTACCCTCCTTCCTCTTCCACCAACCTCTCGGAAGGACTTACGGACGCACATGTTTAACGTGATCGTACTCCGCGTGAACACGGCGGCAGTTTTGGCAGTGGCGGGAATCGAACCCGGGCTTACCGAGTGCAATTCCCACGCACTAACCACTGAGCTACTGCGCCCCGTTATATAAAGAGCAAAATATATAATGATAAAAATGTAAAGATGTGTGTATGTCACTGTATTTTTTTTCCAGTTTGGAGATGGATCATTAATTTCTGGTTCTTTCCTAAAGTAAATGTCGTGCTACACAAGCGAGCAACCCATAAATTGCGGAATGGGGGGGGGGGGGGGGTAGATTTCAGCCAAAAATTTTTGGAACTTTCAAACATAGTTTTTCAGTAATTTTGCAAAATTTCCCTGGAAAAAAAATTGAATTAAAACTGCAAATTCAGTGAAATTTCAACTGTAATAAACACTGACCAGTGTAACTGTAATTGCACTTAACGTAACGTAATGTGTAACGTAACGTGTAACGTAATTACACTCTCAGTGTAACATTTATTCGCGTTATTCTGTGCTATCAAACTCAATTTAATGAATTATGAAAGAAATAAAAAAAATAAAATATGAGTCTGCAGGAAATGTCATGTCCCACATCAGAATTTTCCTTTTTGGAGATGAATCATTAATTCATACGCACAGAACGCATTGTGCATTTCTCACTAAATAAAACAGTTACAAGTGAAGTTACAAGAAAAGTAATATAACCCGAACTCTTCTATCTTAATAAAGCATTTACGACCATTATTGTAATAAATAATTTTAATCTTTATGAAGAAAACAATTACACCAAATCCCAACAGTAACACTGAATGTACTTATACATATAAAGCTCTTTATCGTTCTTCACAAATCATTTTCGTACTGCACAAATTTTTAATTCTCACTAAAGGCGCCAATTCTGGAAATCCGTTCTTCCTAGTACGTTTCCACCTGTCATTGAATTTAACTAAAGGACTCGTCCAAAATCACGTGACCCAAATGCCTTCTCGTTGGAGTCGACAATAGTTTGACCATCACAGCCAACATCAGCGACAAAGTCAGTGTTCATTACAGGCATAATTCCGAGGTGGGGGGCTTTGCCCCCCCCCCCGGAGACATTATATGTTAACCGAGCTTTTATTTATGTGACAGCATATAGATATATTTATATAATCGACTTTTTCGAAAAAAGTCCAAAAAAATCCAATTTTTCGGAAAAATTCCAGAAAAATCGACGTTTTCGAAAATATTCCAAAAAGAAGCCACTTTTTCGAAAAATTCCAGAAAAATCGACTTTTTCGAAAAAATTCCAGAAAAATCGACTCTGGGCAAAAAAAAATTTCCTCCCTAAAGTTTCATTCGCCCCCTCCCTTCCCCCCGCCACAAGTCCTGAAAGAAACACTGGACATCAGCTGTGCTCCATCCAGCTTATCACGAGCGGATAAATAGCACCGGACCCACTCAGACGTCATGATGTGGCGTCACCCGACGTCAATATCAACAACCAATAGTAGCTTCAGGGAACTGCGCCTGTGCACGGAGATGGTAGTTTATAATACGAACTCATCATCACTCAGCTGTTAAATTTACTATCGTATACTAGTATTATTTGATAGTTTAGAATATTAAATTCTAAGTTATAGTTGATGCTTAAAATGAACTACGCCTGTGCAAGGAGTATTTTGTTTTAATTACGATCTCGGTATTATTCAAGGATATTTAAATATCCTTCGTATTATTGGATAGAATAGAATATTAAACTCTATAATTGATGGCTAGATGTGACATATAGATATAATTTAGTCATTTTGAGAGCCATGTGTCAATGGCATCTGACCAATTTTTCCCATTTAAAAAAAATTGTTCTACATAGATGCAATTTAAAAATTATTTGCTTTGTTTATATTATGCAACTCACAAAATCAATCTCCTTGTATTAGTCATGCATTAATTAGATTGTCAAGATGAAACATTGTTCTTTGCAACATTCAAGTTGCCAAGTTCAATTTAAAATTCACAATCATGTGCAAATTCCTATAATATATTAAATGACATTGTTAATCAAAATATTCTATTAAAATATTTAATTCAATGCTCCTAAAAAGAAGTTTAAGAATATCTGTTCTAGCTATACAAAATTATCTTCACGGGTAGATCTGAAGAATAAAATGTCCTGGTCTTGTTTGTAAACAAATTTACAAAATATATGAAGTTGAATAAATATATGCAAAATAAAAGAGCTAAAACTGTATAGGACTCATACTACAACTTATGAGTTTCTAAAATCTTTACCAAAATAAAGCAGATAACATAATAAATTGACAATATCAATAATTCCGTAATCTTAAAACCTAAAAGGCCGTAATTGATTCCAATATATGCCAAAATATGTGCTAATATACTTGTACTGCTTATATTCTCATGGAGTAGAAGCAGCAGCGTATGTTGGGGGGGGGGGGGGGGGGCAGGCCTCCCTACTTTTCAAGGCTTTTTATTGTTATGCGTATTTTTCATTTAAAATAACCCTGGCATAAGAAAATGCTAAACAGTTGCCGCCCCCCCCCCCCCACACACACTTTTTAGAATCAGGATAAGCCACTGAATAGAAGATATACCCATGCATTTGTAGAATATTACTCGGTACTACGTACAATGAGTTTCAAAATTTTTTGCAAAAATAAAACAATGACATAATAAACTGAAAATATCAATAGTAATAATATTTAAACTTGAAGACCATAATTGATATAATCCAGTCAAAAATGCAATATCGTTAAAATTTATTTTATATATATATCTTTATTATTTAAATCGGAAAGGATATAATAAGAATCAGCTGCCGTATAAATAAATTGGATTTAAATTTGTTTCTAAACGACATGATAAAATTTTCTTCAAATAAATGGGCGGAAAAAATATCATCTGCTTAATGCTATATGAAAGGTTTAATTGTTCGTTTTTAATTAATATCTGGGCAACCCCTGGTCTTAGAAACTCAAAACATGGACTAAATTTTAAGTCTGGATATTTCAAAGCTATTTACAAAATTTCATTTAAATTCGATTCAGTTGTTCTCCCATGATGATGAGACACACATACAGACAGATTTTCAATTTTATTTATATAGATTTAGAGAAATAGATTGAAAATAAGCAAAATGAGTAAACTTGCATTATATCTATTAAAAGTCTACATTTCGATAATTTTAATCCAGAATCAGTCATTCATAAATGATATATTTCAGCTGACAAATGTAAATATATCAATAGCTAGGAAGAAATTGTTATCCACTCAAAAATTTTACTCAATTTTGTATTTTTGTTATTTTCTTACATATCATTATCAGCTTATGCAGGAATGTACTAAAATTTGTATTTACACAATACTTTACAGTTATGTGCATATTTATGTTATTTTATATTTTTGACATAGCAATTGCATAATCTATATAAAGAAAATTGAAAATCTGCCAATTTTTTTCTTACAGTTTTTCTTAAGTAAATTTACTGGAAAATATATTTTTGCAATTGCACATTTTAGAAAACTTTTCCGTTTTCTGTGAGTTTTTGGCTTGTGAAGTCCATCCTTAAGCTTTGGATCAATATTCATATTTCTCAAAAAGAAAAAATTCACGAAACTTAAATTTGCCGCGAATGCTAAATAAAAACTCCCCTAACCAGAATCAACGTGTATCCTACGTCATCGGATACGTCAATCGCATCATCGTCAGTTGCGGTTCCTTGTTGGTCGAATCGGAGTGAGTCCGGTGCTATTTATCCGCTCGTAGCTTATCGAAGTGAGGTAAAGTCATGTATCGCAAGTCGAAGCTCCAGCAGCGTTGACGATTTAAAACGCCGAAAATGGCAACTCTCTTGTGTCCAGGTGTTCGTATCGTTGAACATTGAACCATATACTCCACACTGACTTGATCAACTGGCCTTAACGTGCAATCAACAAAGTTCAATTTCTAGCCCCCATATATAACAGTCCCCAGAATTGCTGTATTCTCCTTCATGTGAGTGAAATAAGTACTAAATTTATTAAACCCAATGAGGAAATGAGGATAGGATATAGAAATATAACTTTTGAAAACTGCGCTATCTTCATAAACATAAAATGCGATGTACGCATCACATATATATTACTGCATACACAATTTCTGTGTATATATAAATAAATGAAAAAGCTTGCTACAAGATGAGGCAAAATTTTGGGTTCACTCCCTTTCATACTTTGGTCATAGATCTTACGTGGGGGGAGGGGGGGATTTCTCAGATCCTGTTAGAAGTAGGAGTTGTAGAGCATAGTAAAAATAATACAAAAAATCTGGTCTGGGCAGCACATGACTTTCCTTATATAATGCAATAAATTTACAACTTTTACAGTAAAAAAAAAAGGTTATTTTTATAGTACATATTTATATTCTTTCAAAGGTATTGAATTTTCTTCAATGAGTCGTAACTTTCATTGATTTCGCGTCATTTTTAAGTGCTGCGCACATCAGATTTTTTACTTTCCTGATATACATAATGTATAAGGAAAGTATTGTGACGGGGTCGAAAATTCGAATTGGAGTTTTCGACGGGAGAGCACGTTTCAAGCAGCCCTGATCACGAGTCAAACATTTTTGAAGTGATGTTTGTGATGTGTGTGTGTGTGATCATATGTTAGTAGATATTTATATTCTTTCAAAGGTATTGAATTTTCTTCAATGAGTCGTAACTTTCATTGATTTAGCGTTATTTTTATGTGCTGCGCACATCAGACTTTTTACATTCCTTATATACATAATGTATAAGGAAAGTATTCTGACGGGGTCGAAAATTCGAATTCGAGTTTTCGGTGGGAAAGCACGTTTCATGAAGCCCTGATCACGAGTCAAACATTTTTGAAGTGATGTCTGTGTGTGTGTGTGTGTGTGTGTCAGTGAGTTTGTGGAGACGATAACTGACGAACAAATGGACCGATTCGAACAAAATTTGGTACAAAAATCACAATCCGTAAACACTGGAAGCCTATTGTTTTTATACGTAATCGAATGTTCGGAACCCCCCTAAATTTTCGAGTGAAATTTTGAAAAAATCGTCAAAAAATCAAAACCGCTAATAAAGTTACGCAAATAGATATTTCTTATGTAATTTTTCATTATAAAACGATTCACATGAATTTTAGAACGCTAACATGAACCGTTCTCGAGATATTGCACATTTTTCAAAAAAATTATGAAAAAGTCACATAAAAAATATATATTTCCTATTGAGAAACATGTTCTCTTTTCATATGTAATACCATGCGATAAATTGGGTGACATCATTCTCGTGGATCTAGCTAGTTCCATTCATGAAGAAAGATACATTGAGTAATACTTTTGTATTTGAACGCCAATAGTCATTTATCTGCTGTAACAATAACTTATTTCTTCGTCCATAACGTTTGGCGAGATTTTGGCGACGAATTTCGTGGAATGTCGCCAACTTGGCGACATTTTTAAAGGTTGCTAAATTAACCAAAAAACTTGCCACATGGATAAAAATGAAGCTAAATCAATGACGACTCATTGATGATGACGACATTGAAATTGACGGCTCATTGACGAACATTCAATATCTTGGAAAGAATAAAAATAACGACTATAAAAATATTGTATTTTTTTACTGTAAAAGTGGTAAATTCATTGCATTATATAAGGAAAGTCACGTGCTGCCCACATCCGATTTTTATTCTTTAAATCAGGATATGTTATATGAACATCCTACCTTGTACTTAATTAATAAAATCATATAATTCGTTTAAGTTCGAATAGTTTGCTGTAACTATGTATAACAAGTGTTACAATATAATACTAATTCAAAATTTCAAATATGGCAGATTTTTAGTGAGTATGAAAAATATATATTGTACTGTTAGTGTATGTGGACAATTAACATGTTAAACAATATAATTAATTTAATCGCTTTTTCTGTTTTTATAATTTTTTACTTCCCGTATATATATAGTATAATGTATAAGGAAAGTATTGTGACGGGGTCGAAAATTCGAATTGGAGTTTTCGACGGGAGAGCACGTTTCAAGCATCTCTGATCATGAATCAAACATTTTTGAGATGATGTCTGTGTGTGTGTGAGTGTGGAAATAAGTTGTTTGTCAGTGAGTCTGTGGAGACGATATCTCACAATCGAATGGAGCGATTCAAATGAAATTTGGTACAAAAATTACAATCCGTGAATACTGGAAGCCTATTGTTTTCAAACACAATCGAATGTTCAGTACACCCCTAAATTTTCAAATGAAATTTTGAAAAAATCATCAAAAAATCAAAACCTTTAATAAAGTTACGCAAATAGACATTTCTCATATAATTATTCCTTAGAAAACGATTCACATAAACTTTAGAACGCTAGCATAAACTGTTCATGGGATATTGCACATTTTTCAAATACATTTATCAAAAAATTCCACAAGTTAAAAAATATTGTCTTTTGAGAAACATGTTCATTTTTCATATGTAATATCATGCGATAAATTTTGTGACATGTTTCTTGTGGATCTAACTGGATCCATTTATGAGAAAAGATATTTGAGTAATACTTTTGTATTTGAATGCCAATAGTCATTTATCTGCTATAAGAATAACTTATTTCTCCATCCATGCTTGGTGAGATTTTGAGGAAAAATTTGGTCGAATGTCGCTAACTTGGCGACTTTTTTAAATGTTGCTAAATTAGAGAAAATCTCGCCAAATGGATAAAAATTACGTTAAATAATTGAAAATGACGACTAATTGACGAAAATTCAATATCTTGGAAAGAATATAAGTATCTACTATAAGAATAACCTTTTTTTTACTGTAAAAGTAGTAAATTCGTTGCATTATATAAAGAAAGTCATATGCTGCTCACATTGGATTTTTTCCGCTGTTTCGATATAAGCAATCCTGTTTAATGTCCGAAAAAATATTATGCTCTGGTACATGATGTTCAGTTTGAAAATGATGTTTCTGTTTAAAATATATAGTATAATATAACTAAACAAGAAACATATGCTGCCACGCCCTATATTAACGATTTCCTGACATTGAATTATTTTAATAAATCAGGTCCAAAAGTTTGAGACAAAATAACTTGCTCTGAATTCCCAATGAATGAATAAAATCAGTAATGAATCTTTTCAAATCACCTACTTAGGGTTTGAGTGTATATGTTACCGGAAATGTATGAAATGCCGGCATTCTATAGAATACCTAGGCATTTTATAGAATACCGGCTGTTTTTAGGCAAAGTATGGAATATGAGAATCATTATATACTTTCCCTAGGCATTGTATATAATACCTATAGGCATTCTATAGAATGACAAATGCTATTTGGGCAATGTATGAAAAAAGGTATAAATCCGAGATATATTTCATACTTTGCCGGTTTGTCATTTGGCATTCTATATAATGCCTAGGAAATGTATGAAATGTTAATCGTTTCATAAATTGCCAACCAGTTTTCAGTATTCTATAAAATGCCTAGGTATTCTATAGAATGCCGGCTTTCATACATTATACTTTCCCTAGGCATTGTATATAATACCTAGGCATTCTATAAAATGCCAAATGCTATTTTGGCAAAATATGGAAAAAGGAATGAATCGGAGATGTATTTCATACTTTGTCGGTTTGTCATTTGGCATTTTATAGAATGCCTAGGAAATCTGCGAAATTTTAATTATTTCATAGATTGCCGACCAGTTTTCGGCATTCTATATAATGCCTAGGTATTCTATAGAATGCCGGCCTTCATACATTGCCGGTAACATATATAAGTCATGCATTTTAATATCATTTCGAAATGGTGGAAAAAATCATTTGTTGGATGTGTTTGTTCTTTCTACGTTGAAAGAAACTTTCCAACCAACCCTGTAATAGTTGTTTATACATATAAATATTATACATATATGTTAAATTGCTCTTTTCATTCTTCCCAGGATTGTTGAAATATCCATTTTCTACCAGTGACAGTTAACTTGTTGATGCTATTTCTAAACTAATAAAACAGCACGAAACAGCTACAGCAACTTCACTATCGGTTTTTTTTTTTCATTTTTAGTGTAGTTCCACACATAAATCTTACTACATGAAAATAAACAGGAAACTTAACTCCTGATTTTTATTATGTAGTAATTTAAAAAAATTCAGATTATTTACATTCTTAAGAATTTATTTCTACAATGTTTTATTACAAATGTAAAATTAATTTTATTAATATATTTTATAACAAAATATTACTGGTTTACAAAATTTAAATTTTGCGCCAATTAAAAAAAATATATCAATTTTATCTAAAAGGCAAAAACAGTTGAAAACATTTTCTATATAGAATTTAAGCAAAATTAATTCATTCATTTTTAGGACATATATGGTTACGGGACAATTTATGTCAAAGATTCTTTCATTTCTTAGTGTAAAACATGTTTATTGCAATGTGAATTTTTAAATTTATGTTTAGAATGTTTGAACAAGGATCTTAGTTAGATTCATATGAATTTAGCTTAAACGGTTGTCAAAAGTAACTTGCATAATACTTTGTTAATAACAGAATGAACTTCTCATGCTGTTATCAAAGCAGTTCTATTTATTTCAGATCATAAAATCAATGTTTACACTTAGCCAAAGAAATTACGAAAATGCTAAATCAGTTTTTTATTTCAGATCATAAAATCAATGTTTACACTTATCCAAAGAAATTACGAAAAAGCTAAATCAGGTTTTGAGATTTTTGATAAAATGCTGCATATGTTTGTTAACTCTAGTTTAAATACTGTGGTTGTGTTTACAATTTTTCATATTTTACAAAAAAGCTTTAACCCAAACAGTACTTAGAGAACTTTTAAAATTACAATAACAAATATGATTTACTTGAAAGTTTTTATAATGGGCACTGCCACAACAAGATACCACCATTGTGGCTAACATGGAAAACACAGCAAAATAGAAATGACAGCTACAACGAATTACGAGAATGTTCCCATAATTTCTTAAATTAGATGTTATGCATGCATTTTTTTATTAGAAAATGAAAGGAAAACATGTTAAATGATAATTTAACTCATTGTACGAAGGGTTAAACGTGGAGAAATAAATATACAATGTTACAAACCCACTTCAATTAAAAATGAATAATACCTTTTCATTGCATTTGAATTTCTATATGTATTTATGAAGTATAGTTTGATATCTTTATACCATTTTACTTATGAACAATGGAACTGCATATATCTCACAATAAATCAGCCATTCACTAAACTTTTTCTTTAATCGCAGAAAGTTTTTCTTTATCTAAGAAAAAATTGCTTCTTTTACAACTAGCTGAATATTTTCTGTATCTCCAACGTTAAGTACAGCTGTTAGAATGGGATCACTAGCATACTTATCCATTGCATATCTTCTAAATGTATAATCGCTTTCATGCCAGAATTCTGAAAACAGTTTTATATAATTATAATTCAAAGAATCACTTAAAATCTTGAAAGCGATCATTCTTAAAACTCTGTAAAACTGTACTGCAGGAGTAAAATGTTGATCATAAGGCAATCTGTAGTACTGTACTTCAGGCATAAAATTAGAAAACACTCGAGTGGGAGTACAAAACATAGACTTTGCTAACTCCATAAATAAATCTTGTCTAGGGTAGATCAAAAAACTCTTTAGCACACAGTATGGATGTTTTCTAAACATCTCTTTTTGCTGTTCTTCGTTTAAATTAGAAATGAGGAAGGCTGAATTTTCTGCATAGTATTCTCCAGTATAAACGTTCCACATCCTCCATGACATCGTCGCTCCTATTCTAAAATCGTACTTTTCCACCGAGAATATTGCAGAAGGCAAAAGTAGTTTTTCCTTTTGTTCTGAAGTTAACTTTTGAAAGAAGTATTTAGTTGCTGCTAAATGACCCTCAGTTACAGAATTATGAAACATATACTCATATAAGGAAAAACAAGGGAAAATGTTATTCAATCTACAATATTTTCTGATTCCTTCACTTAATAGATTTAATTTCTGCTTCATGTAATGGATCCAGAATGAAATTATCGCTGAATGCTCTGTTCTAACCACTTTAAGATTTTTAACTGTTATTTGCTTCCATAAGAAGCGTATATTATCTTCTAAACATTCTTCACAAGCTAAGCCAAAACTTAAATTAACAGGTAATATATCACCATTCATATACACCTCTAGTTCTTTCTTTCTATCCAATGTTCCTTGCGGTGTCCAGGGAAATGTAGAAGTATATTTTTTGAAACATTTTGCAAAGGAATAACATTTGTTCCATTTTAACAACTGCCAAGCAGATTTTTCAACATACTTTAATAATTCATTTTTTAATAAATTAGGTAGTGGAAGTTTCGATACATACTTCAATACTCCATCTTTAACTGTTTCCAATTTATCCTTTAAGAATTCTATTGATGACTGTAAATCAAACTCAGTACGATGACGTTGGATGATATTATAAGATATAGAAATTATTTTCTGAATGTCATAGTGATTGAGTAATCTAATTGCAATTTTGACGAGAGTTCTGTGCTTAAGTGTTGTCGTGACAGAAAAATCCATTGTCATGTTCATCGCTTAGAAAATTTAATTGCACACTCTTTATCTATGGGATTTACTGCAATCTTTTCATCTCTTGCATTCGCTGAGCACTCTTCATATATTACATTTAGTGAGAGTTCTTCATATATTCTATTTACTCTATACTCTTCATTTACCATCACAAGAAAACTACTTCCATTAAGCGCACATCTAGGCTAGTTTCAATATATGAATTTTCTTAGAAATACAAGCATCTAATGAGTTAAAAATAATCATTAACACTAATACACACATGCGAGGTTTTTAAATACTATACACGATCTCAATATTAAATAGTAACGAAACAGCATCTAGTACAATGTGCTTATACATGTCCTGTGAATGTTGTCAGATGCAGTTCATGAAAGACTATTTCTTTTAGCGCCTAAAACTTTCCCTTTAAATGTGTGAACGTCCTTGAGTCGACCTAACTACTAGAAATAAAAACTATAAGGACTAAAGATAAAAACTTGTTCCTACTGGGCAAGGGATAAGTAGTCAATTGCCTTCCTCTTTTATCAGATAGGTTACAATTGACAAAGCAGGATAACAGAGGTAAATGTTCTGCCCACCTGTTTTGAATTATTTGACACCTGGAAGATTTGTCCGGCCAGAGGTATGCTTCCAAGCGTGAAATAATTCTTCTGGGAAAGGATATTTCTTACATTCCCTTTCTAGTTCAGTTCCTTTTATGTCTAATTCCATTAAAAACCGCAAATCTGGTTCGTTAATTAGTTTTTCCATAAAAATTTCACATTGTTGAATTTTTAAATATTGATTAAAACAAATCATTTTGTGATATCATTTGCGTCACTAAGCTGAATTGACATGATAGTTTGAGCTCAAGAGTAGCAGCATAACTATATTTCCTAGGGAAGATATAAAGTAAAAAAACTTAAAATTTACAATTTCCTGTGAATTTTTGATATGTAGGTCCTTTCTTTTTGTAATTTTATAGTAATTCTAAAAAAAAATGAAAAAAAAATGAAAGAAGTGCGTTCTTCTGCTCTGAGATAAACAGGCAGATAAAAGCACACTTTACAATGTCATTTATATAGATAATATCAGTTTTCAATTAAACAATGGCATCTTTGTAGACTATGTATGTGGACTTACTATTAGAGGAAAAAATATAGAGTAATCTTTCCTTTATGCTGTCGTTAAGATAAAAAGGTTTACTTTTGATAAAGCTTTTATGATTTTAGAATTAGAGGAACAAACAACGATCAGATCACGTTATCAGGTTTTAAATTGCATTTATTGTAGATGTTAAAAAAGGGTTAGGTCGCATTAATTTGAAGACGCGGAAAACTATTGCGTCCTATTTGTTTGGAGGCTTATATAACGATTGGGTCTCGCCTAGTGTGAGGAAATAATCAGAATGACATAAAGACAGGCAGATAGATAGACGCGTAAACTTTAAATGGGAACTTATCAAGACAAATCCATCCAAATTTCTTTAGGTCAAACCCTAGTAGTAATCCAATATTGGGAATATTAGACCAATGTGAAAAAGTGGCCATTTTGACTGAATTCGCCTGGATATTTTGACTGAATTGGTTAAAAATACTGGGACGATATTACTTTAATATTGGCATTTCATTAGAAATATTTTCAATGAAACGCCAAAACAACAACAACTGCCAAGCTGCGGCTTCAATCAAATTTAATAATTCCTTTTTAGTAAACCTTGTAGTGGAAGCTTCAATACATATTTAAATACTTCCTCTTCTACTCTTTTCAATATGTTTTCTATTAATTCTATTAATGAATGTAAATCAAACTTGCTGGAACATTGGGTACTGTATAACATTTTGAAACTAATTCCCTGATGTCATCAACATTGATTAATATAGCATATATTTTGACAAGAGCTCTGTGCTTAAGTGATGCCATGAAAGAAAAAATCTACTGTCCTGTTCACCGCTTAGGAATATTTTACTGCACACTCTTCATCTATTGCATTTACTGTGCATTCTCACACTCTTTGTCCTCCGTCACATACACAAAAAAATGTATGTACTTTTATTACTCATAAATTTAAGCAAGGTTCAGTATATCCTGATTCTTAGAAATATTTACATCTAATACCTGGTAAATGATCATTGCACCACTGATACACAAACAAGATCCTTAAATTGTGTACATACGCCCAAAGTTCAATCTTAATGCATATACTAAATTAAATGCTCGCAGTTTGTTCGTTGAGGGTTTAGTTCTGAAGGGCCTAGCCATGGTGCTGGATTTCGGAGGTGAATGTATTTTAGCTCCCATTCTGATGTGACTTCAAGCACATAGGCCTAGAATTATATGGGTCCATAGGACTTGAGCCCCCCCCCCCCCTTGAGTGCCATTATGCACTTTTCAGGTAGGGCAAATGCTGACCCGATGCCTGACAAGTAATTGATTGCACCCAAAGACGGTCCCTAATTTATCTTTTATTGAATATCTACTCTACGGGAGTCTAGGTGTTTCCTAGGGAGTCATTTGCACCCCTCTCAGTTGGGTAAAAAGTTGGGGAACAGACAAGATACTTTAAACAAGGGGAACAGGTGTACTTTGGATTAGAGTTGAAATGGTACTATTTTAAAAAAGGGTAGCTTAAGGGAAGAAATGGGACAGATGAAACGGGAAATAAACCCCATTTCATCCTGTATATAAAGGATTTGGAATGTCAGTAACAGTACAAGAATTTAAATTCTTTTACTGTTTCTTCTTAAATCTTTACTGTTAATTATTTTACTCTTAATACTTTTACTGTTTCTTTTATTTTTGTTCTCTTCTGAATTTAAATTCTTTTGTTCACTATTCTCTTCTCTCCACAGTAATTTCAAGAAAGGACAATGGGAATTCCTTTTCTCTTAAAGTGGACTGAATTGATAGAATGAGAACTATCGTGAAGTTTTTCTTTTAACTTTATTCATCTTGCAATGATAATTTTGAGTGTTTCAACTGCATTTTAAAATCATAATTCTTATAAAAATTTAATTTTTCATTCAAAATTAACTGGAGTGAGTCTCAATTTAACTTTCTCATACAAGAATCCATTTTTAAGAAGCTTTATTTATTTATTTATTTATTTTGCAAATTTTAGAAGTAATATTTTGAAAAATGTGTACCGTTGTTCCAAATGGTCACAATTTCAAACAAAAAAAAAATCATTCAAAATCAACTGGAGTGTGGTTCAACTTAACTTTTTCATACCAGACTCCATTTTTAAGCAGCTTTATTTATTTATTTATTGCAAATTTTAGAAGTAATATGTTGAAAAATGTGTACCTTGTTCTAAATGATCACATTTTCAAAAAATTTAATTTTTCATTCAAAATTAACTGGTGTGTGGCTCAATTTAACTTTCTCATACCAGAATCTATTTTTTAAGCAGCTTTATTTATTTATTTATTTATTTTGCGAATTTTAGAAATAATATTTTGAAAAATGTGTACCGTTGTTCCAAATGATCACAATTTCAAACAAAAAAAAAAGCATTCAAAATTAACTGGAGTGTGGTTCAACTTAACTTTCTCATACCAGACTCCATTTTTAAGCAGCTTTATTTATTTATTTATTGCAAATTTTAGAAATAATATTTTGAAAAATGTGTACCGTTGTTCCAAATGATCACAATTTCAAAAAATTTAATTTTTCATTCAAAATTATCTGGTGGTGGCTCAATTTAACTTTCTCATACCAGAATCCATTTTTAAACAGCTTTATTTATTTATTTACTTATTTTGCAAATTTTAGAAGTAATATTTTGAAAAATGTGTACCGTTGTTCCAAATGATCACAATTTCAAAAAATTTAATTTTTCATTCAAAATTAACTGGTGTGTGGCTCAATTTAACTTTCTCATACCAGAATCCATTTTTAAACAGCTTTATTTATTTATTTACTTATTTTGCAAATTTTAGAAGTAATATTTTGAAAAATGTGTACCGTTGTTCCAAATGTCACAATTTCAAACAAAAAAAAAAGCATTCAAAATCAACTGGAGTGTGGTTCAACTTAACTTTCTCATACCAGAATCCATTTGTCAGAAGTTTCATTTATTTATTTATTTATTTTGCAAATTTTAGAAGTAATATTTTGAAAAATGTGTACCATTGTTCCAAATGATCACAATTTCAAAAAATTTAATTTTTCATTCAAAATTAAATGGAGTGTGTCTCAATTAACTTTCTCATACCAGAATCCATTTGTAAGAAGTTTCATTTATTTATTTATTTATTTATTTTGCAAATTTTAGAAATAATATTTTGAAAAATGTGTACCATTGTTCCAAATGATCCCAATTTCAAACAAAAAAAAAACATTCAAAATTAACTGGAGTGTGATTCAACTTAACTTTCTCATACCAGACTCCATTTTTAAACAGCTTTATTTATTTATTTATTGCAAATTTTAGAAGTAATATGTTAAAAAATGTGTACCATTGTTCCAAATGATCACAATTTCATAAAATTTAATTTTTCATTCAAAATTAACTGGAGTGTGGCTCAATTTAACTTTCTCATATCAGAATCCATTTGTAAGAAGTTTCATTTATTTATTTATTTATTTTGCAAATTTTAGAAGTAATGTTTTGAAAAATGTGTACCATTGTTCCAAATGATCACAATTTCAAAAAATTTAATTTTTCATTCAAAATTAACTGGAGTGTGGCTCAATTTAACTTTCTCATACCAGAATCCTTTTGTAAGAAGTTTCATTTATTTATTTATTTATTTTGCAAATTTTAGAAGTGATATTTTGAAAAATGTGTACCATTGTTCCAAATGATCACAATTTCAAAACATTTAATTTTTCATTCAAAATTAACTGGAGTGTGTCTCAATTTAACTTTCTCATACAAGAATCCATTTTTAAGCAGCTTTATTTATTTATTTATTTATTTTGCAAATTTTAGAAGTAATATTTTGAAAAATGTGTACCGTTGTTCCAAATGGTCACAATTTCAAACAAAAAAAAATCATTCAAAATCAACTGGATTTTGGTTCAACTTAACTTTTTCATACCAGACTCCATTTTTAAGCAGCTTTATTTATTTATTTATTGCAAATTTTAGAAGTAATATGTTGAAAAATGTGTACCTTGTTCTAAATGATCACAATTTCAAAATATTTAATTTTTCATTCAAAATTAACTGGTGTGTGGCTCAATTTAACTTTCTCATACCAGAATCTATTTTTTAAGCAGCTTTATTTATTTATTTATTTATTTTGAAATTTTAGAAATAATATTTTGAAAAATGTGTACCGTTGTTCCAAATGATCACAATTTCAAACAAAAAAAAAATCATTCAAAATTAACTGGAGTGTGGTTCAACTTAACTTTCTCATACCAGACTCCATTTTTAAACAGCTTTATTTATTTATTTATTGAAAATTTTAGAAATAATATTTTGAAAAATGTGTACCGTTGTTCCAAATGATCACAATTTCAAAAAATTTAATTTTTCACCCAAAATTAACTGGTGTGTGGCTCAATTTAACTTTCTCATACCAGAATCTATTTTTTAAGCAGCTTTATTTATTTATTTATTTATTTATTTTGCAAATTTTAGAAATAATATTTTGAAAAATGTGTACCATTGTTCCAAATGATCCCAATTTCAAACAAAAAAAAACATTCAAAATTAACTGGAGTGTGATTCAACTTAAATTTCTCATACCAAACTCCATTTTTAAACAGCTTTATTTATTTATTTATTGCAAATTTTAGAAGTAGTATGTTAAAAAATGTGTACCATTGTTCCAAATGATCACAATTTCAAAAAATTTAATTATTCATTCAAAATTAACTGGAGTGTGGCTCAATTTAACTTTCTCATACCAGAATCCATTTGTAAGAAGTTTCATTTATTTATTTATTTATTTTGCAAATTTTAGAAGTAATATTTTGAAAAATGTGTACCATTGTTCCAAATGATCCCAATTTCAAACAAAAAAAAAACATTCAAAATTAACTGGAGTGTGATTCAACTTAACTTTTTCATACCAGACTCCATTTTTAAGCAGCTTTATTTATTTATTTATTGCAAATTTTAGAAGTAATATGTTGAAAAATGTGTACCTTGTTCTAAATGATCACATTTTCAAAAAATTTAATTTTTCATTCAAAATTAACTGGTGTGTGGCTCAATTTAACTTTCTCATACCAGAATCTATTTTTTAAGCAGCTTTATTAATTTATTTATTTATTTTGCAAATTTTAGAAATAATATTTTGAAAAATGTGTACCGTTGTTCCAAATGATCACAATTTCAAACAAAAAAAAAAGCATTCAAAATTAACTGGAGTGTGGTTCAACTTAACTTTCTCATACCAGACTCCATTTTTAAGCAGCTTTATTTATTTATTTATTGCAAATTTTAGAAATAATATTTTGAAAAATGTGTACCGTTGTTCCAAATGATCACAATTTCAAAAAATTTAATTTTTCATTCAAAATTATCTGGTGTGTGGCTCAATTTAACTTTCTCATACCAGAATCCATTTTTAAACAGCTTTATTTATTTATTTACTTATTTTGCAAATTTTAGAAGTAATATTTTGAAAAATGTGTACCGTTGTTCCAAATGATCACAATTTCAAAAAATTTAATTTTTCATTCCAAATTAACTGGTGTGTGGCTCAATTTAACTTTCTCATACCAGAATCCATTTTTAAACAGCTTTATTTATTTATTTACTTATTTTGCAAATTTTAGAAGTAATATTTTGAAAAATGTGTACCGTTGTTCCAAATGTCACAATTTCAAACAAAAAAAAAAGCATTCAAAATCAACTGGAGTGTGGTTCAACTTAACTTTCTCATACCAGAATCCATTTGTCAGAAGTTTCATTTATTTATTTATTTATTTTGCAAATTTTAGAAGTAATATTTTGAAAAATGTGTACCATTGTTCCAAATGATCACAATTTCAAAAAATTTAATTTTTCATTCAAAATTAAATGGAGTGTGTCTCAATTAACTTTCTCATACCAGAATCCATTTGTAAGAAGTTTCATTTATTTATTTATTTATTTATTTTGCAAATTTTAGAAATAATATTTTGAAAAATGTGTACCATTGTTCCAAATGATCCCAATTTCAAACAAAAAAAAAACATTCAAAATTAACTGGAGTGTGATTCAACTTAACTTTCTCATACCAGACTCCATTTTTAAACAGCTTTATTTATTTATTTATTGCAAATTTTAGAAGTAATATGTTAAAAAATGTGTACCATTGTTCCAAATGATCACAATTTCATAAAATTTAATTTTTCATTCAAAATTAACTGGAGTGTGGCTCAATTTAACTTTCTCATATCAGAATCCATTTGTAAGAAGTTTCATTTATTTATTTATTTATTTTGCAAATTTTAGAAGTAATGTTTTGAAAAATGTGTACCATTGTTCCAAATGATCACAATTTCAAAAAATTTAATTTTTCATTCAAAATTAACTGGAGTGTGGCTCAATTTAACTTTCTCATACCAGAATCCTTTTGTAAGAAGTTTCATTTATTTATTTATTTATTTTGCAAATTTTAGAAGTGATATTTTGAAAAATGTGTACCATTGTTCCAAATGATCACAATTTCAAAACATTTAATTTTTCATTCAAAATTAACTGGAGTGTGTCTCAATTTAACTTTCTCATACAAGAATCCATTTTTAAGCAGCTTTATTTATTTATTTATTTATTTTGCAAATTTTAGAAGTAATATTTTGAAAAATGTGTACCGTTGTTCCAAATGGTCACAATTTCAAACAAAAAAAAATCATTCAAAATCAACTGGATTTTGGTTCAACTTAACTTTTTCATACCAGACTCCATTTTTAAGCAGCTTTATTTATTTATTTATTGCAAATTTTAGAAGTAATATGTTGAAAAATGTGTACCTTGTTCTAAATGATCACAATTTCAAAATATTTAATTTTTCATTCAAAATTAACTGGTGTGTGGCTCAATTTAACTTTCTCATACCAGAATCTATTTTTTAAGCAGCTTTATTTATTTATTTATTTATTTTGAAATTTTAGAAATAATATTTTGAAAAATGTGTACCGTTGTTCCAAATGATCACAATTTCAAACAAAAAAAAAATCATTCAAAATTAACTGGAGTGTGGTTCAACTTAACTTTCTCATACCAGACTCCATTTTTAAACAGCTTTATTTATTTATTTATTGAAAATTTTAGAAATAATATTTTGAAAAATGTGTACCGTTGTTCCAAATGATCACAATTTCAAAAAATTTAATTTTTCACCCAAAATTAACTGGTGTGTGGCTCAATTTAACTTTCTCATACCAGAATCTATTTTTTAAGCAGCTTTATTTATTTATTTATTTATTTATTTTGCAAATTTTAGAAATAATATTTTGAAAAATGTGTACCATTGTTCCAAATGATCCCAATTTCAAACAAAAAAAAACATTCAAAATTAACTGGAGTGTGATTCAACTTAAATTTCTCATACCAAACTCCATTTTTAAACAGCTTTATTTATTTATTTATTGCAAATTTTAGAAGTAGTATGTTAAAAAATGTGTACCATTGTTCCAAATGATCACAATTTCAAAAAATTTAATTATTCATTCAAAATTAACTGGAGTGTGGCTCAATTTAACTTTCTCATACCAGAATCCATTTGTAAGAAGTTTCATTTATTTATTTATTTATTTTGCAAATTTTAGAAGTAATATTTTGAAAAATGTGTACCATTGTTCCAAATGATCACAATTTCAAAAAATTTAATTTTTCATTCAAAATTAACTGGAGTGTGGCTCAATTTATCTTTCTCATACCAGAATCCATTTGTAAGAAGTTTCATTTATTTATTTATTTATTTTGCAAATTTTAGAAGTAATATTTTGAAAAATGTGTACCGTTGTTCCAAATGATCAGAATTTCTAAAAAAAAAAAAAAAATCATTCAAAATTAACTGGAGTGTGGCTCAACATTCTCATACCAGAATCCATTTTTAAGCAGCTTTATTTATTTATTTATTTATTTATTGCAAATTTTAGAAGTAAAATTTTTAAAAAATGTGCACCGTTGTTCCAAATGATCACAATTTTATAAAACTTTATTTTTCATTCAAAATTAACTGGAGTGTGGCTCAACTTAACTTTCTAATACCACAATCCATTTTTAAGCAGCTTTATTTATTTATTTATTTTTTGCAAATTTTAGAAGTTCAATTTTGTAAAATGTCTACCGTTGTTCCAAATGATCACAATTACAGAAGGTTATTTGCAAATTATGGAAATTATTTTGATAATTAATTTTTATGCATAAAGGGCCTATTTCTTGCCGCGATTTGCTTCTATCTTATATCCTTGATTTTTGACTATTGCTCTAGCTCGAATTTTCCATGAAAGTAAACTTTTTTTTTAGCACCGTCGTGTCAATTTTATTCCACTCCTCTTGGGTCGTTTTCCAAAGTCCGTTCAGTATTCTTGAATGCCTGAGGCTCGTTTTAACAAACCGAAAGTGCAAAAATCCATGGAAGAAGTGTCATGTGATTTTACAGGTATTTCATTAAATGGATACATTTTATTCCTGTTTCTGATTTTTTTTTTGCTAAATATGCGGTAGAGGCTTTGTCCACATGAAGCTCAAATTTATTGATGTTCTTTCCATATAGGGCTGAAATTTCTTCTTCAAAAATTAGTTTTAAAATATTCTGCTGATAGTAGAGTAAATTAATTTTAGCTTGATTTCAGACTTTTTTGAGTTTTAATTCACCTTTGTAACAAAATCAAGCAACAATCATGAATCCCTTTGGGAACTTTTCTGTACATTGACGAAGCCATTTCATACGGCCATTTTCGTCAGTTGAGCAATAAAAAATTGCTCTTTTTTATTACAGTCACTTAAATACATCCATGCCTCATCGTGTGTTACCACAAATTTCCATTTATCAGCAGCTAGGTGTTTTCATAAAATTTTCTACAATTTGTTTTTCTTTCAGCAATATGTTTTGGCAAAAGCAGGTGAATTTTAGATTTTAACATCTTTTTTTACTTCAAATATTTATGAATGATTGTGTGGGACGTGGAAAAGATGTTTTAACTTAAGTTAAAATTAACATTAACATTGACATTAATTATATGGCCGTTGAACTCATTAGTGGAATTAACATTTAAACGTACATCGCTCGTTGTTGTGCCGCAATAACCCTCCAATTATTTTTACCTTTCGTGTAAGTCCTGAAAAGAATTATTAATTAATATTAAAAAGACTAGGCTATTTAAAACTTAAACAATATCATTTATTAACAACATCAATTTATCAAAATCACTAATTTTCAACAATATCAACTTTCAATTCTTATCAATTTTCATTTAACATTTTAGCTAGGGGAGATATGACCAGCAATATTAGCTTTCTATAATTTCTATGACCTGGGGAAATGAGCACATACCTTACAGTTTAATCTTCGGCTCATCACACTGAGTCTTGCATCCGTCTTATTGCTGACCGTACTGCCACAATCCTTTCGTGTGTGGCTTGCATCTCGTACTTATAGTCAACTGCAAAACCTGCTGCACCAACACCTCGAATGAAACTTCTTTCAACAACACATTTCGTGTCAGACTTGCTTCTGCAACATATCGTATCCAAGTTCCTTCTTGCACATTTTGTATCAGAGTCACTGCAACCACATTCTGGATCCGAGTTCGTTCTACAACATTTTATTATCGAAGTGCGTTCTCTTGCAACATTTTGTATCGGAGTCACTGCAACCACATTCTGGATCCGAGTTCGTTCTACAACATTTTGTATCGAAGTCTTGGTTCCTTCGGCGGGGGGGGGGGAGGTAGCTCCACCCTTCTTCTCCTTGCTGCTCATTGGTTCTTCTGAACCCAATGGCATCACTTGACATTTATCAAGGCTCCTTTCAACCCCCTTTAGCCTGGGACATTCAAATTTATTGTATTTGACCTAAAAGTTCAAGTTGTTGTAAACACCGGCGCCAGCCAGACTCGATCTTTGTTAGCCGTTCTATGCCCCATAAATATTGCAATAAAAATGCCTCATGTGAGGACATATTCTGGCCTCACAGATTGTACTTACAGTGCCAGAAGACATTCGCAGTTTCGATGCAATGGATCTTTGAATCAGTGGATTATCTTTTAGGATCAAAGACTTCTCTTTCTTGATATATACCCGCGTTCAAAAAGTCTTTGGATGCGATTTTGCGGCCATATTTTCATTTTTACTTTCAACTAGACACTTTTCCCTTTCAAATTTTATATATTAAAAATACCTTTCTTTGACATTCAATTACCTCGATTTTTACACCGCTTTACAATTTATTGATACGAATATTTTTCCTCGGAAAGCGCATTTACGTAACCTTCTAGCCATCAATCAATTTCAGGACCCATTTTCAAAATAAATCTTTTATTCTACCTTCCAATCAAAACAAAAGAGTATCAGACGATTATATCGAAATAGCAAATCTTTATCTCAAAATGCTAACGAGAAACATAAATATAAAATCGTTTCCATAAAGTGCCAGCAACCTCTGTACAGTATATTACCCTTCACTTTAAAAGACTTTAAAAATCTGTCGATTGATATCGAGTTTGATAGTGCACCCCCCAGGGGTTACATTATCAAACTATCATTAATTTGTCCCATCTCCTGAACTGGAATTAATAGCATCACGAACACGAAAATTTCATCGTGGCTATTTTTCACTACAATAATTGAAATTTTTAAGTTTCGTAGTCATTGAGTCATGAATAATCCCTTTTATGTATAATTATATCAAATGTTATCCTATGCTGTCATATTAAGAAAATATAAAATCTATATAAATAAAAATGAAAATCTGTCTGTCTGTCTGTCCCATCATCACGCGAGAACGGCTGAACCGAATTTGATGAAATTTTGTGGGTAGCCTAGAAATAGCCCCACTTAAAATTTAGTCCATGTTTTGAGATTCTACGACCAGTGGTTCTCGAGATATTAGTAAAAAACGAAATTTTCGTTTGTCTCATCATTACGGGAAAACGGCTGAACCGAATTTAATGAAATTTTGTAGATAGCCTTGAAATAGCCCCCCATAAATTTTGTCCAAGTTTTGAGTTTCTAAGACTAGGGGTTGTCAAGATATTAATGAAAAACGGAACTTTTTCTTAGGAGATCTACTCTCCAACTCCGTGGTTTATCCAAACGGAAAGGATGAAAATCGTTTGTTTAAAACGCCAAAATGAAATAAAACTTTATTTCCGAGTTTGGTGCAGGATTTTTGCATTAATTAGTCACTATAGGAAAACATGAATTGTTTGAAACATGAATTTAAATGGAAAAATCTACCTCCATGGTTCATCTTTTACAAAATTAACGATGTAAAGTATAAAGAAATCAAAATGGCTATATAATTTCGCATTTTATGAGGAAGATTCTATCTTATATCCTGTTGCTCGGCAGCGGAATGAAATTAAATGTGTTGTTAATATTAATTATTATTTTTTCTATTTGTATAATAACTAAATGGATGTAAAAATATATTTTATAAATGAACGGTTTGATTGTTCTATTAATTATATATATTGCGGACTGCGTACATCACTTTCATTTATTTTAGCAAAGAGGTTTGAAGCTCATATATTGTGTTTAGCTAATAAACTCATATATTGTGTTTACTCAATAAATGCATTTTGCCGATTGTTGAAGCAGAAAAAGAGTAGAACGGGTGTATGTATCTTCTAATACAATTTTAGAGTTTTCGTTTAGTATATACAAACGGGATCTGGATATTTTATTCTTCAGATCTGCAAATTCAGAGCTACGAATTTAGAGGAATATCTCTAAATAACTTGGTAACATTTCTTAAACTTTACAAAATTAGTGGAAATGTCTCCAAATTGATAAAAATGACCCAAATCAATGAAATTAAATTAGTTTTTTTAGAATAAATTACTGAAATGATGTTTCTGTAGCATTTGTCGGTCAGTCCATCCATCCTACTTAGTTTCACATATAAGGAATTTTTTTAATATCACCAAATTGGTAAAAATATTTCTAAATCCATAAAAATATCATGAAATTGATAAAATCGCGCTTAATAAATGAAATTAATTATGTTTTGTTAGGGGGATAGTATTGTGAGATGATGTTTCGTCAATTTGTCGCAAAATGGGACTATCAGTTCTACAGTCCCACTTGGCGATAAATTTGGCGATTGTTTAAGTTATCGCTAAATCGACTAAAATGTCGCCAAACCTTCCATGGAGATTGCATTATTCAGATGATATGACTTCCATCAATTTATTTAAAGCAAATGATATCATGTCGCTTAGCAACGGATCCAATATGTTATGCGGCATACGGTTTTTATTAAATCTTTTCCGACTTGAATAATAAAAATATGTATATAAAATAAATTTCATTGACATTGAATTTTTGACTGGATAATATCAATTACGGTCTTCAGTTTTAAACATCATTATTATTGATATTTTCGGGGTCTGTTGATTCAGGGATTACTGATATTTTCAAATTATTATGGAATTGTTTTATTATGACGAAAATCGTTGAAACTCATATATAGTACGTTGTAATCTTCTACAAATGCATGGGTATATCTTCTAACCTACGAGAATATAAGTAATGCAGGTATATTGGCATATATTTTGATATATGTCGTTATATATTGGAATCAATTACGTCCTTCTGGTATTAAGATTACGGGGATTTTTGATACTTTCAATTTTTTACGTCATCTCTTGAGACTCATATTGCAATACGGGTAAGCTTTTACTAACACACTGGCATATGTTCTAATCTGCGACAATATAAGTAGTGCGGGGCTGCATATATTGATTCAATTCCTTTTTTTTTTAAATTTGCTTACAAAAGGGGCCAGGATGTTTTATTTTTCAGATCTGCCCGTGATGATAATTTTCCGTAGTGAGAACAGATATTCTTAAACTTCTTTTTATGAGCAATAAATTTAATATTTTAACAGAATTTGCACATGATTGCGAATTATACGTTTTTTTATATTATATACTCGGTACGAAGAACGGGTATGCTGCTAGTTTCGAATAAATTTCAAAGTTTCCACTCGAGTATAAAAATATTTTACCTAATTACAGATTTTACGTTGACGAAACCGAATATAAAGTTTCGTTAAAAATTCCATTAATATATATGGTGTCCAGTGCTATCTGTACCCAGTGACTATTTCCTCAACCGTTATTCACAGAGATACACTTTCAATTTCAAAAATGTTTTAAATTTTAGTATCAGTTTAAATCAATAAAGACCTGAAGAAAAATACGAAATATAAATTTTTATACAGTCCCCCGATCCTACCAATTATATTTAAGAAAATCATCCTCATACAATTTTATGGAAAATAAAAAAAAAATCATCCTTTTACGATCAAAATTGACCGATTTATAACTGTTTAAAGTTGGAGCACTTTTTGTGTTGAGAAATGGTCAATACGGTCCCTGATTAGTTGGCTGCCTGAAACGGGACATTTTTATGCGTGGAAGACCGACTTAAGTTTAATG
The DNA here is from genome assembly GCA_951213105.1 of Amaurobius ferox. Lineage (NCBI taxonomy): Eukaryota > Metazoa > Arthropoda > Arachnida > Araneae > Amaurobiidae > Amaurobius > Amaurobius ferox. The sequence continues at coordinate 18,409,254 of OX578153.1, forward strand.
CTTCATAACTTGGTGAATTTTGGTCGTAAAAGGAAGTTTTATTTTTATTTTGCATGAAATTGTATGAGGATGAATTTCCTAAATATAATTGGTAGGATCGGGGAACCGTATAGAAATTTATATTTCGTATTTCTTTCAGAAATGTATTTATTGATTTAAACTGTTTTTAAGATAATAGATTTTGAAATTTAAAACATTTTTGCAATTGGAAGTATATCACTGTGACTAACTGTTGAGGAAATAGCCATTAGGCACCGATAGCACTGGACACCCTGTATATGGTAGCTATTGTGTACATAAGAAATCGATCACAGACAGACGAACGCCACTCCAAAAATAATCAAAAAGTGTTCAAGAGGTCCTAAAGCATATATTGACCTCGAAATCGAGCAGTTGCGTGAAAACAGTATTTTTTCAATACTACATATGAGAAATTAAAAATAACAGAAAACGTTATAATCGTTTCTGTTAAATTCTTAATTCCGCAGATTTTATTCATTAGTACTTTTCAAGTATTGTTTGATCGAATATTTTTCGCTTATTTGAAGAAGTAACTCATATATAAGCATAAAATTAAAGACAAGTATCATAGTTGAAAAGGTCATCTAATCAAATAAAACCATCCTATAAGATGTACAAATGTTAAAGTGCCAGAGAGCTTCCTGGTATCACTATATGCTTTATCAGTGGCTATATGAAAAATTACCGTGGAAACAAGCTTACATGTAGTCCAGATCGGCAGACGAATTTGCATAAATTAGCTACAGAATAATGATAATATAAATAGGCTTTTGAAGAATAATCAATTACAAAATTACAATAATAAGTGTTATAAACTGGAGATTTAAAATTTAAATAAGTGTTAAATACAAACACAAAGAAAAGGCAATGAAAAATGTCCAAATTGTAGCCAAGCATAAATTACAGTAAATTGAAACGTCACAAATAACTGTGTAGAGGTGTGACAAGAAGCGTAGCTTAAAATTTGCACAGGATTAAAATTACAAATGGACCTCATATAGTTTAACGAATTATTTACAAAAATCTTAATGAATCTTTTTAAAGTGTTTTTATGGTTAGTTCATTTACCATATGAAATAGCTAGTGTTCTTAATTTTTGTTATATACTGCATAATTTCGTAATCTTAATCACAAGGGGTATTACAATATTTTTTTTAAGTTAGTTCGGCTATATAGTTTTCAAGTTAGTTAAATTAGTTTTTAACTTAGTTCGGCTCATGTATTTTGAAGTGGTTGTTTTCCTGTTTGTTTTTTTCATTGAGAAAGTATTAGCCTACTATTATTTTTCTTTCATTCTAGTTTTTTTTTACATTTTTTCTTTTTTGCATTTGCTTTTTGATTTATGATTTTTAATTCATGATTTTTGGTGCAACTCTAATTTCTTTCTTCCAACTCATCTCCGTTTTAATCCATCTTGAATCTCATATTCTTTATAAAATTTGTATCCAGACGAAACAAGTAATTTTTTCCATTCTCATTTTAGCATAAATTTCATGGCACACAATGATGCAAACACAAAATGGTACAAACGCGAAATGTTGCAAATATGACAAGGACTTGCCTATTTCCCAAATGGACCAACTTTTTTCGCATCCGCGCAACAAGACCGGATTAAGGCGTGACCAGTTTATCACAGACATCCCTGCTACTGATCATTAAGATAAGAGAAAAATTATAAGGACGTGTAACTAACCCCTGCTCATAAAGGTAGAGTGATATTATTTATTTCCATGCCCAAGCCCAAGAAAATACCTCATAACAATAAATGTTGAAAGCTCCAACATATATAATTTTACCGACATTTATTCCGACATTTGCTCCTCGAGAGGGTTTCGTCCAGAAAAGGGCATCAGGCGCGAAGCCCCTTTAATTTCCAATTTCTAGGTGTGGTTCTTATCTTCATACTGTAACATTATTTCATTTGCCCATAGTTGGAAGTTCGAGGTTTTTGATTTACTGTTTTTATTATTTGACCTAGCTCCTAGTGTGGCAGTTTGTTGCACATTTGGAGTTTGAGTAATTTTGGGGAGTTGATGCAGATCTAAGGATTTCCTAGCAATTTGGCAGTTTAAGGTTTAAGAACATTTTTCAGAAAACATTGATCGCGGTTTTTATTTAATTTCAACTATCCGAGGTGGGACTTACCTAATTCCGATTTTCAATATTAAGTACCGCGCGGGGTCTCTTACGTGATTTGACCTTGCGATGATCATAGTCATGCAGATTGAATAGTAGTTCATTTGGAACAGATGACAGATGACATTTGCTCCTTTATTTATAATCGACATTTGCTCCAACATTTATGATTGAGATACCTTTCACTCAAGCCAATCAAGTTGTTGTCAACCCCCTCCTTGCATCTCAGAAATTAGCGGAAGCTGAATCTGCATTTTTCTGTGTCAAAGAACTGTTTTTTTTATGAAATTTCTACTTTCAAAACTTTAAATTTTAAGGAATCATACTGAAAATTCAAAATAACGCAAATGTCGTATTTATCTGCTTTTTCTTTAACGAAAGTAGTTTTGTTAAAGGAAAAATTACAAATCTCGAACTTTTCAAATTTTGAAAAACGTCAATGACTGTTAAAAATTTGCCTTTTCACAAAATAGGTCACCATTCCTTAAAATAGCTTAGGAAATTTGTTTAAGTTTGGCAGTTGAAATTTGGTGTGCTTATTATCGTATAGCTCCCATTATAGAAGGGAAAAATCTGATGTGGGCAGTAGGTGACTTTCCATATACAATGCAATGAATTTACTTCTTTCAAAGTGAAAAAAAATGATGCATCTGATCTACTGCACAATGTTTTTAATACTGAAATGTTCATTTGGCTTTTTTCCGGATGATAACAAGTAAAACGCTTTCGAAAAAAAAAATGACTTATATTTCGCGAAACTCTAAAGTGACAATCATGAATATTAATAGCATCTTCAATCAGCAATGAAGTCCATTTATTAAAATATTTTAACATTTAATTAATTAATTTGGCATCATTTGCGTGAACTTAGCGTTATTTTTATAGTTTTAACGATATGTTCGTCCATCTGGGATGAAATATAGCCAAGTTGATGATACTTTGCTAAATAAATCATCAAGTTGACTAAATTGTTCGGCAGGCTTTACAGACAAGCGGAGAGAAGAATATTTCTTATATATATCTATATAAATAAAATTGAAAATCTGTCTGTCTGTCTGTTCGTCCCATTATTACGGGAGAACGGCTAAACCGAATTTAATGAAATTTTGTGGGTAGTCTTAAAATAGTCCCACTTAAATTCATTCTATGCTTCGAGTTCCTATAACCAGAGGTTCTCGAGATATTAGTGAAAAACGGAACTTTCGTTTGTCTCATCATCACGTGAGAACGGCTGAACTGAATTTAATAAAACTTTGTGGGTAGCCTTGAAATAGCCTCCCTTAAATTTAGTGCAAGTTTCGAGTTTCTAAGACCAGGGGTTGTTGAGATATTAATTGAAAACTAAACTTTTTCCTAGGTCTTCTACTCTCAAACTCCCTGCTTCCTCCAAACGAATAGGTTAAGCAAGAAAGATCAATCATGCTTAAAGCATTGATTATGAAACACTTTCCAACTTCAATGCAATTTTATTTAAACATAACTAAAATGCAATACATTCCTAGGTAATATTTTAAAGCTTATCACAATACTACATTAATTTATTATATTTGAAAACTTAAAACTTCATCGAAAAAAATGAACTTCATTCAAATGATGGCATTGACATATAAATTGCCTGGTTTAAACATCTCTAAGATGTGATACATTTCTCGGTAATAATTTTAGAACTATGACAATACTACGATAATTTATTATATTTGAAAACTTCATCTAAACCAACTGCAATTCATTCAAATGACGTCATAGGAAAAATAACACGCCCGGCTCTCTCTACAAAAGCAGAATTTCATTCATAAATAATTTCCCATTCATGTCATTCATCAGAATACTATAATAATTTATTTTATTTGAAAATTAAGACCATGGAGCTACACGTAATTAAACTCTATGCGTAAAACTTCATCGAAAAAAATCGTCCTTCTCTTTATAAAATCAATGAATATTTGATTCATATCAGCTATGCAGACTCCATGGTCTAAATGATTTTGTGTTAAAGAAATACAGCAAATGTAATACAACTCATTCTACATATTGTGCTGTTTACATTTTACATAGGTGAAAAATAGGCTTCGTTGTAGAAATAATCAAATTTGGATGAGCATTTAAACTCAAATATATTGTCATTGCGTTGTTTTAGTGTGTAGATGCACAGAATTTATGCAAAAATAAAGTGGTTTTAGGACGGATACAACACTCAATATGAATTAAAAAGAACTTTAAAAATCACGATTTTGAGACAAGGTGGATGCCATATATCATTTCGAAATGGGTCACGTGATCTTTTCATATCATGGTCACGTGATCGCTTCTCATAAGAGGTGTTATTGATATTTTAATTTTTATTTAAAAAATTACTAAATATATTTCGCTAAATTTTTTTTTATATATTTTATGGAACAATTTGAATATTACCTAAAATTTTCGAAGCAATTTGTGAATTTTAAATCCGCTTAAAAAATGTTTGAAAAATTAGGTCCCATAGGGCTCAATGTATATCATGTTTTCAACCCGGGTTCAATTTAAAACTAATTGGGTGGTATTATTCATTTATATTCCCATGGGTCCTACAGACCGTCTGAACAACATACTAAAATTTCATTTCGATTAAGTCATTTTTACGGCAGTTATCGTGCTAGCGGACAGACAGACAAACAGAATGAACAAAGTCATAAACACTTTTCAACTTTGTTGTAAAGTGTTTAAAACGTTTGTTTGAAACGTGAAAATGAATTAAAATTTTATCTCTGAGTTTGGTGGCAGACTTTTGCGGCGAATAGTTACTTTCTGAAATCATGAATTGTTTGAAAACATTAATTTAAATGGAAAATCTATTACCTTGGTTCATTCTGTCTGTCTGTCCGTTAGCACGATAACTGTCGTGAAAATGATTTTATCAAAATGAAATTTTAGTATGTTGTTTAGAAGGTCTGTGGGACCTATGGGAATATAAATGAATAATATCAGCCAAGTAGTTTTGGACTAAAGCCGGGTTGAAGAAATGAAATTCATTGAGCCCTATGGGACCTAATTATTCAAGCATTATTTAAGCAGATTTAAAATTCACAAATTGCTTCGAAAGTTTTAGGAAACATTCATATTATCCCATAAAATACATAAAAACAATTTCAGCAAAATATATTCAGTAGTTTTTGAAATAAAAATAAAATAATAATTTCACCCTTTTTATGGAGTGATCACGTGACCATTATATGAAGAGATCACATGATCCGCTTCAAAATAAAGTATGGCATCCATCTTGTGTCAAAATCGTGATTTTAAAAGTTCTTTTTAATTCATATTCAGTGTTGTATCCGTCCAAAAACCGCCTTATTTTTGTTTAGATTCTGTGTATTAATCTATTGAAACAATGCAATTACAATATACTTGAGTTTAAATGATCACCCAACTTTGATTATTTCTACAGTGAAGCCAATTTTTCACTTATAGAGAATATAAATACCAAAAGATGTAGAATGAGTTTATAAGAATTTCTGCATTTCTTTAACTCAAAATTATTTAACTCATGGAATCTGCAATATTGCTGATATTAATGAAACACTCATTGATTTTACACAGAGAAGCACGATTTTTTCGATGAAGTTTTAAACATAGAGTTAAATTATTTGTACCTCCATGGTTTTAAGTTTTTAAATAAAATAATTTATTTAGTATTGTGATGAATGAAATGAATGGAAAAAAGTTGATGAAAGAAATGCTGCTTTTATAGAGACAGCCAGGCGCGTTACATTTCGATGACGTCATTTGAATAAATTTCATTTAATTTTGATGGCGTTGCCAAATATAATAAATTATTGTAGTATTATATTAATTTTTAAAATATTACCCATGAATATATCGCATTTAGAGATGTTTAAATCAGGTTATATTTCAATGCCGTCATTTGAATGAAGTTCATTTTTTTCGATGAAGTTTGAAGTTTTCAAATATAATAAATGAATGCAATATTGTGATAATATTAAAAATATTACTGAGGAATGTATTGTATTTTAGAGATGTTTAAATAAAATTGCATTGAAGTTGGAAAGTGTTTCATAATCAATGCTTCATGCATAATTAATCTTTCTTGTTTAACTTTCTTGCAATATATTGTAATGTATAAAGAAGTATTGGAATCATCCAGAAAGTTACAGCTCATGTTTTTTTCCGAGAGGTTGATGGTAGGGGAAGGAGGGTACGGTCCCTGTGGATGCCTCCCCACTGGGTTTCGGTCTAAATTGGGTGGCACTTCTTCGCCGTCCAAACAATTACCATACACATTTCTGGTAGGTCGGATGGTCTGGGTCTCAACAACAACAACCTTATGTTTTCGATCAACACGTTTTAGGACATCTAGAACACGAAAACACTATTTTATGCGGGACGTCTCTCTGTGTGTGTGTGTCTATATGTCTGTCTGTCTGTGCAATGTGTGTGTACACTCTAACTCAAAAACTAATGAACCAAATTTCATAAAATTTTGAAGGTAAGTCACTTGTGTGTGACCCTGGAGCTGATTAATTTTTGGTACGTTTCGGGATAGAAGACCCCGCCTTTGATAGAAGACCCCTTACTTTCTGCAAAATGGCCTCCAAAAATTGTCTATATCCACTCAAGCTAAAAAACTAATAACTCAAATTTACAAAATTTGGTACATAAGGCACTTGTGGGTTACTCTGGTGCTGATTAAGTTTTGATACTTTCCAGAAAAAAATAACCAGCCTTTTTTTTTTCCAAAATGGCCAGAAATGAAGCGGTCAAAATGAGAATTTAAATTACAGCAGAAATTACAGCAGAAAATCTTTTGAGTAGATTTGTGACCATCTCAATCTTTGTGACACGATTAATGAATATACACATTGAGTCCAAAATATGCGCAAGAGATAAGGAAAAATTTTCAGTATTCATTAAAAAAATTGATCAATGTGTCAATACATGCTTATCAAATTCTCATATCATAATTTGTACCTGACGATACACAACACTGTACTGATTAAAATATTTTCAAGGCATGAATTACCAGTAGTTAAAAAGTAAACAAAGTTTGGAAAAACAAAATTTGTAAATGGATGTGTAAATGCAAATAATTTTCAGTTAAACAAAAAAATATATGTATATGAATTGTGGACAATGATAATAATTGAAAGCAAACTAGTTCACAGCTTACTGGTTGATATACATTTAGCAGCTCGAGCTTACAGGTTGATATAATTTTAGCAGCTCATCCTACTTTAAAGTAAATTTCATATATATTTGATAATTGATGTTTCAGTATTTGTGTTTTAAATAGAATCCATAAAAACTCCAATTTATAGCCATTCAACGAGTAACTGGAAGTATAACTTAGTGTATATTTGTATTTAAATTATAACTTATTATAAAATATTATTAGTCATTAATAGCGCATACATTAATTTTTTTAAAACCCTCATATTCTTGAATATTTTGTATTATGACACTATAAAAGTATCAATCATGACAAAAACACTCAACAGTTCAAAATGATCGTTGATGAAATCCTGCGGCTGTTTGCTTCACCCTTCATGGCACGTTATTTCAGGGCCATTTTCCAACAAGATAATGCCGTGCCACATAGGGCTCGCATATCTGTGTACTGTCTCCGTGCTGTTGATACTGTTCCTTGGCCAGCAATGTCATCAGACCTTTCGTCAATCGAGCATGTATGGGACATGCTAGGTCGTCAGATTCAGGCATCCCGAAAGGGAGCAGATCTGGAACAACAATTGAGAAATGCTCGGCAGAATGTATCGCAGGGTGACATTAGGAAAGTTTATCACTCCTTTCCTAGACGTATACAATCATCCATTTCCGACAAGGGAGGTTTCACCAATTACTGATTTGAAAATTCAACTTACAATTGCTAACCATTGATGGATCCTGCAGCCTTAATTCTGTAATCATTTCCAACCTTGATTTTGTAATCATTTACAGCCATGAATTCCCGACAATCCTATTTGAATGCCAACGATGTCCCAGCAATTGGATATAAAACTAATTACACTTTTATAAAAGTAGTAATCACATATCGCCAGATTTATCTTTCATATTTGTATGTTATCAGAATAACCTGGACACATCCCTTTAGGTCGCCTCCCATTCATTCATTTAATTTAAATGTTAACAATCATATATCCCTAAAAATAATTACTAGGTGTCATTATATTCCCTAAAATTCTTGAATTTTTTTTAAAATATACAATTTAAAAGTTTTAACACCCCTCCCCCCATAGTGACCCGAAATTCATTAAGAATCGCTTCATTCACTAAATTTCATACAAATACCGTATTTTTTAAAAAATAAAAGGGTCGTTGGCCCCCTTGTAACACTAAAATGCACTCTTAATTTCTCAAATATCCACTAAATACAGTACAATTTACTAAACTCATTTAGAAACTTAATTTTAAGGTGTTATACCCCCAGACATACCGAATGTCAAGTTGTATTAGGTTTGAAAAACATGTTCTGGTTTATTTAGGACACGTTCTTGTTTATATTGTCACACTCCTTCCTCCTCCTTCTGCTGAAAGAGTCATCGAGCTGCTGCAGTGATGCGCCGCAGCCAAGAGCTGTAGAACTCACTTTTCTTACCTACTTATTCATCCACTCTTAACTGACAAATTAATGGACCAAATTCCATAACATTTGGTAAGTAAGTTACTTGTGTGTAACCCTGGTGCTTATTAGTTTATGGTACGATTCGGAATAAAAGTATCTGCCTTTTTTGAGAAACTGCTCACAAAAATTGTCTGTATCTACTGTAACTGGAAAACTAATTGACTAAATTTCATAAAATTTGGTGGATAAGTCACTTGTGGGATATCTACCCTGGTACTGATTACATTTTAGTATGATTCGGAAAATAAGAGCCTGTGTTTTTTTACGAAATGGCCTGCAAATAACGCCAAAATATAAAGTAAAAGACAAAATATGCTCAAATGTATCAATTAAATGCTTATTTTATACTTAATTTTTGACGATGAAAAAAATAAGATCAGCTCCATTACCCTAGGGGGCTAGCCGTTCCGGAGATATTTTAGTTTTTTTCGCATTTTTGCTAAACCGGTTTTGAGAATAAGTCCAGCTACCAAATAAAAATGAAAGCTGAATTAAAAGTGTAATTTCAAGTCATTATGCGTGTTATTTAGTGCAACTAAACTCAATTTAATGATTTATTAATGAAATAAAGATAAAATGAATTTGAGTCTGCATAGAAAGACATGTTCTGTTCACATCAGATTTTTCTTACTTTCACTCGAAATATCTTAGAAGCTATATAATATAGACTTACATAGTAAGCGACAAAACTGTGTATTAAGAAATCTAGTTTCTAGTTCCATATTAATTTATTTTTAAATATCTTATCGTTTTTAAGTAATAGTCTTTTCAAATTGAAGAAAATTGAAAATTATCCATATATAGGAATTTTATACAAATATAGGAAATACATATATAGGAAAAGTATTGGAATCGTGTCGAAAATAGCAACTTGAGTTTTCGACGAATTTACTCGTTTTGGGACCTCTAGAACACAAAAAAACTATGGTCTGTGTGTGTATGTGGGTGTGTGTTTTTGTGCAATGAATATATACACTCTTAACTTAAGAACTAATGGACGAAATTTCATAAAATTTTATATGCAAGTCACGTGTGTGTAGAAAGCCCAGACCACACGACCAACCCAAAGGCTAATGGTAGCTTTCTGTGTGGCCTGAAGTCACGTGTGTGTGACTCAGTTCATGATTAGATTTTGGTACGATACGAGATGAAAAAACTCGCCATTTTTGCTGAATATACCACAAGAATCTCATGTATCCATTCTAGTTAAAAAACTAATGGAACAAATTTTATAAAATTTGGTAGATATTTCATTTCTGGGATACCCTGGTGTTGACTAGATTTTGGTATTAATGGCAAAAGAATTGTCTTTTTTTAATTATTGACCTGCAAAAATTACAAAAATCTAAAATAAAAGACTACGTATGTTCAAACGTATCAATTAGATGCCTGTTTTATGCGTAATTTTTAACGAGAAAAAAAATAAGATTAACTCCATTAATCTGGGACTAACCCTTCTCGAGATTTTTCACAATTTTGTAATGCCGCCTTTAAAAACATGTCCAGTTATCAAAACATAAAAATCTGATGTGGGCAGCACATGACACTCCCTGCAGAATCAAATTCATATTTTTTTTATTTCTTTAATAATTCTTTAAATTGAGTTCAATTGCACAAAAAATACTAAATTTACATTTTTAATTTCATTTTTGCTTTTATTTGGTAATTGGACATTTCTCCAAAGGCTGCGTAACAAAAATGCAAAAAATCTCAAATATCTCGAGAACAGTTCTTCCTAGAGTAATGTATTTGATCTTATTCTTTTCCTCGTTAAAAATTACGTGTAAAACAGGTATTTTATGGATACATTTAAACATACGTAGTCTTATTTTTAGATTTTTGCGGGCATTTCGTAAAAAAAGGCAGATTGTTCTTTTCCGAATTGTTCCAAAATCTAATCAGCACGAGAGTATCTCTCAAGTGACTTATCTAAAAATTTCGTGAAATTTGAGCAATTAGTATTTTAGCTAGAGTGCATACATAAGATTCGTGCGGGTCATTTCCCCCAAAAAAGGCTGGTTCTTTTTTTCCAAATCGTACAAAAAAATAATCAGCACCAGGGTCATACCAAAGGGACTTACCTACCAAATTTTATGAAATTCGATTCATTAGTTTTTGAGTTAGAATGGATACATTCATTGTACATACATACATACATACATACATACAGACAGACAGACAGAGAGATACACAAACACACACACAGACGTCACGCTAAAAATAGTATTTTCGTTTTCTGGATGTCTCGAAACGTGTAAATTCCTCGAAAACTCGAGTTGCGATTTTCGGCATGATTCTAATACTTTCCTTATTCGTTACCATGTATTGCAGGGAAAGTAAAAATAAAAACAAAAATTGAATTAAAAGTGCAAATTCAGTATTATTTTATGCAATTAAATTCAATTTAATTAGTTATAATAGAAATAAAGAGAAAATGCATTTGAGTTTGTAGGAAAATTCATGTGCTTCCCACACCAAATTTTTAAGCTTGAATTTCTATATATCAAAAACTAAATGTCCTAGATATGAAAAATTACTAAACATTTATAGACTTTGAAAGTTCAACTAGCGTATATAATTAGAGTTTGAGTCGAACGCCTAGTTCGAACTTTAGTTCGAACTATTAACTTTGGTTTTACAATGGGTGAGATAGCAGTAATATTTAAAAGATCGCGTCTGTTGTAGCTCACTATGTTTACTTACACTTTAATGAAATATTGGTGCACAAGCACGAAGTGCTTTGTTTTGTTTTAAACAAATTAGAAAGTTGAATGAACTTTAATATTCTAAAGATGTTTAATGATTGACGACTTTTGAAGAGAATAAATTGAAATGTACGTATACAATGTACGCTCCCAGGTATGCTTATAGATTAACTTGAATCTATAATATCCCGTCATGTTATTTACAATTTTAATTTATAGACTCTAGTAAGTTAGTAAAATAAGTTGATATTTTGAGTTGAAGTCTATGGTCGGAGTATCGAGATGAAATGTAAGCGAAAATTAAAAGTGTTAACTGGACATAAAGAGTTAGTGAATAACTTGCAGTGATTAGTAGACGATACAAATAAATCTGAAAAAATCGAGTAAACTTATTGAAATTTACTACAAAGTGATATTCCCACAAAACCATTCCGCCTCCTTTGGACTGGATCCACAGCCAATTTTTTGTATAATTATATAATAATTTTTGCAATTATAATGATTTCTTTTGGCGGTTCTTTGTTGAAGATTCAATTCCGTCCCAGTAGCTCAACAGCAGATCATCGACTGGCCAGTACGAAGATCCATGGTGGTTCGTCAGGTGGAAGGGGTGGTCCGTCGGATTGTCAAATCGCACTCAAATCTCACATTAGGCCAGAGGGGGGGGGGGATGCAGAGTTATCTTTGACAATGAGAACTTGCAATTCCACCCCAGTAGTAGCTTATTCGGGACAACGACGACTGGCCAGTATGAAGATCTGCTATTCAATCCCCGTCTGGGACAGAGAAATAGTCCTTCACAGATTTTTAGTAACCTGTCATATGACGGGCTAAACATCTAGTTAAAACATGAAAGTTCTATAAGAGGTTAAAACTTACTAGCACAAGCACAACAGACTAGACCGATAAGGATAACAGCCTGAACAGTCTTCATAGTTACTGAAAAAGAAAAGTTCATATTTATTATTTTCTGTGCAGATCTAGTACCAAATAACCTAATCTAAATTACCATCGACGTTGGCTAGACATCAGCAAAAGTTACCTCAATCTGTTATTCAATCTTTAATAACATAAAAATATATATATTCATTATTTCATCTTTTGTATATAAAACGAAATGAATCTGGCGCAATTTGCTGATTTGCAGCAATTTCTTAGTTCAACGTCATGCAAGCATTGGATTGATATCCAATCCGAAGGTATCCTGATATATATATCTATATATATAAAGAAGAAATGTATGCATGTATGTATGTGTGTATGTATGTATGATCCAATATCACGGGAGAACGGTTGAACCGAAGAAAGATTATCTTTGGTATGTAGTCTTGTAGTTCTTGAAATAGTCCCATTTAAAATTTAGTCCATGTTTTGAGTTTCTACGACCAGTGGTTCTCCCGGCCATCCAAATGGCTGCTCTATATCTTCGGATGAGTCGGCTGGACTGGGCTTTCGACCAGTGGTTCGCGAGATATTAGTGAAAAACGATAATTTTTTTGTCTCATTATCCCGAGAGACCGACTGAACCGAATTTATTTAAATTTGGTGGGTAAGCTTAGAAATAGCCCTCCGCCCCCCCCCCCCATAAATTTTTTAGTCCAAGTTTGGAGTTTCTAAAACCAGGGACTGTCGAAATATTGATGGGAAACGAAACTTTTTCCCAGGAGTTCCTCTTTCTAACTGCATGATTCCTAACAAAAAAACTTGGAAATCGTTGGTTTTAACGTGAAAGTCAATTAAATGTCTGAGTTTTGAGGGAGTTTATTGAACGTATTAGTCATTTTTGAAAATCACAGGTTTGAAATATGAATTTAAGTGGAAACTCCATCATCATGATATATTTTTCTATAACCATAATTAATCAGTTCTATTTAAACATTATAAAACATCAATCCAAAACAAATTTATTAACAAGCATTCATTAATAAGCACCTATCAGCAAGCATTTCTTAACAAGGATTAACATAATGCCACCACAAAAACTAAGGACTCCCAAAACCAAAATCTTACACCATTGGCCAGGACTCCTACCAAACAATGAAAAAGAAAAGGATCCCAACAAGCAAATAGGCGGCGAAAATAATCAAAAATACCAACCATACATAATAAACAAATACACCGAAAATACATAATCAAATATACTTAAAACCATACCTAAATTCAAAAGGAGGTACAAAACAAACCATGAACATGTCAAACAAACGAAAGCAGAAGCGTCATATCCACAGGCACCAACAACACATAATGCACTAATTCAACAAAAATATATCTCCAAACACTCACAAATACCAAATTCCGATAAAGCTCATCAAGAAGTCAGAAAACCAAACAAATCATCCAAAGGAGTAGCATCACAAATCCACACTAAAACCCAAATACAAAATACCAAATTACTTCCTAAACAAACAACAACCTAATAAAATCAAAACCACATAAAAACCTCTATTTCAAGCAAAATCCGAATGCAAAAACACAAATATCCATACACCAGAAAATTTTATAAACTCAGCAAAAATACAAACTCTATAGGCTTTAAAACTACAAAAACTACATCAACATTTCCAACAAAGCAAAACAGAAGGATCAGCAATACTATAATATACAAATACTTCATACCCAGCCTATACAACCCGTCATTCCAAACAGACATCGCAAATATAAAGGTCAGCCACACACCCACCAAAACCAAAGTAACCGACAGGAACAGCAAAGTCGTAATCAAATTTATAAAAACCACGCCGATAAAAACCAAAATCTATTCATCAACCTAAAGAAAAGTCAACTAACACTACAACCAATATACTATCTAGAATGATCAATGAAATTCCGCGATACCCAAGATTCCTCAGAAACCGAGAACAAAGACGGGACCTACAGGTATGAGACATATTCAAATCCAGACCAAATTTCACATTAACTTCCAAGCAGTGGATACATTTTGGTGAAAAGAGTTAACACATTTTTCACCCACATGAGACTCCCCACAAATAAGGCAAAGGGGTTTCTCCCCACACATTTTGCTGCAGTGTCCCAATCTACCACACCGATGATAGAGTATCACGCTAACAAATTCCCTGACAGGGAATCTTCCCATCCGACAAAAGAGGAAATCCGAGCTAATAATATCAGCAAAGATCCGAGGAGCCACTTCCATAACCCAGTGTCGTCCTCGCCTAGCTTTAATGCCGAAATAGGTCCTGAGTTCATCCCTCGCCCCAAAAAGTTCATTTTGGGCAGAGATACTCTCACAAATACTATCACTGTCCAGACGGTCATCAATTCCGAAAATAATAATTTTCGGCCATCTCCGAGCAAAATTGCAAACCGTGTATTTCTTTTTAAAGCCGCTAATTTCCTGGAGACGACACTTCAATTCCTCTGCATGTTGAGATCGCCTGACCACAATCACCAAACCTCCTTTAGAGGTCCCAAAGTACTTCTTTATACTTACTCGGATATCTTTGAAAGGAATCCCTTTGCGAATTAAAACCAAGGTATCCTTAACGCTAGAGTTCTTAAGCGGTTTAATATGAATAAACCGAGAAGAGATAGGATCCATGTAAATGGGGACCTTTCCCGGCACAACCTTGGGAACAGGAGTCGAAAAACGAAATGGAGAAACATTTTTCATGTCTGCAATTTTCAGCCCATTATCCAAAGTTGTTTTCTGAAGCAATCCCACATTAACCATTTCCATAAAAGAGATTAATTTTTCATTTTGTTTCGAAAAATCATCATGTAAAATATCATGTGACTTCCGTAGCTCTTTAATCTGAGTTATTAAATTAGCTTTATTAATTGAAGTATTCTCCAATTATCCATCCCTCACCTTCCCCTGCAGATGGTTAATGGAATTAAGAGCTTGATAACATCAGACCGTGGCGCTCGCCACGAATGGCATGGAGCAGTTTAAATCACGGCCGAGAAAGAACACGATCATCCCCAGCCCAAAGAAACCATCATCCGAAGTTTAATATTCCAAAAGAAGCCTAGCCAATGCAGTTACAGATGGCCTAC
The DNA here is from genome assembly GCA_951213105.1 of Amaurobius ferox. Lineage (NCBI taxonomy): Eukaryota > Metazoa > Arthropoda > Arachnida > Araneae > Amaurobiidae > Amaurobius > Amaurobius ferox. The sequence goes on from OX578153.1 coordinate 18,424,767, forward strand.
AAAACTACCGCAATATTATAAATCAAAACAAATATTAAATTCACCAGAAACAATAAAATCTAACAAAAAAGTAAGCCAAAATATACCCAAAGCAACTGGATAAACAAATAACAAAAAATTTAAACTAAAGTAAAAGCAATTTGATTAAAAAATAACAAAAACCTCAAAACTAATCAGGGAGTCCGAGAAGAAGAGCAATTGAACTATTAAACTCTAAGAAAACATTTTCTATAACCATAATTAATTAGCTCCATTTAAGCATTATAAAGCATCACTCCAAAATTCAATATAATTTTTTTACAACAAATATTACCTATACAACATTATATCAATGGTACTTCCTGACAAAAAAAAAAAACCCTCTCTAACCAAACCACGAATCGCTGTAGGCCAGAACCCCCAAAGGAAAACCAAATAAAATGATCCCTAGTAACCTGAAATTGCGACGAAAATATTCAAAGGCACCAAATATATATAAAATACATACACTACATTTACATTAACATATATACATAAAACCATACCATAATCAAAAATACTTAACAACCAAACAATAGTATATTACAAATCCTCTATACCAAAATTCAATAAATTAAACCTAAATATCAAAACTACTAAATACCTTCCACAACAAACAAATACCCAGAGCAAATACCCATATAAAACACTAAGTCCACAAATTCAATAGGACACCCAATTACAAGAACACTCATATGCAGTCCCACAAAAGTTAAAACTACAAACTATAAAGACCATGCAGATAAAAACCAAAATATATTCATCAACCAGAAGAAAAGACAACCAACACACTATCCAGAATAATCAATGAAATTCCTTGATACCGCAAGATTCCTCAGAAACCGAGGGCAAAGGCGGGACCTACCAACCACTAGAAATAAAGGAAACAAGCACAACTACCAAAATCTATAACTCAACTACTACATATTAACAACTAAACATATTTTAACTATTTATATAAAAAATACACAATAAAAATTCATATACACAATTTACACACAAAATATATACGCATAGTACCTACAAAACAGACTCATATACACAAAATTCGCTCAAAACATATATACACTATGTACCAATAATATACTCCCATTATTTATAAATACAATATACATAAAATCTATTTACACACACAATAATTACCCATATAATCGATCGCACTCGGTAGGCCCGGGTTCGATTCCCGCCACTCCTTAAACTGCCGCCGTGTTCACGCGGAGTACGATCACGTTAAACATATGGGTCCATAAGTCCTTCCGAGAGGTTGGTGGTAGGGGAAGAAGGATGCGGTCCCTGTGGATGTCTCTCCCACTGGGTACCGGTCTAAATTGGGTGAATAAAAACAAAGTCATGGAGATTGTCGCAGAGGGCGATGTACCCCACTGGTTAGCGCGCGGGAATTGCACTCGGTAGGCCCGGGTTCGATTCCCGCCACTGCCAAAACTGCTGCCGTGTTCAGACAGAGTACGATCACGTTAAACATGTGGGTCCGTAAGTCCTTCCGGGAGGTTGGTGGTAGGCCTCCCCCACTGGGTTCCGATCTAAATTGGGTGGCACTTCCTGACGATCCAAATAGTTACCTTACAACTTTCTGGTAGGTCGCGCCAGCGAGTTTGCCACGGTCAAAATTTTCAAGTGTAGCAAACAGGCTGGTCGCCAAAATCGGTCAGTCTATATAGTATATATAAAGAAAAATAGTAAGTAAGTATGTATGTATGTATGATTCAAAATCACGGGACAACGGCTGAACCGAATTTGATGAAATTTGGTGGACAGTCTTGAAATAGCTCCCCATAAAATTTAGTCTATGTTTAGAGGTTCTACGACCAGGGTTCACGAGATATTAATGACAAACAAAACTTTAGTTTGTCTTATCATCACGAGAGAACGGCGAAACCGAATTTAATGAAATATGGGGGGTAGCTTCAAAATAGTCATCCATAAATACAGTCCAAGTTTCGAGTTTCTAAGAACAGGGTTGTCGAGATATTAATGGAAAACGAAACTTTTTCCTTCCTCTCTAACTCCATGATTCCTAACGAAAAAGATTGGAAATAGTTGGTTTAAAACGTGAAAATCAATTAAATCTCTGAGTTTTGTGGGAGTTTATTGAAAATATTGTTACTTTTGAAAATCGCAGGTTTGAAATATGAATTTAAATGGACACAATGAATAATATCACCATGGTTTATTCCTCACAGGCTTACTCAACAACGAAAAGTACTAAGAAATAACAAGAAAGATCAATCATGCATAAAGCATTGATTAAGAAACACTTTCCAAATTTAATTTTATTTAAACATCTCTGAAATGCGATACATTCAGCGGTAATATATCACAATACTGCAATAATGAATGATATTTGAAAATTTAAAACTTCATCGAAAGAAACGAACTTGATTCATATGACGTCATCGAAATATAAATTGCTTGGTTCTCTGTGTAAAAGCAATAAATATTACATTTATATATTTTTATTTCAGTCATCACAGTTCTACAATAGTTTATTCTACTTAAAAACTTAAAATCATGGAGTCCAAAGAAATTTAACTCTGTGCATAAAACTTCGTGGAAGAAGTCTGCATTAAATCGTCTGCTTCTCTATGTAAAATCAATGAATGTTTCATTTATATCATCTATAATGCAGACTCCTGAGCAAAATAATGTTGCGTTAAAACATTTCAGCAATTCTTATACAACTCATTTTACAGCCTAATCAGTTTACATTTTCCATAAGTAAAAATCAGGTTTCGTTTTAGAAATAATCAGTTTGATGGTCATTTAAACTCAAATATATTGTAATTGTGTTGTTTCAGAATACAGATGAAAAAATAAAGCGGTTTTAGGACGGACACAACACTAAATTTAAATTAAAAAGAACTTATCACAATTTTGATACAATATGAATGGTACTGATCATTTAAACTCAAATAGATTGTAATTGTGCTGTTTTAGAATACAGATGCACGGAAATTAAGCAAAAATAAAACGGTTTAAAGACGGATACGATACTAAATATAAATTCAAAATAATTTTAAAAATCAGGATTTCGACACAAGATGGATGCCATATTTTATTTTGAAGTGGGTGACGTGATCTCTTCATATAATGGTCACGTGATCTCTTCATATAAAGGGTTTAATTATTATTTTAATTGTTATTTTAAAAAAACTACTGAATATATTTTGATGAATATTTTTACTTTAATTATATACAATAATGTATAAGGAAAGTATTGTGACGGGGTCGAAAATTCGAGTCAAATTCGAGTTTTCGAAGGGAGAGAACGTTTCAAGCCTCCCTGATCATGAATCACACATTTTTGAAGTGATGTCCGTGTGTGTGTGTGTGTCTGAAAATATGTGTGTGTGTGTGTGTGTGAATGTGTGTGTGTGTCAATGTGTGTGTGTGTGTGAGTGTGTGTGTCAGTGAATTTGTGGAGACGATAACTGAAGTTCGAATTCACCGATTCGAACGAAATTCCGATCCACCGATTCGAACGAAATTCCGATTCACCGATTCGAACGAAATTGCGATTCACCGATTCGAACGAAATAATCTGTAAACTCTGGAAGCCTATTGTTTTTACGCAATGGCATGTTCGGTGAATCGGAATTTCGTTCGAATCGGTGGATCGGAATTTCGTTCGAATCGGTGAATTCGAACTTCAGTTATCGTCTCCACAAATTCACTGACACACACACTCACACACAATCCCCCCCCTCAGTTTTCTAGTGAAATTTAAAAAAAACATCAAAAAAACCAAAACCACTCATAAAGTTACGCAAATAGATATTTCTTATGCAATTTTTCTTTAGAAAACTATTGACATAAATTTTAGAACGTTAACATGATCCGTTCTCGAGATATTGCACATTTTTCAAAACAATTATCAAAAAGTTATATAAAAATATTTCCTATTGAGAAACATGTTCGCTTTGCATATGTAATACCATGCAATAAATTTGGTGACATCATTCTTGTGGATCAACCTCTTTCCATTCATGAAAAAAGATAGTTTGAGTAATACTTTTTGGATGCCAATAATCATTTATCTGCTGCAAGAATAACTTATGTCTTCATCCATAACGCTTGGCGAGAATTTGGCGACGAATTTGGCGGAATGTCGCCAACTTAGCGACTTTTTGAAATGTTGGCAAATTAACGAAAATCTCGCCAAATGGATAAAAATGACACTAAATCAATGGAAATGACGACTAATAGAAGAAAATTCAATATCTTGGAAAGAATATACATATCAATAAAAACCTATTTTTTTATTGTAAAAGTAGTAAAATTATTGCATTATATAAGGAAAGTCATGTGTTGCCCACATCAGATTTTTTTATATATTTTATGGGATAATTTGAATATTTCCTAAAACTTTCGAATCAATTTGTGAATTTTAAATTCGCTTAAAAATGTTTAAAAATTAGGTCCCATAAAGTTCAATGTATTTCATTTTTTCAACCCGAGTTCAATCCAAAACTAATTGGGTGATATTATTCATTTATTTCCGATGGGTCCCACAGACCGTCTGGGCAACATACTAAAATTTCATTTTGATAAGGTCATTTTTACGACAGTTATCGGACAGACAGACAGAGAGAATGAACAAAGTCATAAACGCTTTTCAACTATGTTGTAAATGGGTGCGGTAGCCCCGTGGTTAGCGCGCAGGAATTGCACATGGTAGGCCCGGGTTCGATTCCCACCACTGCCAAAACTGCCACCGTGTTCACGCTGAGTACGATCACGTTAAACATGTGAGTCCGTAAGTACTTCCGAGAGGTTGGTGGTAGAGGGAGGAGGGTACGGTCCCTGTGGATGCCTCCCCCACTGGGTTCCGGTCTAAATTGGGTGGAACTTCCCGGCTGTCCAAACAGTTACCTTACACCTTTCTGGTAGGTCGGACGGTCTGCCTCTCAACAGCAACAACTATGTTGTAAAGCGTTAAAAATGGTTATTTAATTATCAGCATTTTATAAGGAAGATTCTTTCTTATGCAGCTATGACTTATATAATGTAATGATTTTCTTTTTTACATAATGCAATGAATTTACATCTTTCACAATGAAAAACAATATATAAGATTCAGGGTCCTATATGTTTCGGTGTAATTTTTGTCACAGTTTTGCATGGTCAATCCCGAGCAACGCCGGGTAATCGCTGCTAGTATGTATATATATATGTGTGTGAGTGTATGTGTTATATATATATATATATATATATATATATATACATATATATATGTGTGTGTGTGTATGTGTGTGTGATGGCCGTTGAGACAGTTCAGGGAAGAGACTTTTCATGTTACAAAAATCTACTTTATTAGCTGGCCCTCGTAAAACATAATTTGTTACATAGGGTAACAACATAATTTGTTACATAGACGAGACCACTGTTGCTAATCGTAGGAGTTAAATGTGAAGATCTACAGTTGCCAGACGTGAAATATAAATATTGAAAACTACAATGAAATGTGATAAATTATACAGTAATAGCTACGTAATATAGGAGGAAGTAGAATATTATAAGAAGATGTAAATACATCATAATGCTAATTCAAGAGAATGTTGATTATTACCTAATATAATATACTAAGGAGGGTATTTTATGATTATTCAGCTAATTAAAATTTTTAACTACACCATTTACTAAATATACAGGATATTTATATAATTTACTGGTAATTTATAGGTTATTATTGTGCAAAGCATGCAAATTTTTATCTGATAATCTGTAAGTTCTAAAAAGTTGATTATGAATTATATTTCTAAACAATTATATCGAGTTACAGGAATTAAATGCTAATATTTTATTATTATTAAAATGAAAATAGTCTTTCTTATCATATAAATTAGTAACTATCCTATTAGTAGGTTCAATAATTAGCTTTAAATCCAAAAAACTCGCACTATTACTAATATAGGTTTCATTGGAAATTAATTCCAAATTATTCGGATAGAAATCTATATCTATGGCATATTTGCCAGTATTTGTAAATTTTATAATCAGTTGAAGCAAAAGAATTTTCATAATGATTAAGGCATAAATTAGCTAATATACTATTACTACAGCCACCTTGGTATATATATATATATATATATATATATATATATATATATATATATATATATATATATATATATATGTGTGTGTGTGTGTGTGTGTGTGTATGTGTGTGTGTGCCTGTGTATACCAAAGAAAATTCTTCAAGGGACAGGACCTATTCTGGTCCTGCATAGACGTAAATTAAAGTTCTTCAATAGTAAAAGATTTCTATTCTATTTATAGATACATTTTCAGTTCTACTTATCGAAATTACATAACGCTACTTTTTTACATATTTTTACGTAGCCATTATCTTATATTTTAAGTTATGGTTATATGAGTTTCAAATTGTCTCATCTTAACTATCATTGAAATTTCACATAATATTTTTATTTTCTATTAATATATATATAAATATATATATATATATATATATATATATATATATATTTATATATATATATATATATATATATATATATATATATATATATATATATATATATATATATATATATATATAGTTATGGTTATATGAGTTTCAAATTGTCTCATCTTAACTATCATTGAAATTTCACATAATATTTTTATTTTCTATTAATATATATATATATATATATATATATATATATATATTTATATATATATATATATATATATATATACTCATGTATATATCTATACATATATCTATACACACACACACACTTTCACACACACACACATACTTTCACACACATGCACATACTTTCACACACACACACATACTTTCACACACAAACACACATATACTTTCACACATACACACACAGACACACAGACATCACTTCAAAAATGTTTGATTCGTGATCAGGGGTGCTTGAAACGTGCTCTCCGGTCGAAAACTCGAATTCGAATTTTCGATCCCGCCACAATACCATCCTTGTACATTATGTATATAAGGAAAGTAAAAAAAAAATTTTTTTTTATCGTATAAATTAGTAACTATCCCATTAGTAGGTCCTATAATTAGATTTAAATCCAAATAATTAATATTTTCACTAATTGCAGTTTCATTAGGTTTTAATTCAAATTTATCTGGATAGAAATCTATATGTATGACATAATTATCAGTAAATACTAGACAAATCAGATCATCTATATATCTGTAAATTTTATAATATGTAGAAGTAAAGAATTTTCATAATTATAAAGTAATTTCAGTATGATAAAATATTTTCATAATGATATATATAAATTAGCTAACAAACTACTACCACAGTCACCTTGTGGAACCCCTGAGACTTGTAAGTATATTTTATTACCTTGAAAAATATAATTATTGAATAGAACAAAATGGAGAAGTTTAGGTAAATTGGTAAATTTAGTTTGAGGAGATTGATTAGTGGTATAAGCATTATATAAAGCTAAAATGACATCATAAAGTTCAGTGATCTTAAAATTATTAAATAGATCTTTAAAATCAAAAGTTTGAAATCCCATTATTTTACCTAATGATGTAAATTTAATTTTTAATTCTTTACTATTATTTAGAATAATGTAGTTATTTCTAGAATCTCGTAAATTACTATTTAGTACATATAAATAATTTAATAATAATTTACTAGCAGAAGTAGATTATGAATTATGACCACTAGTTGCCGTTCTAAATTTAATAGGATTTTTATGAAATTTAGGTAAATGCACAATATATGGAAATTTCAAAAATTTATTATTAATATCTAAATCACTATACATATTGATAATTTTCAATTTGATACTATTAACAGAGTGTGAATCAAGTTTATATATACTATTGTCTTTTAAATAATCTAAGATATTGTATATAGAGTTTTTTGCAGATAGTAGCATAATTATTAGAGGCTTTATCAACATAAGTAATAACAAAAGATCTATGTAAATCACTAATAGAGTGTTTTATATTATTAATAGAGTGTTTTATATTATCCATATTATATATAGATCTAGATAAATTAATACTACAAATGGCATTTTTAATAGATTTTAAAATAGTAAATTTTCACATATTAAATGCCTCTAAAGGCTGAGCATATTAAGAAGCTAATCCATAAATATATTTATCAAGGTCAAGATTTATTGACTTTAAGATTTCATTAGAATTATTACAAGAAGGTTACCTGAATTTTGTACCAAATGACATTATGGTTCTTAAAGAGATTTATCTTTAACTATGGCTAAGTCTACAGTAACTATATGGCCCAAGAGTGGATTTATAAAATTAGCATAATTATCAACACTACAAATACATTCACCATCTACAGTTGTTGAGGAATCTTTGTCGACTGATAGGAATTTTGAAATTTCGTTGTGATGAAAAATTGTTCTTCCAATATGCTTGTTGTATTTAAAAGTCTTAGTAACATGCAAATCCTTAACAGGCAATAAATGATGAAACTGATTAAATAATTTCCTAAAATTTTTAGAATTATAAATAGGATGCTTAAAAGATATTACACAATCAGAATTAGAACAATTATTATTAAGAAATTAATTAAGTTTTATTTTTAACACTTTACAACATAGTTGAAAAGTGTTTATGACTTTGTTCATTCTGTCTGTCTGTATGTCTGTCCGTTAGCACGATAACTGCCGCAAAAATGACTTTATCAAAATGAAATTTTAGTATGTTTTTCAGACGGTCTGTGGGACCTATGGGAATAAAAATAAATATTATCACCCAACTAGTTTTTTATTGAACCCGGGTTGAAAAAATGAAATACATTGAACCCTATGGGATCTAATTTTTCAAACATTTTTTAAGCAAATTTAAAATTCACAAATTGCTTCGAAATTTTTAGGAAATATTCACATTATCCCACAAAATACATAAAACAAATTTCAGTAAAATATATTAAGAAGTTTTTTAATTAAAAATTATTAAATATAGAACTTTTGGGATATGCTCCAGAAAGAAAAAATCTGATGTGAGCAGCACATGACTTTCCCTGCAGACTTATATTAACGTTCTCTTTATTTTAATTAAATTTATTTCACTTTTATATCAATTTTCATTCTCATTCGGTAACCGGGCTTATTTTCAAAGGTGGCGTAGGGAAAGTACGAAAGACTAAAATATCTCGAGAACGACTAGTCCTAGTGTAATGGGGTTGGTCTTATTCTTTTCGACGTTAAAAATTACGTATTAAATCAGCATTTAATGGATATATTTGAGTATACCTAGTTCTTTAGTTTAGATTTGGACGATTTTTGCGGGCCATTTTGCAAAACAAGGCAGGTTATTTTTTTCCGAATCGTACCAAAATCTAATCAGCACCAGAGTAACCCACAGGTGACTCATCTACTGAATTTTGTGAAATTCAGTCCATTAGTTTTTCAGTTAAAGTGGATAAAAGCTTTTGCTGGCCATTTCGCAAAAAAAGGCGAGTTCTTTTATTCTGAATCGTACCCAAAACTAATCAGCACCAGACTCGCTCACAAGTGACTTATCTACCAAATTTTGTGAAATTCGGTCCATAAGTTTTTTAGTTAGAGTGGATACAAAATTTGCACAGACACACAGACAGACACACAGACAGACAGACAGACACACAGACACACACACAGACGTCACGCTAAAAATGGTTTTTTCGTATTGTAGAGGTCTCGAAACGTGTAGATCCGTTGAAAACTCGAGTTGGGATTTTCGGCATGATTCCAATATACTTTCCCTATACATAACGATGTATTGCAGGGAAAGTAAAAATCTGATGTGGGCAACACATGACATTCCCTGCAGACTTATATTAACGTTCTCTATATTTTAATTAAATTTATTTCACTTTTAATTCAATTTTCGTTCTCATTCGGTAACCGGACTTATTTTCAAAGGTGGCGTAGGGAAAATACGGAAAACTGAGATATCTCGAGAACGGCTAGTCCTAGTGTAATGGGGTTGGTCTTATTATTTTCGTCGTTAAAAATTACGTATTAAACGAGCATTTTATGGATATATTTGAGTATACCTAGTTCTTTAGTTTAGATTTTGACGATTTTAGTGGGCCATTTTGGAAAAAAAAGCAGGTTATTTTTTTCCAAATCGTACCAAAATCTAATCAGCACCAGGGTAACCCACAAGTGACCCTTCTACCGAATTTTGTGAAATTCGGTCCATTAGTTTTTTAGATAGAGTGGATACAAGCTTTTGCGGGCCATTTCGCAAAAGAAGGCGGATTCTTTTATTCCGAATCTTACCCAAAACTAATCAGCACTAAATTTGCCCACAAGTGACTTACCTACCAAATTTTATGAAATTCGGTTAATTACTTTTTTAGTTAGAGTGGATACAAAATCTGCACAGATAGACAGACAGACACACAGACACACAGACACACAGACAGACACACACACAGACGTCACGCTAAAAATAGTGTTTTCGTATTCTAGAGGTCTCGAAACGAGTAGATCAGTCGAAAACTCGAGTTGCGATTTTCGGCATGATTCCAATACTTTCCCTATACATTACAATGTATTGCAGGGAAAGTAAAAATCTGATGTGGACAGCACATGACTTTCCCTTCAGACTTATATTAACGTTATCTTTATTTTAATTAAATTTATTTCACTTTTAATTCAATTTTCGTTCTCATTCGGTAACCGGACTTATTTTTAAAGGTGGCGTAGAGAAAATACGGAAACTAAAATATCTCGAGAACGGCTAGTCCTAGTGTAATGGGGTTGGTCTTATTATTTTCGTCGTTAAGAATTACGTATTAAACGAGCATTTAATGGATATATTTGAGTATACCTAGTTCTTTAGTTTATATTTTGACGATTTTTGCGGCCCTTTTTTGCAAAAAAAGGCGGGTTATTTTTTTCCGAATCGTACCAAAATCTAATCAGCACCAGAACAACCTACAAGTGACCCTTCTACCGAATTTTGTGAAATTCGGTCCAGTAGTTTTTCAGTTAGAGTGGATACAAGCTTTTGCGGGCCATTTCGCAAAAAAAGGCGGGTTCTTTTATTCCAAATCGTACACAAAACTAATCAGCACCAGACTCGCTCACAAGTGACTCACCTACCAAATTTTGTGAAATTCGGTCCATTAGTTTTTTAGTTAGAGTGGATGCAAAATTTGCACAGACACACAGACAGACACAAAGACACACACTCAGACGTCACGCTAAAAATGGGTTTTTCTTATTCTAGAGGTCTTGAAACGTGTAGATCCGTCGAAAACTCGAGTTGCGATTTTCGACATGATTCCAATACTTTCCCTATACATTACCATGTATTGCAGGGAAAGTAAAAATCTGATGTGGGCAGCACATGACTTTCCCTGCAGACTTATATTCACGTACTCTTTATTTTAACTAAATTTATTTCACTTTTAATTCAATTTCCGTTCTCATGCGGTAACCGGGCTTATTTTCAAAGGTAGCGTAGGGAAAGTACGAAAAACTAAAATATCTCGAGAACGGCTAATCCTAGTGTAATGGGGTTGGTCTTATTCTTTTCGTCGTTAAAAATTACGTATTAAACAAGCATTTAATGGATATATTTCAACATACGTAGTTCTTTAGTATAGATTTTGACGATTTTAGCGGGCCATTTTGCAAAAAATGGCGGGTTATTTTTTACCGAATCATACCAAAATCTAATCAGCACCAGGGTGACCCACATGTGACTCATCTACCGAATTTTGTGAAATTCGGTCCATTATTTTTTCAGCTAGAGGGGATACAAGCTTTTGCGGGCTATTTCGCAAAAAAAAGGCGGGTTCTTTTATTCCGAATCGTACCCAAAACCAATCAGCACCAGCCCCGCCCACAAGTGACTTTCCTACCAAATTTTGTGAAATTCGGCCCATTAGTTTATTAATTAGAGTGGATACAAAATCTGCACAGACAGACACACAGACACACAGACAGACACACAGACAGACACACAGACAGACACACAGACAGACACACACACAGACGTCACGCTAAAAATAGTTTTTTCGTATTCTAGAGGTCTCGAAACGTGTAGATCCGTCGAAAACTCGAGTTGCGATTTTCGGCATGATTCCAATACTTTCTCTATACATTACAATGTATTGCAGGGAAAGTAAAAAGACAGAGATATATTATATAATAAATATCTTTCCAAGAGTTTGATCATTTTGTATATGGGACAGGCTTCACATTTTAAGATAAATTTGGTGGATAACAATTTTTCAATTTTTTTTTAATTTTATATAGCTCTTCGTGATATACTTATTTGATGGCATTTTTAATGCATTTTCCTACGTCCTAGAGAGTTAAAATTTAGTACACAGCTTAAATTTGTTGAACATTTTATTCTACAAAAATTTGGTGGATCTTTAAATATAGATCATACATTTTTTTCGAAATGGCCTGCAAATAATCCCCGTTTACTTCTATAAATCATTGTTGCAATATTGTTAAAAATTCTTATGTGGGCAGCACATGTCTTTCCCTGCAGACTCATATTCACGTTCTCTTTATTTCTTCAATAATAATTTGAGTTTATCTGCACAAAATAACAGCCATAAGTATTTTAAATGATATTGAATTTGCACGTTAAACTTAAATATGGTTCTCATTTAATAGCTGGACTTATTGCCATTGGTGGCGTAGCGAAAACGTGAAAAAACTAGAATATCTCAAGAACGGCTAGTCATAGAGTAATGGTGTTAGTCTTATTCTTTTTGTTGTCAAAAATCACGTATAAAATAGGAATTTAATTGATATAATTGAGCACACGTAGTCTTTTATTTTTATATTTAATGATTTTTGCGGGCCATTTCGCAAAAATAGCCTGTTCCTTTTTCCCGAATTGCACTAGAATAATCTACAAATGATTTATATACCAAATTTATTAAATTTGGTATATAAATAGCTTGTAGGTTATTGAAATATTATACACCAAATTTTGTTAAATTTGTTAAATTAGTATTTAGCTAGAGTGGATAAAGGCAATTTCTGCCGGCCATTTCGCAAAGAAGGCAGATTCTTTTATTACGGATCGTAGTATAATCTAATGAACTTCACGATTTCCCACAAAAAACATACCTACCAAATTTTATGAAATTCAGTCCATTAGTTTTTCAATTAGAGTGGATGTAATATCCTCACAGACACACAGAAACATACACAGATACACCCTTACACACACAGACGTCTTCCTAAAAATAGTTTTTTCGTGTTCTAGAAGTCCCAAAACGTGTAGATCCTTCGAAAATTCGAGTTCCGATCTTCGGCACGATTCCAATACTTTGAATACATACACACACATACACGCACACACATATTATCTGTGTATTTGTGTATTATCTATGTATCTGTGTATTATCTGTGTATCTAAATTCCGTGCCTATGCAATTACAATAGTTGTGATTTTAAATGATCCCTAAACTTTTATTATTTCTTCAACGAAATCTAATTTTAACTTATGCAGAATGCAAATATCTCAAGCGATTGTAAGGTGAGTTACATAAGAATTGCTGAATTTTTTTCACACAAAATTATTCAGCTCTGGAGTCTGGAATACAAGGTATATGAATGAAACATTCATTGATTTTGCACAGAGAATCAGATGATTAATATTTCGATACAGTTTTAAATATTTAAGTATAATAAATTACTGTAGTATTGTGATAATGTAAAAGATATCACCACTGAATATATCACATTTTAAAAATTTTTAAATGAAATTGCATTTCAGTTGGAAAGTGTTTTATAATCAATGCTTATGCATGATTGATCTTTCTTGTTAAATATTTTGATCTAGTAATGAGCAAATCATAGAAAATATGATTAAAGTGTTCATTAGTTAGATTTAACTTTAAGAAAATAGCATAAACTCTATTCAATTGTTTTTTCTTAACCGCAAATACCCATGATTTTTTAAACTTCTATTGGAATGTGTTGTTAAAATGTTAAAATGTTGATGCATACTTTTAATCTCAGCTTTAAAATCATGCTGTGGGGAACTTCCTTGACCGCGTTTAAATCTTTTCAATTTAGCCGATTTACTATTATGTAAAAGAGTATCCAAAAAAAAAAGGAAATTAAAAATAGAATATTTATTGTCTACAAAATTATATTTTATTATATTACCATTGAGATATAACTGATTTAATCCATATGGAAAAACAGCTTGATTTAATATAGAAGTTTTCAAAGAACATACAAGCATCAGTATTAGTTTTCATACCCATTTCAAAACCATGTCGAGCAAAGTGTTTATATTCAATTTTATTAGAAGTAGGAAAAAAATTATTACTTAGGATATATATATATATATATATATATATATATATATATATATATATATATATATATATATTTTGCTAAACATTTTTACTTTCCTTATATACAATAATGCATAAGGAAAGTATTGTGACGGGGTCGAAAATTCGAGTCAAATTCGAGTTTTCGACGGGAGAGCACGTTTCAAGCCTCCCTGATTACGAATCAAACATTTCTGAAGTGATGTCTGTGTGTGTGTGTGTGTGAAAATATGTGTGTGTGTGAAAATATGTGTGTATGTGTGTGAAAATATGTGTGCGTGTGTGAAAATATGTGTGTGTGTGTGTGTGTGTGTGTGTGTGTGTGTGTGTGTGCGTGTGTGTGTGTGTGAGTGTGTGTGTCAGGGAGTTTGTGGAGACGATAACTGACGAACGAATGGACCGATTCGAAAAAAATTTTACAAAAATCACAATCCATAAACACTGGAAGTCTATTGTTTTTAAACGCAATCGAATGTTCAAAACCCTCCTAAATTTTCGAGTGAAATTTTGAAAAAATCGTCAAAAAATCAAAACCCCTAAAAAATTACGCAAATAGACATTTCTTATGTAATTTTCATTAGAAAACGACTGATATAATTTTTAGAACGCTAACATGAACCGTTCTCGAGATATTGTACATTTTTAAAAAAATTATCAAAAAGTCATATAAAATAAAAAAAAATATTTCCTATTGAGAAACATGTTCACTTTACATATGTAATATCATGCGATAGATTGGGTGACATCATTCTCGTGGATCTACCTCGTTCCATTCATGAGAAAAGATACTTTGAGTAATACTTTTGTATTTGAACGCCAATAGTCATTTATCTGCTGTAAGAATAATTTATTTCTTCGTCCATAACGTTTGGCGAAAAATTTGGTGGAATGTCGCCGACTTGGCGACTCTTTAAATATTGCTAAATTAACGAAAAACTCGCCAAATGGATAAAAATGACGCTAAATCAATGAGGACTCAATGATGATGACGACATGGAAAATGACTACTCATTGACGAAAATTCAATATCTTGGAAAGAATATAAATAACTAGTATAAAAATAATCTATTTTTGTTTACTGTAAAAGTAGTAAATTCATTGCATTATATAAGGAAATTCATGTGCTGCCACATCAGATTTTTTTAATAAAATAGGACTCTCAACGTTCTAAAAATTACTCCGTTACCATTCATGCACTTTTAGTTTTCGAGATAAGCAATTCAAACTCTTGAGGAGAAAAATTTTCCTTGTTCTCCAAATCGAAAATACCATTGCTTGAAAAGAATAGGAGCTTTTTAAAAGCTTTTTATTTCCTCTTTAAAATTTTTTGTCGTTAACTCTTTATCTATCTTTTAGAATTCAGAAGATATTTTGCTTGGAAGTAAGCAAAGTGAATCGAAAACTCGAAATATTAAAATTTTGAATTTATTTTTATATATTCATAAATAGTACCCTTTTCACAGAAAACAAGTATAATTGCTTATATTTTAATCAATTCGCTTCGGAGATATAAACGTCTATAATTTTTACAGTTTTCTTAATGCTCCGATTTCAACTGGAATCACAAATCATACATATTTGCGCCAAAATACACACAACGTGGACACAAACGGATATTATTCAAAGAGTGTTCCATGTGTGTTCATGAAAGGTCGCTTGTATTGTCTTATGTCTTCGTTTATGATATCCTGCTGAGATTAGACCGTTACAAGAAATGTAAACATTTTGGACTCAGATGCATCTTACGTACGTAAAATGCATCTGCGTCCAAATGCATCTTAATACGTAAAATATTAACAATTTATACTTATCTGGACGGAAGCAGGGAACCATTTAAGAATATACAAAAATTATTTCAATATTTTGAGCTAGTTTCTTCTTCGATAAATAATAAGAAGTTACTGTCAAAAGTTACTGTAAAAAGTTATTGAAAAATAATAAAAAGTTACCCGTTTTTGCTTAAATTCACTCGAAATACATTCTTCTTCGACCCAGACCGTCCGACCTACTCGAAGGTGTACGATATGTGTTTGGATGGTTGGAAATATCACCTAATTTAAACCGGAACCCAGTAGGGACGTCTTCCACAGAGTCCACTCCCTCCTTCCACTGACCTCTCGGAAAGAAATATGGACCCACATATTTAGTGGTCCCGTACTCCGCATAAACACGGAGAGAGTTTGGGCAGAGCCGAGAATTGTACTCGGGTTGTTCGAATGAATTACCCGTACGC
Organism: Amaurobius ferox; assembly: GCA_951213105.1. NCBI lineage: Eukaryota > Metazoa > Arthropoda > Arachnida > Araneae > Amaurobiidae > Amaurobius > Amaurobius ferox. The sequence goes on from OX578153.1 coordinate 18,441,327, forward strand.
TAACCACTGGGCTGTCCCACACCCAAAATTCCTTCTAAACTGTAAAAGAACGATGTAGAGAGCAAGAGACAAAAAAATTCCAGTTTCCAGTTCATTAATTTTTTTACAAAACTCTCAAAATATTCGAGCAATCGTCCTGTAAAGTTGAAAGAGATTGAAAATTTTCCGTTTTTAAAGTTCTAAATGCTATTTTGAAAAGGTGGTTCTAATTTCGATATTTTAGCTAGCTATGAGCAGTAAACAAGTAATTTGCAATCTTGTTAACGCCCTGCAGGAACACATTCTTGGAACTCAATAGGCGCTTAATTTACAAGACATTTAATCACACAAAAACCATTCAGGCTCCATCGGATTGGAACGACCGACGATTTCTTTTACAATAAAATTAAATTAAATAGTTTGATGAAATATTTTCACAATAATATATGGATACTTTTTCCCATATTGTGAATCACGAGCAACGGCGCTTACATCTGCTAGTCTGTACAGAAATATTGGTATATCGTAATTATAAATAGTTGCCAATATATTTTAGAGCATACATAAAAGATACTTACATGTTTCAGATCAGGAGAATTGACGTTTCAGACCAAGAATATTGCAATCTTTGCAAAGTTTTGCTGAATCAGATTCTGTATATATACTTGTTCTAACAGATAGATAATTATTTTCCGTTATTTATTCAGAGGGATATAAAACCTTTAGAGCGTCCGCCACTATTTCACACACCACGTTTGTAGGCCAACGGCCGTACCGTGCTGAAACCACCGGTTCTCGTTAGATCACCGAAGTCAAGCAGCATCGGGCGCGGTTAGTACTTGGTGGGTGACCACCTCGGAACACCGCGTGCTGTTGGCCATCTCGGGTGCGGTATCCCCGTGGTTTGCGCGCTAGATTTGCACGCTACCACAAATGCCGCCGTGTTCATGCGGAGTACGATCACGTTAAACATGTGGGTCCGTAAGTCCTTCCGAGAGGTTGGTGGTAGGGGAAGGAGGGTACGGTCCCTATGGATGCCTCCCCCACTGGGTTCCGGTCTAAATTGGGTGGCACTTCCCGGCCGTCCATACAGTTACCTTACACGTTTCTGGTAGGTCGGACGGTCTGGGTCTCAACAAGAACAACAACACACCACGTTTGTGCAGTGAATGAAATCTCTGTTCTCAAATAAATATGTGTTTGCTTTCAATATTGACATCATAAAATCGACGGCACGTGTAATATAATTGAACCGCGTTCGGCGGCCATACCCGTCGCTTTTTGAAAAAACTACCTCTATTTACAATAGCTTTCTTGCACTAGCTGTCGACCGCGTACAAGCAAACTACACAAAATATCAAAAATTTCGAAAATTCAAATGAGGGGGTGAAGGTGCAAAGGAATTATAAAGAAGAAAAAAACTCAAAACCACTTTACTTAATTTTTTTTAAATTTCTACTCTAGCTAGAATCTTGGTTTTGATCCCATACGTTTGTCTCAACTTCCAGATCATCGGAAAAATCGGAAATTCCGAAAATTTGAATTGTAGTGGATACGATACAAAGTGGATTTCAAGAAACTTCCAGCACTTTGTCTCTCATAAATAATAAAAACTTGATAAATTTGATATATTTTCGTTTGCAATAGTTAAAGTTTGAAAATAAGAAAACCAAATAAATACAGCACGATATTATTTTTCTAATTGTTGAAAATCGTTTCACAATAATTAAATAACTTTGCCACTATCACACGATATTCAAGATACTCAAAAATAAAATAAGGATATCATATTGTTACTCCAAGAAATAAGATTCACTATATTTTCATATTTTCCTGTTCAACATGTTAGCAGAACTATAAAATGTGAGGCATTTTTATTATTAACACTTTACAACAAAGTTGAAAAGTGTTTATGACTTTGTTCATTCTGTCTGTCTGTCTGTCCGTTAGCACGAAAACTGCCGTAAAAATGACTTAATCAAAATGAAATTTTAGTATGTTGTTCAGACGGTCTGTAGGACCTATGGGAATATAAATGAATAATATCACCCAATTAGTTTTGGATTGAACCCGGGTTGAAAAAATGAAATACATTGAGCCTTATAGGAACTAATTTTTCAAACATTTTTAAGCGGATTTAAATTCACAAATTGCTTCGAAAATTTTAGGTAATAGTCAAATTGTTCCATAAAATATATAAAAAAAAATTCAACGAAATATATTCAGTAGTTTTTTAAATAAAAATTAAAATATTAATTACACATCTTATATGAAACAATCACGTGACCATGATATGAAACGATCACATGACCCACTTCAAAATGATATATGGCATCCATCTTGTTTCAAAATCGTGATTTTTTAAAGTTCTTTTTAATTCATATTGAGTGTTGTATCCGTCCTAAAACTACTTTATTTTTGCTTAAATTCTGTGCATCTACATACTAAAACAACACAATGACAATATATTTGAGTTTAAATTCTCATTCAAATTTGTTTATTACTACAACTAAGGCTATTTTTCACCTATGTAAAATGTAAACAGCAAAATATATAGAATGAGTTGTATTAGAATTACTGTATTTCTTTAACACAAAATAATTCAGTCCATGGAGTCTGCATGGCTGATATGAATGAAATATTAATTGATTTTATAAACAGAAGGACGATTTTTTTCGATGAAGTTTTAAGCATAAAGTTTATGAATTGTAGCCCCATGGTCTTAATTTTTAAATAAAATAAATTATTATAGTATTGTGATGAATGAAATGGAGAAAGTTATGAATGAAGTCCTGCTTTTATAGAGAGATCCAGGCGTGTTATTTTTTCTATGACGTCATTTGAATTTATTTCAGTTGTTTTCGATGAAGTTTTCAAATATAATAAATTATCGTAGTATTATGATAGTTTTAAAAATATTATCGTGGAATGTATTGCATTTTAGAGATATTTAAACCAGGCAATTTATATTTCAATGCCGTCATTTGAATGAAGTTCATTTTTTTTCAATGAAGGTTTAAGTTTTCAAATATAATAAATCAATGTAGTATTGTGATAAGTTTTAAAATATTACCGAGGAATGTATTGCATTTTCGACTCTTTTAAATAAAATTGCATTGAAGTTGGAAAGTGTTGCATAATCAATGCTTCAAGCATGATTGATCTTTCTTGTCATGCCTTGATGAAGTTCATAACCAGCGTTTCTTAAATGTGTTGATGTCAAATTTAATGATCACTAGCCATTTCAAACACACGAAGAGTGGATGGAAATAGCCAGTAATAAAAATGAAATTTAATAACAAATAATTAAAAGTGGTACAATGGGTACGATCATTTATTTTCTGCAGCGAGGGAAATAAAAGAAAATCTGATGTGGACAGTATATTACTTTCTCTCCAGACTCAGATTCATTTTCTCCTTACTTTGTAAAGAGCCTTGCAGGCCCAACCGAGAATCGAACTCTGGATCTCCGAACTGACCAGCCGCAGCTCTGCCGTAGAACTACTGGGAAGAAACTGAAAGATCTTATCTTCGAAGTCGACTCTTATTCTCTACCCTGTAATCTCAGATTGCCGTGCAACTGAGACTCTGACTGACCACCTCCTGCTATTTTTATCCCGCCTTCTGCTACTACTACTTTTACCCAGATTAGTATCCAAAATGGTCGTTATTCCCTCAATTTGAAATTGGCACTCAATATTCCAGAGTCCACTGAATCTGTACTAGTCGTACAAGGGTCACTTTCAGACCTACATCTTTGCACTAACCTTCAGGGTTGATTTGTTCGGCCGCCATTGTAAAGGGCCTTGTTGCCCCAAACAGGAATTGAGGCCGGCCGACGCTTTACCGCTGAGCTACAGGGACGAAATTGCAAGCGCTTATCGTCGACTCTGTATCTCCTTTCAGAATGCACTACATTGAGTTTAAACGCACAATATAACTTGGATACTTTTTACTTTCCCTGCAATACATGGTAATGTATAGGGAAAGTATTGGAATCATGCCGAAAATCGCAACTCGAGTTTTCGACGGATCTACACGTTTCAAGACCTCTAGAATACGATAAAACCATTTTTAGCGTGACGTCTGTGTGTGTGTCTGTGTGTCTGTCTGTCTGTCTGTGTGTCTGTCTGTGTGTCTGTCTGTGTGTCTGTCTGTCTGTCTGTCTGTGCAGATTTTGTATCCACTCTAACTAAAAAACTAATAGACCGAATTTCACAAAATTTTGTAGGTAAGTCACTTGTGGGCGGGGCTGGTGCTGATTAGTTTTGGGTACGATTCGGAATAAAAGAACTTGCCTTTTTTTGCGAAATGGCCCGCAAAAGCTTGTATCCACTCTAGCTGAAAAACTAATGGACCGAATTTCACAAACTTCGGTAGATGAGTCACGTATAGGTCACCCTGGTGCTGATTAGATTTTGGTACGATTCAGAAAAAAATAACCTGCCTTTTTTTGTAGAATGGCCCGCAAAAATTGCCAAAATCTAAACTAAAAAGCTACGTATGCTCAAATATATCCATTAAATCCTTATTTAATGCGTAATTTTTAACGAAGAAAAGAATAAGACCAACCCCATTACACTAGGACTAGCCGTTCTCGAGATATATTAGTTTTTTTCGTATTTTTCCACCCCACCTTTGAAAATAAGTCCAATTATCAAATGAGAACGAAAATTGAATTAAAAGTGAATTACATTTAATTGAAATAAATAGAACGTGGATATAAGTTTGTAGGGAAAGTCATGTGCTGCCCACATCAGATTTTTAATTTCCCTGCAATACATGGTAATGTATAGGGAAAGTATTGGAATCATGTCGAAAATCGCAACTCGAGTTTTCGACGGATTTACACGTTTCGAGACCTCTAGAATACGAAAAAACCATTTTTAGCGTGACGTCTGTGTGTGTGTCTGTCTGTCTGTGTGTCTGTCTGTGTGTCTGTCTGTCTGTCTGTGCAGATTTTGTATCCACTGTAACTAAAAAACTAATTGACCGAATTTCAAAAAATTTGGTAGATAAGTCACTTGTGGGCGAGTCTGGTGCTGATTAGTTTTGGGTATGATTCGGGATAAAAGAACCCGCCTTTTTTTGCGAAATGGCCAGCAAAAGTTTTTATCCACTCTAACTGAAAAACTAATGGACTGAATTTCACAAAATTCAGTAGATGAGTCTCTTGTGGGTCACCCTGGTGCTGATTAGATTTTGGTATGATTCGGAAAAAAATAACCCGCCTTTTTTTGCAAAATGTCCCGCAAAAATCGTCAAAATCTATACTAAAGAACTACGTATGCTCAAATATATCCATTACATACTTGTTTAATACGTAATTTTTAACGAAGAAAAGAATAAGACCAACCCCATTACATTAGGACCAGCCGTTCTCGAGATATTTTAGTTTTTCGTATTTTCTCTACGCCACCTTTGAAAATAAGTCGGGTTACCGAATGAGAAAGAAAATTGAATTAAAAGTGAAATAAATTTAATTAAAATAAAGAGAACGTGGAGTCTGCAGGAAAAGTCATGTGCAGCCCACATCAGATTTTTACTTTCCCTGCAATAAATGGTAATGCATAAGGAAAGTATTGGAATCATGTCGAAATTCGCATCTCGAGTTTTCAACGGATCTACACGTTTCGAGTCCTCTAGAATACGAAAAAATCATTTTTAGCGTGACGTCTGTTTGTGTGTCTGTGTGTCTGCCTGTCTGTGTGTCTGTGTGTCTGTGTGTCTGTTTGTGTGTCTGTCTGTCTGTACAGATTTTGTATCCACTCTAACTAAAAAGCTAATGGACCGAATTTCACAAAATTTGGTAGGTAAGTCACTTGTGAGAGAGTCTGGTGCTGATTAGTTTTGGGTACGATTCCGGATAAAAGAACCTGCCTTTTTTTGCAAAATGGCCCGCAAAAGCTTGTATCCACTCTAGCGGAAAAATTTTACGTTAATACGACGATTTTACGTTTCTAAAAATAGCGGCGTGGCAAAAAGGCAAAAAAAAAAATATCAACTATATGAATATTTGCCTATTTTTCAAGAAATAATGAAATAATTTTAACTGGAGCTCGGTTCAACTTGATCTCATATACCAGAATTCCTTTTTAAGTATTCTATGATTTTTTTCTCCTTTGTCAGTTTTGCAAATTTAAATAGTTTCTATCATTGGCATGTTACCTTTCATATTATAATTATTATAGCATGCTAACCTTCATTTTAAAAAAGATTCGATTGATAACAAGATTGAAAATGTGCCCCTCAGGGGGGGGTAATTTGTTCCCTTGAGTGAATCTAATGACGTCATGAATGTTGACGTCATGTTCTGTTGCTGCTATTTTTCAATACAATTTTTGAAACTGTTAACATTTGTAATCAATAACCCTTTCTATGCATAATTATGTCAAATATTAACCTATCTTGCCATGTTAGAAGAATATAAAATTTCGAAGTTTTCGCTTGAATTTCATTTCAAAAAATTTTATATAGTTTTAGATTTTTCGATAAAATTGCCGGATATAAAGTTTTGTGTAAATCCATTGTTATTTCTGACATCTATGGTGTACACAAAAAATCGACCACATGCAGAACCGTTAACACATGCAGATTAGTTTCCGACCGGTGACAAGGCTATCTAAAACAAGGCTCGGACATCTAGGAATCATGGGATACGTGACGTCAGCCGCGGAGGGATATGCAATCACTGAGAGTGTACGAAAGTGTATTGAAGTTACAGGAGTGACTTTCAAAAATTCAATATTATTCTAGGTGGCCTTGCCGGTGAGGACTTGTGAATTGGTAGTGGCATGTGTTTCTGCTGGTGCTCTGGAAGACTTAAGGTAGATGTCTAACCAATCCACTGTAAATTATGGTGAGCGCGAATATAACATATCTGTGATGATACCCATAGATTTTATTTCATCTAGGACAGGAACTGACAAATCCACAGCATTTTCACTATTACCTTTTCGAGTGATGGCGTACTTTGTAATGTTGACATTATTTGAGGATTGTAATATCCAAGTGTCGCATTTGCAGAATAAGATTTATTTCTAAAATACTAAGATCTTAAAACACTATAAATTTATTACAGTTATGAAAGAACCAAATCTAACCAGGCAAAAAGGAAGGTCGAATTGTCTTATCGGTTCCCGTCTTAAGTATAATTACGTGATCTAAATCGAGTGCCGTGTGTAAACTGATTACGCAAGATAAGAAGTGCTTAGAGCTTGTAATTTGAAATAAATTGTACAACATTGGATTTTGCGAACAGCAAATTTTATACACCTCTGACCCTCTGAGAAACTCTAAGTTATTTTATTCCTGTTTGAAATCAAAATGCGAAAATATGTAGCAAACTTGGTTAAAGTTCATAATTTTTTTATCGCAACGACATTAAATACTTGGGAAAGTTTTATATATCTTTATAACTTTAGAAGAAATATGTGTCACGTCGTTTACACATCCCAGACTACAATTATATATAAAACTAATTACACATTTTTAAAAGTAGTAATTACATATTGCAAGATTTATATATCATATTTTAACGTTATAAGAATGTCCTGCGCTCCTCAGAGAGGGTCACCTCCCATTCTTTCATTTAAATTCACTGTTAACAATCAAATATCCTTAAAAGTAATAACTATGTCATTCTATTCCCTAAATTTCGTGAATTTTTTTTTTATTTTGCATATTTTTAAAACTTTAGAGGAAATATTCTTAATATGAAGTTTTCACTCCTTACTTTTACCTCCATGTTTATAACTTTGAAACTAAACCGAAATTTAAAAAAATTAGCGCCGAACTTTATCGTCTGAGTCTCTGATGTGTCTATGTAACGAATTAATGTTTAGGGTATATCTGTGGCAGAAATCGGAGCGTTATTAGAAATGTAAACACTTTAGATCCTTATATGAGTCTAATACAATGTAAGTTGAAGAAAATTGAAATGTAAGTTGAAGAAAATTGAAACTTATCGGTTTTTTACTTTCATTCCAATGCATGGTTATGCACCGGGAACGTATGGGGATAGTGTCGAAAATCGCAACTCCAAATTCCAAAGGATCCACACATTTAGGGCCTCTAGAATTCGAAAAAAACTACTTTAACGTTATGTCTGTGTATGTATCTCTTTGTGCAATATAGTAGGTAAGAAAAAGGAGGTTCTGCAGCTAATGGCAGCGACGCAACACTGCAGCAGCTCGATCACTCATTGGGGAGGAGGCGGAGGGAGTGTGACTCATGGAGGAGAAAGTGTTGGGGATTGAGGTTGTACATTAAACGATGATATAAAAAGGGGACCTTTAACCTTGGGCGTTATCGTATGACTTTTGAACCGATGACGTTTTTCTATGAACTTTGGACCGATGAACTTCCTATGAACTCTGACCGTATCAATCTGGGAGCGGTGATGTACTAACTATATTTGTCATTTGCGGCATTCATTTGGTGAAGCTGCCCCCTAGGGTATGTTTTGGGGAACTAAGGGTAAGGAAGTTTTTAATGGTGCCATATATAGGATTTTTTTAAATTTCCACCATTCAAAATTTAATTTTCCACATAATGAATTGCAGACTTCAGTTGTGCCATCTATTGGATTTTTTTTAACTTCATCCATCCAGAATTTAAATTTCGACATAATGATTTGAAGATTTCGGTGGTGCCATCTATTGAATTTTTTTAATTTCCACCATCCAGAATTTAAAATGACATATTGACTGGTGTACGCTTGGGATCAAACCAGCGACCATAGGTTACAATCTGAGTGGGCATACTAACCAGACTGTGATTTGTTGACATATTGTAAATTTGCCAATGAAGGAAGTGAAGTGTTTCCCAATAAAAGATTGTTTCAATACCGTTTAGGGGTTCTCTTTATGATTAACGAATGAATTGTTTAAATGTGAATAGAAAAAAATGGGAAATATGAAACAGAATTTTTAAGTATTATTAAAATTATAATTTATTTTTTTAAGAAAATGAAACTGAATCAAGCACTTCTAAAAATTTACAGAGGTTAAAAGGATGGAGTCTAATATTTTTTTAATTTTGAGCTAGACTTGAATTTTAAAATGTATTTTTTAATTGTTTAATTAAAGTTTAATTATACACTTAAATTTAAATTTAGTAAATTGCATGGTACTTAACGAATTTTTGGGGAGTCTAACTTTTTACTTTGAGATAGACTTTAATTTTAAAATTTATTTTTTCAATTGTTTAATTAAATTACCCAACTAATAACGACATTAAATGAACAAAAACGCGTGTTTTCAAACCTACCACGAATTAATATTTGGTATTTTAAGGGATCTAAGACCCTAAAATTAAAATTTATGAATGAATTTAGTAAATTGCACGATACTTAATAGATATTATGGGAATTAGGGTTACGTGTTTAGTGTTACATGGGGTCCAAAACCCATTTTATCTTTTAAAATTACGATAGCTGAATAAAATTTAGTGAATGAAACCATACTTAGTGAATTTCCGGTCACTGGGGGGGGGGATGAGGGTCAAAAACCCTTAAATCGGTATATTAAACAAAATTCAATCAGTTTAGGGTATTGAATGACACCTAGCGATTATTTTTAAGGATATCTGATTGTTAACAGTGAAGTTAAATGAAAGAATGGGAGGTGACACTCTGGGGGGAGTGCAGGACATTCTACTAACATTAAAATATGAAAAATGAATCTGGAGATATGGATTACTACTTTTAAAAATGTGTAATTAGTTTCATATCTAATCATAGTTTGTGATGTGTAAACGATGTTACTGATAAAAATATAGGAGCTCGGTTGTGCATAGGTAATAGCACTCTGCCTCACTAATGAGAAAAAATGTTATAATATAATTTTTCTTTATAAACAGCATAATTATAATAAGGTAAAATGCTTACCTTTCTGTATGAAGGGCGTAGGGCAATTTGACTTCACTTCCCCTAAAGTCTTAAAAGAAATATCATTTTATTGTGTTTGGTTACCATCTTGATGTCAGGAATAATTGCGCTTGATTGAAAGAAAAATATTATTTAATTAGATTCTGCATTTAAAATTACATAGAAAAGAAACAAGCATTTTGCTCCGACATCATTCGAAACATCCACAACACAGAACAGAACTTCAGTTCGTAAGTGTACCGGTAGTGTCTTATGATGCGCGCGCAGATCACACGATGTAAACACATTCCTTTTCTGGCGGAAAGGCGAGAGTCAGTGTTTTTGGATTTGTCTGTCTTCCGTAGCGAGGAGAGATCATTTATTTCTGACAGTCCCCCTTGATCTCTGGAGCTGCATATCACGGCTGTAGCAGTTTGGATCTATGCTTCAAAAATTCAGGCTTTGGCAGCGGTTTTGTCATCATGTCCGCTGTCATTAGCTTAGTTGGAAGATAACTCAACTGGATTACACCCGATTCCTGAAAATCTCTTATGGCGTGGAATCTGATGTCAATATGTTTGGTTCTTGACATGTACTTCGGTGATTCAATCATTTTTATACATGATTGGTTATCTTCGAAAATAGTAATCGGGAGCTGTTGAAGCATATCGAGATCTTTGAGTAGGTTGATTAACCACAGTACTTCTTGAACTGCGTTAGCAGCGGATATATATTCCGCCTCTGCTGAGGAAAGCGCAACACATGATTGTTTTTTGCTTAACTAGTGTATAGGAGAATCATCAATTAAGAAAAGATTACCACTCGTGGATTTCCGATCCGTTTTATCGCTTGCCCAGTCGGCATCAGCGTATGTTGTAAGAATTGGTTTTGTCGTTGATTTTATTACCAAATTTAGATCCTTTGTATGATTTAGATAACTTATTAGACGCTTTACTGCGTTCCAATCCATTTGACGTGGTTTCTCATTTCTCCGACTTAAAATGTTTGTTGCGGCTGTGATGTCTGGTCTTGTGACCGTGGCAATATATAGAGGAGCTCCAATAGCTTGGCGATATTTGGTGTTATTAGGAAGTAGGTTTTCTTCTATTTCATTTCTCAAATATCCTGTTTCCATTGGTGTACTATAGGGTTTTGAATTTTGCAAATTAAATGTATCTACAATTTCTTCAATCTTATTTTTTTGATTTAATAGATAATCTCCATCATGGTTTTTTCTTATGCTAATTCCAAGGTAATAATTAACTTCACCCAAATTTTTTAATTCATTTTGCCTTCCCAATTCTTTCGTTGTTTTGTCAATTTGTTCTTCTGATCCTGATATTAGAATATCATCCACATATACAATTACATAGACAGTTTCTCTTCCTTTTCCCTTTTTGAATAGACATGGATCAGCATATAATCTGTCAGTCTCATAATCTGATAAAAATATAGGAGCTCGGTTGTGCATAGGTAATAGCACTCTGCCTCACTAATGAGAAAAAATGTTATAATATCATTTTTTTTTATAAACAGCATAATTATAATAAGGTAAAATGCTTACCTTTCTGTGTGAAGGGCGTAGGGCAATTTGACTTCACTTCCCCTAAAGTCTTAAAAGAAATATCATTTTATTGTGTTTGGTTACCATCTTGATGTCAGGAATAATTGCGCTTGATTGAAAGAAAAATATTATTTAATTAGATTCTGCATTTAAAATTACATAGAAAAGAAACAAGCATTTTGCTCCGACATCATTCGAAACATCCACAACACTGAACAGAACTTCAGTTCGTAAGTGTACCGGTAGTGTCTTATGATGCCCGCGCAGATCACACGATGTAAACACATTCCTTTTTTGGCGGAAAGGCGAGAGTCAGTGTTTTTGGATTTGTCTGTCTTCCGTAGCAAGGAGAGATCATTTATTTCTAACAGTTACAAATACTGCCTCTAAAGTTATGAAAATATGCAGAATTTCCCCAAGTATTTAATGCCGGTGCGATTAAAAATTATAAATATTAACTAAATTTGCTACATATTTCTCTTTATGGTTTCAAAGATGAATATATTAACGTAGAGCTTCCCATATGTGGAAAAAAATTGCGTTTCGCACAATCCAAAGTTTTACAATTTACTGGAAATTACAAGCTCTAAGCACTTCGTATATATTATCTTACGTAATCAGTTTGCACACTACACTCGATTTAGATCACGTGATTGTACTTATGACGTGAACCGATATGACATATGGACCTTGCCTGTCTACAGGATAGGTTTGGTATATTCATAGCTGTCACAAATTTATAGTGTTTAAAGTTCTTAGTGTTTTAGAAATAACGTATACTGTAAATGTGACACTTAGATGTTACAATTCTGAAATAATGTCTAAATTTCAAAGTATGCAATCACTCGAACAGTTAATATCTAGTAAAAATGCTGTGTATATGCCAGTTCCAGATGAGATAAAGTCCATGGGTATCACAGCAGATGTGTTAAATTCGTCCTCACTAAAGTTTGCGGTGAATTGGTTAAGAAGCTCCCTTATGTCTATCGTAACCCCCAAGAAACACCCCACTGCCAATTTTCAAGTCCTCACCGAGGTCGAAAACCAAACTGAAGATCTGGAATTTTATACATATATACGAAATAAGATTTTATACATATATAGGAAATACATACATAGGAAGTATTGGAATCCTGTCGAAAGTTGCAACTTGAGTTTTCGAAGAATTTACTCGTTTTGTGACCTCTAGAACACAAAAAATCTACTTTTAGCGGAATGTCTGTGTGAGTATGTGTTAAATTCGTCCTCACTAAAGTTTGCGGTGGATTGGTTAAGAACATCCCTTATGTCTATCGTAACCCCCAAGAAACACTCCACTGCTAATTTTCAAGTCCTCACCGAGGTCGGAAACCAAGCTGAAGATCTGGTTTCTTGTATTGTAATACACAGGGAGTTTTATCCCTCACTACAGAATCTGTTTCGACTGAATCTACTTCTTCAGATTCTGTGTAAGATACATTTCCTCGGTGGCACTTAGGTTCTGGTGTGTATGCATGCGTATTTGAAACTTCGCCATGGGAAGCTGAAAGTGTCTATATGAAAATATCTTCGTAATGAACAAAGTGAACAACTGTCTACCTGTGAAGATGTTGCAATGTCACCATACGTATACAAGCATCCATTGCCGCCAAGGGGTTTTTCATCAATTACTGATTTGAAAATTCAATCTGCAATTGCTAACCATTGATGGGCCTTGCGGCCTTAATTTTGTAATCATTTCCAGCCTTGATTTTGTAATACTTGATTTTGTAATCATTTACAGCCATGAAATTCTGATAATCCTATTTAAATGCCAGCGATGACCCCGCAATTGAATATAAAACTAATTACACTTTTATAAAAGTAGTAATCGCATATCGGCAGATTTATCGTTCATATTTTAACATTATCAGAATAACCTGCACGCAACCCTTTAGGGTCGTCCCCCATTCTTTCATTTAATTTCAATGTAAACAATCAGATATCCTTAAAATAATTACTAGGTGTCATTCTATTCCCTAAAATTCGAATTTTTTTTAAACATACAACAATTTAAGGTTTTAGACTCCCCTAGTGAACCGAAATTCATAAGGAATCGTTTCATTCACTAAATTTCATTCAAATATCGAATTTTTAAAAGAAAAATGGGTTATAGGCCCCCTTGTAACACTAAAAAAGTACCCTTAATGTCTTGGACCCCTATAAATACCGAATATCAAATTGTTTTAGGTTTGAAAAGACATGTTCTGGTTTATTTAGGACACGTTCTTGTTTACCTTGTCACACTCCCTCCTCCTCCTCCTCAAAGAGGCATCGAGCTGCTGCAGGGATGCGCCGCAACCTTTAGCTACAGAACTCCTTTTTCTTACCTACTTATGTTTCCTCTCTGACTGGCAAACTAACTAATGGTCCAAATTTTATAACATTTGGTAAGTGAGTTACTTGTATGTAACCCTGGTGCTTATTAGTTAATGGTACGATACGGAATAAAAGCATCTGCCTTTTTTGAGAAATTTGCAAGCAAAAGTTGTCTCTATCTACTGTAACTGAAAAACTAATTTCATAAAATTTGGTGGATAAGTCACTTGTGGGATACCCACCCTGGTGCTGATTACATTTTATTATGATTCGGAACAGATGAGCATGTGTTTTTATACGAAATGGCATCCAAATATCGCCAAAATCAAAAATAAAATACAACATATGGTCAAATGCATCAATTAAATGCTTGTTTTATACTTAAGTTTTGACGATGAAAAAAATAAGATCAACTCCATTAGTCTAAGGGGCTAGCCGTTCTCAAGATATTTCAGTTTTATCGCATTTTTGCTAAAGCGGTTTTGAGAATAAGTCCAGTTACCAAATAAAAATGAAAGCTGAATTAAAAGTGTAATTTGAAGTTATTATGCGTGTTATTTAGTGCAATTAAACTCAATGACTTATTAATGAAATAAAGAGAAAATGATTTTGAGTCGGCATGGAAAGACATGTTCTGTTCACATCAGATTTTTCTTACTTTCACTCGAAATACTTTAGAAGCTATATAATATAGATTTACATAGTAAGCGACAAAACTGTGTATTAAGAAATCTAGTTTCTAGTTCCATATTTATTTATTTTTAAATATCTTATCGTTTTTAAGTAATAGTCTTTCCAAAATGAAGAAAATTGAAAATTATCCATATATAGGAATTTTATACATATATAGGAAATAAGATTTTATATATATATGGGAAATACATATACAGGAAAAGTATTGGAATCCTGCCGAAAATAGCAACTCGAGTTTTCGACGAATTTACTCGTTTTGTGACCTCTAGAACACAAAAAATCTATTTTTAGCGGAATGTCTGTGTGAGTATGTGTGTGTGTTTCTGTGATATGAATGTATCCACTCTTAACTTAAGAACTAAAGGACCAAATTTCATACAAATTTATATGCAAGTCACGTGTGTGTGACTCTGTTGATCTCGTGTTGACTCTCATCTTGGTATGCTACAGGATGAAAGAACTCGCCATTTTTGCTGAATAGCCCACAAAAATATCAAGTATCAATTCTAGTTAAAAAAACTAATTGAACAAATTTTACAAAATTTGGTAGATAAGTGACTTCTGGGATACCCTGGTGTTGACTAGATTTTGGTATGAATAAGAAAAGAACTTGCCTTTTTGTAATTATTGATCTTTATAAATTGCAAAAGTCTAGAATAAGAGACTACGTATGTTCAAACGTATCAATTAAATGCCTGTTTTGTACGTAATTTTTGACGAGAAAAAGAATAAGATTAACTCCATTATTCCAGGACTAACCGTTCTCGGGATATGAGTTTTTTCGCAATTTTGTTATGCCGCCTTTAAGTAAATGTGTTGTTACCAAAACATAAAAATATGATGTGAGCAGCACATGACTTTCCCAGCAAAGTCGAATTCATATTTCCTTTATTTTTTTAATAATTCATTAAATTGAGTTTAATTGCACAAAACAGCACTAAATTTGCATTTTTATTTAAATTTCTGTTGGTATATGGTAACTGGACATTTTTTCAAAGAAAGCGTAAAAAAAATGCGAAAAATCTCAAATATCTCGAGAACAGTTTGTCCTAGAGTAATGGTGTTGATCTTATTGTTTTTGTTTTCAAAAATCACGTATAAAATAAAAACTACATTAAAAATTACGCGTAAAACAAGTATTTAATGAATACATTTAAACACAAGAATTCGCTTTTTTAGAATTTGGCGGTGTTTGCGAGCCATTTCGTAAAAAAGGCAGGTTGTTCTTTTCCGAATCGTACCAAAATCTAATCAGCACTAGAGTATCTCACAAGTGACTTATCTACAAATTTTTGTGAAATTTGATCAATTAGTATTTCAGCTAGAGTGGATAGAGATTTTTGCTGGCCATTTCGCAAAAAATGGTCGATTCTTTTTTTCCAAATCGTTCCAAAAACTAATCAGCACCTGGGTCACACCAAAGGGACTTACCTACCAAATTTTATGAAATTCGATTCATTAGTATTTGAGTTAAAGTGGATACATACATTGCACAGACAGATATACAGACACACAGATAGACAGACAGACAGACACACAGACAGACAAACAGACGTCACGTTAAAAATAGTATTTTCGTATTCTGGATGTCCCGAAACGTGTAGATCCCTCGAAAACTCGAGTTGCGATTTTCGGCATGATTCCAATACTTTCCTTATACATTACCATGTATTGCAGGGAAAGTAAAAAGTAAAAACAGAAATTGAATTAAAAGTGCAAATTCAGTATTATTTTATGCAAGTTCAATTTAATTAATTATAAAAGAAATAAAGAGAAAATGCGTTTGAGTTTGTAGGAAAATTCATGTTCTTCCTATACCAAATTTTTAATCTTGAATTCTTATATCTCAAAAATTAAATGTCCTAGCTATCAAAAATTAGTAAAAATGCATAGTCCTTTGAAAGTTCAACTAGCGTATATAATTAGATTTTGAGTCGAACTCTTAGTTCGAACTTTAGTTCGAACTATTAACTTGGGTTTTCCAATGGGTGATAAAGGAGTAATATTTAAACGTTCGCTACACTATGTTTACTTACACCTTGATGAAATATTGGTGCACAAGCACGAGGTGCTTTGTTTCGTTTTAAACAAATAAGGAAGTTGAATGAACTTTAAGATTCTAAAGTTGTTTAATGATTGACGACTTTTGAACAGAATAAATGGAAATATACGTATTCGAGTGCGCATTTATGTGCTCCCAGGTAAGCTTATAGATTAACTTGAATATGTAATATCCCGTCATGTTATTGTATAATTTTAATTTATAGACTCTAGTAAGTTAGTAAAATAAGTTGATATTTTAAGTTGAAGTCTATGATCGGAGTATCGAGTTGAAATGGAAGCGAAAACTAAAAGTGTTAACTGGACACAAAGAGTTAGTGAATAACTTCTAGTGCTTTGTAGACGACACAAATAAATCTGAAAAATGGAATAAACTTATAGGACTTTGCTACAAAATGTAATTCCCACAAAACCATTACTCCTCCATTGAACTAGATCCACTGCCGATTTTTTGTATCATTATATAATAACTTGTGCAATTATAATGATTTTGTTTGGCGGTTTTTTGTTGAAGATCCAAACTACACGACTGACCGAAGACTTTCTGTAGCTGTTTGTGTGGCCGGGTGGCGGATCTTGTTTAACTTTTGTGCATCAATAAGTAGATTTATGTGCATACTGTATATGAAAGTAATTAAAAATATGTCCATATATTCGTTGATCGGTCTGTTTCATTTATGCATCGGCCCTTCATTCCCAACCCCTTGCGGATTGACGGAGTTCTACTGTATTTAAATTGTAAATTTGTGTATACAATTAAATTGTGTAATTTTTATGAATGGAACTCAATTTAATGGGTTAAGAAATAGAAAATAAAGTTGATCCTGTAGAGAAAGTGATGTGCTGTCCACATCAGAATTTTTTTTTTTAAATTCTTTTACTGATTGTCATAGAACTAGAGATGAAAAATATGGAATGTGGAGGAAGTGTAGTGGAAAGCAAATACACTCCTCCAGACATTTCGCAGTATCGGGAAAGTTCTCAAAAATGATTGTCAGCAATTTAAATCCAGAAGAGAAATTACATTTTATTCAATTTTACCAGACGAATTGGAATGACATTTCAGCTTGACAAGATAGATTTTATTGCACAAAATGCCATTAGAATTTCCGTTAGAGCATTCCATTCATTATATATATTGTAATATCATCAAGTTATGGAATGTGGATGTAGCAATGACATGTCTTCATATCCACGCCCACGCAGTAGCCACCTTGGAAGCCGATGCTTATGCAATAGTCTCTGCATGTCTCGTCACCAGGGCAGAGCACTCCTTCACTTTTTAGCGTTGAAAATCCGCCAGAACCTGTTGATAAAAAAGAAAATGTCTGGACAGAGATTATGTGCGATATAGGATTTTAAAGAGCAGTAGATTTAAATACACCAAACAGATGTATTAGAAACTAGCAGAAATACCCAACGTTGCCCAGATAGTCAAAAACAGGTACAGTCAACACTCTCAAGTACCCTCATAATGCGGTTTCCATATAGCGCTGAACAAAAATTGCGACAGCCCTCCCTAATGCGGTATTTAAAACACGTTGTTTTCATATAACGCTGTAGTTCTATAACGTTGTTTCTCTATAATACAACTCAATTAGCTTAAGCAGTCTCCCAATAGCATGAAATTTAATTACACTTTTACGGTTAAAGTTAATGGGGAATATCCCTGTTTTTTCATCCCAGTACATCACTATCTTTTACTTCCAGTTATCAGAGAAATCCTCTGTTAAAAAATTAATACATTCACCTCAAATGCATTAGTAGACGAAAATATTGATAAAGAATGGGTTGGAAAATTCTATTTAAATCATGTGAAAAGGGGACTGGATTTGGGTAAACAATTAAAAAATTACTTTAGTGAAAATGATCCTTCATCAGTTCGAAGTTTAAAAGAGAATTACAAAATTGCTTAGGTCCTTATAGAGGGATTTGGTAGAATTACAAAATAAAACTGTATTTGAAAACGAAAATGAAGATATGCAATGTAAAGAGGACATTCAAAGTAAAAGATTTAGGCCACTAATATTTGACAGTGATGGCGAATATTAATAGGGTTTTTCTTGGAAAAAAGTCATTAATTTTATATTTCACATTACATTTTTAATTTTCTTATATGATGTCTTGAGAAAAATAATTCGAAATATGAAAACATATATTTATTGCTTTTTGTATCTATAAACTTATATTTCATAACCGTATTCTTCATAACATGTTGCTCTAAAAATTCAGTTTTATATAACGCAGAACGAATCTCCTTGATTTATATGCTCTGAATTTCTCTTAACGCGGTTGCCATATACCGCGGTACAAATTGTTTTATTTTATACTATTTCTGAGTTTCTCATAACGCGGTTTTCGTACAACACGACATGCGGTTTCTTTACAACACGTTATGCGGTTACCATACAATAAGTTATGCGGTTTCCATGCAACACGGTACGAATTAATCGCATTATAGGACTGTTGACTGTATATAAATTCCCTTCGTTCCTCAGAAGGTGAGGGATAAACTTACAAAAATCCCCTGGTCTTTTTTCTTGTCAATAACATGTCGTTCTGCAAAAGCTAGGGCTGTAGAAAGTGTTCTCCCTCCTCATTCCTCACACTCTTTCTTGTTTTCCCTCCTCATTCCTCACACTCTTTCTTGTTTTCCCTCCTTTTATTTTTTCATACTGGGTAATAGTATAGGAAAAGCATTATTTTCACGAACATTTTCGAATTCTAGATTTTAATGCCAATATAAGTTTTAAGACCTCTTGAACAACGTCTTGACTCTTTTTGGAGTGATGTCTGTGTGTGGTCAGTTTCTTGGGTACATGATAGCAGTCGCAAATATTAATGGATTTTCATAAAACTTTGTTTACAGCTTTGTAATTAAAATATCTGGATCTAGATCTTTTTTAAATCTATCGAAAACTTCGAAATGTTCGAATATTTTTTTAACATGGCAGTATAGGACAAATTTTGCCATAATCATGCATAAAAGGTTTTATTTATAACTCAATAATCGCGAAACATAAGTTTCTATCATTGTTGCGAAATATAGCCTCAAAACAATTTCTAAGTTCGTGACATCATCAATCACCTCCGGAAGGAGGGGGTGTTAAATTACCCCTTAGGGAGTGCATTGTCATATTTAGTATCAATCAGAAGGTTTGTTTCAAGGCCTTTAAAGTCAAGGGTTTCAAGCTATAATTGCAATCATTTGGACAAACGATACCGATTTACAAAATTTTTTTGTGTTAAATTAAAAATAAAAACAAAAAAATAAATAACAAACTATTGCAAATGGATTCTGGTATGAAGAAAGTCGAGTTTAGACAAATTCCAGTTAATTTAAAGTAGACAAATCTTTTTTTTTTCAATAGAAGATGACAAGGCATCATCCTGTTTTGAGCTTAGTTATTTTTTACTCAATTCTGTGAACTATTCACTCCTATTTTGAATCCACCCCACAACGCACCCATACACACTGCTTCAAGACACTCTCTTCTCTTTTGAATTTTGCAGTTTTTTGATGCCAACCTCACAACACCGTCCCTCCTCTTTTGGACTTTATAAGGATTTTAACATTTTCAGAAAAATAGAAATTTTATATCTGTCGGTGGTGCCGTTAGTGACAAGGAATGAAATTACTTATTTTTATTTTAAAGAAGAAAGTATTTTTAAAAGCTTGCAGTTATATCTGCTGCCGCTATAATGGCAAGACATGAAACTATTTATTTTAACTTTGTAGACTTGAATATTTTGAGATGCTTTACATATTTTCTCTGGTGGCGCCCTCTGATGTCAAGTCATGACACTGTTTAATTCGGTATAGAGGTACTTCAGGGCCCCAGACCCTACTAGCTGCCTCACCATGGCGAGGGGGTGTCACTGGGCGGAATGGGCGAAGCACAGACTAATATCATATTATACAGACCTGCCACTCTCGATAGTTTCGTTTTCGCGGCGGCCATTAGAGATAGACCAAAACGAGAGTTGGCGCGCTCTTGGCGATGGTCTGGTTTGGTCTGAGCGCTTGGCGATGGTCTGGTTTGAGTCCAAGACGATTTTCAATGTTATAACCCTATTTCGCTCGACGGAAACTTAGAACAACAGACTAGCGTGGTTTGAGTAACGTGAAAAGGATTATTTGTTAAGTGTTTATATCATTTCATAGAAATAGATTGATAAAAGAAAACTGGTTGCGTTACAGGGTATGCAATTTATTTTTATTAAAATTGAAATAATTGTAGTTATCACCATCCTACATACGTGTTCATTATAAGTATACACGTGTTCATATAGGTATACATCTGTTCATCATACGAAATTAGTGCTGTGTTATTACTGCCGGATTAGACTAAATTTTAAGAGGTAGTGGTATAATTAGTTAAAAAATATTTTCCGTATATTTATAAAATGTGAAATAATTGATATTTGGATAGCTTTTTCTTAGTTGAATGTGATATTGTAAGTGTATATATTTATGTAAAATTTTTATTAAGTGCCTTATGGTGGAAAATTCCCCCCCCCCCCCGCGATAAGCCCAAAGGTATACCAATTCAGAAAGCTTCTCTCACATCACACGCCAAACGTTGTTTTATCGCCAGTTCTGGTACACCATTTTTGCAACTCCTGCAAAAGCGGAGTGAAAAACGATTGTTTTTAATCCGCGATATTGTTCATGAAGACAGATTAGGTACATTTGTTTCCCATTATTTAAAATCATGTTTTATGTACATTTTGGTTTTAAAGTAATACTATGAAAATACATGTATTTTAGACCTTTTTGTACTGCACACAGATTGTTTGCAATGAGTGTAAGAAATGTTCCACCCACAAATATAATTTATTATTTGAATAAAGAGTTTATATGCGAGATTTTGGAGTAAATATATGTGTAGGATCCGTATGTTGTTCAATACTTATATAGTACAACAATCAGTGACGCACATTGAAGATTATTTGAAAGGAAGGAATATTTGTCATTTTAAAAATGCAATATTTGTGACATTTTAAGGAAATTTGCTTGACATTTTCGGTTTGTGGGAGCAATAAATGTTACTTTTCTGACATACCTAGAATAATGCATCGTTTTTGAAGGTGGACTTTTCAAGGTTTTCGGAATCCTTAGGATTCCGCGACGTGATAGTTTCATGCAAATTGTCTTAAATTTAAAAACGTGTAAAATTTTGATGCATAATTTGGACAAATGGGGGTATTTCTTATTTTGGGGTTCTACCATCAAAATTAAATTTCAAAAGGGTCTTGTGAGAAAATAAATTTGAAAAACACTGATATAATGTATAGGGAAAGTATTATGACGAGGTTGAAAACTCAAATTCTACTTTGTGTTTTCGACAGTAGAACTTGTTTTAAACATTCCTGAAATCGAATCGAATGTTTTTAAAGTGATATCTGTGTGCGTGTGTGTGTGCATGTATATTAATGTATGTAGTATGTGCATGTATATTAGTGTGTGTATGTGTATTAGTGTGTGTGTATGTATATTAGTGTGTGCGTCCTTGAGTCAATGGATGCAATATCTGGATGGAACGTTTCAAACATATGGATGGAACGTTTCAAACAAAAAGAAAATTCGACTATTACAATCAGGGAATACTGGAAGTCTATTGATTTTATAAGCAATCGAATATTTGGAAACCAGCTCCAAACTTTCGAATGAAATTTTGAAAAAAAATCATAAAAAATCAGAACCTTTAATATTGTTACATAAAATATCATTTTTTATTTACATTTTTATTACAAAATGAATAACATAAACTTTGGGATAATAGCATGAACCGTTCTTGATATATTGTACGTTTTTCAAATAAATTTAAAAAAATACATGAAATTAAAACAGTGCTAACTACCGTAATATGTTTCCATTCCATGTACAATATTATGTGACAACGGTGTTAGCATCAGTCTGGTAGGTTTTATTCACGAGACACTGTTTCACAATAGTTTTGTATTTTGATATCAAACAATTCGTCAAATGTTATTTATTAGTTTGTCTGTCTGTCTGTCTGTAATGCTTGTCGATAAATTAACAAAATATCGTCAACTTGGCATTTTATTTAAAATGTTTCCAAATTGGCAAAAATGACACTAAAATTAATAAAAATGATGTCAAATTGATGAATAGTCAATATCTTGGAAAATGAAGTTAAATTTATTTGATAATTCCTGTCCCTTTGGGGAAATTAATATTCTTGATTTAAGATATGTTGAGTTTCACGGTTTTTAATCGTTTTAAACACAATATTTGCACAAAATAAAAGTTAATTCGGTTAAGCTGTGAAGGACTCAACGTCATTGATTGATAAAGTCCTTTTGACACTCCCACCCATTTTATTCGCCCTCGAGTGAGAAACAAAAATATTAAGCTCCGTTAGATTCCGTCCCGTTGTCGATACTATAAGCATGGGCGCCCATAGCACATTTTTAGAAGTTAAACGCAATGATATGTACAATATCGACTAACTTGATCCCCACATTTGGGACTCTGAATGTCCAGGGGAGCGGATGTGCCTCCTTTCCCTCCCCTATGGGCACTCATTGAAAAAACTCCCTGCTTATACTAGTAACCTCAAGACAGAACCTAACGGAGTGGAGTTTCGATTTCCCCATCCAGGAGTGGAAAAATAGAGTCTTTCCAGACCCCACAAAAGTTTCTGTGAAGTCTAAAGCTTTACACACTTATAGCCACTCCGGCCACATAAATAACTGTTGTAAGCCCTCTGGGTCAGTCGAGTTCTGGCTTAGTATACTTTTGGGCCTTCCGCCCCCCCCCCCCCCCTCGGGTAATTAATGATTGAGTTCCACAACTTCGATAGTGCATTTATGTAAAATTTATATTTACTATATGAATATTTTTATATTTAAAAAAGAAAGTCTATTATCAGTATCCCAGAACAAATTAAGGATCAAGTAATTATCGATCAACACGCTAGTATACTTTTAGACTGAAAATATTATATAATATTTCAGTCTTTTGAGTATGTTAGCTTGTAATTTTTTGTGCATTATCTTTTATAGTGAGACAATGCAATGTGTCTATTTTTTAATCTATTTTATGATTATTTGAATTAAATATATAACTATGTTTATTTAAATTTACTTAAACTAATGAATATATTTATGTTGCAGATTAATGTATTTTTAAATGCTGATCCTTTCTATAGTTTCAAAAATTATAAAAGTACAGTCCTCAACATTTTGTTCCCCTCCCGTTTAAAAAAAATCGCCAAGCGAGTGATAACGCGCCAAATCTGGCAGACGCATCGCAGTTCAGTTGGTCCAACTCACGAGCTCTAGTGTCAATGCGACATCAAATGTTAAAAATGTTGCCATAGGATCCTATGGGAGTGAACCGTCTGAATATAGTATTCTGTGGGGCGAAGTACGTCGGGAGTTTTACTCCTGGTAGGGCCACCCTAGGCGTGAAGGCCATCCCATTACGCCCAGCTAAAGCTAGTAGGCGGAATCGGAGCGTATTCAGTCTTCTACCTTTGTGTGCTCCACGTCTTTTGACGAACAGAAGCTATCCCATTCTCTTTTTCCATGGATCTGAAACCTTCTAGAAGTCATACTGCATCAAGCCCCCTCCTCGTCTTAGACTTTTTAAGTGTTTTTGGTCTCATGGACCTGCTCTAGCCTATTGGCTAGACCAGTTAAGATTAGTAACAACAACAACAACAGGGCCCCTGACGATAAAGCTCGGTGCTAATTTCCTTAAATTTCGAAATAGTTAAAAAGTTATAAACATAGAGGTAAAAGTAAGATGTTAGACTTCATATTCAGAAAACGCCAATATCGTTTGGGAGAATAATTCAGGTGGCGCGGGGATAAGTAGTCTTACATTCTATGCATTTCTTTGATGAAAGGCCTATAATATTTATTTAAACAATCCACTTTGCATTGCGCTAATAACTTATTTTTACAAAGTAAAAGTGAAATAATAAAGAATGTTCAAAATTATTTTACCTAAAAATTTATATTTATCTCCTTATATTCTGCACTCTATCCTACAACTATGAAAAATTACTGGTTAATTATGCTCATAATTCGAGAACTTTTAATTTAAAAATAGTTAAAAATACATATACTAAATACTTAGAATTTTAGTTGTGTCAACTAATAATAGCCGCTACTTTACAAAAGCATTAGCGACACCTAAATATAATTCTCAATGCTTTATGGCAATTTCAAGCGTTACATCCATAGGATCTTCACCTTTGTAACTCCATATTTATAAACTTTTAAAGTCAATAATTATGAACTTTCAAAGGCATTTCGTCAAATCAATTTATTAAAATGATTATGACCGATTACCAGCCCTTTCCTTGACAGATATTTTAAGAACGATATCTCAGACTTTCCGTCTAGACATCAACGTTTATATTATAAAGCATATAATAAAATATTCTGCCAACGATCGGCAAACCAATCGTTTGTCCACATGCGCTTTTTTTTTAGGGTATCAAAAGATTCATTTTAGGGTTAGAGCTGATTTAGGGCGTGTTACGCCTCTAATAAACAGCTGCGGAAAAAAGAAACACTCATTGTTCTTCTACCACCGTTCATCGTAGAGCAAATTTAGAGATATCATGCGATAAGGAATACTATCTACAAAATCATTTGCAAAAAATATTGCATAAGAGACTATATCAAATTGTACACAAACTCCAAAATTTCCAATGGCAAACCTAATTCAGCAACACTCAGTTTTGATGTTATAAACAAATTCAACATCCCCAACACAGTCTAAATGTAAATTTTTATTTAAGTTATTTTTGTTTTGTCTTTGTGTTTCTTTTTGTTCTTTCTTTTTGTTTTTTGAAGTTGATGCTCATTTAGATAGGGAAACGGCCCTTTATAAAAAATTTTGAGCGCATAGATTTGTGAAATGTGTTATTGGTATATAGTCTACAAGGAGGGG
This sequence comes from Amaurobius ferox, assembly GCA_951213105.1. Taxonomy (NCBI): domain Eukaryota; kingdom Metazoa; phylum Arthropoda; class Arachnida; order Araneae; family Amaurobiidae; genus Amaurobius; species Amaurobius ferox. The sequence goes on from OX578153.1 coordinate 18,466,764, forward strand.
GGGCGACCCATAGCCACTCTCTCCATTGTCTTGTGTGACTCGCCGTTCTTGCTCAATTGTCACGCTACAGTTGGAGGATAAGGAAAACTTCTGAAACGTATATAAGCACGAATTACACAAAAATGCAGTATACAGCTGTTCCGGGGATTCGCCGGATCCCTTTCGTCAATGCTAGGCGACAGCAGTGCGGACCTGGCCTACTTCTCGGTTTACAGCTTTAATTCCGCAGGTGGACTTACTGGGCGCGGTAGCCCATTGGTTAGCGCGCTGGAGTTACACTCGGTAGGCCCGGGTTCGATTCCAGCCACTGCCAAAACTGCCGCCGTGTTCATGCGGAGTACGATCACGTTAAACATGTGGGTCCGAAAGTCCTTCCGAGAGGTTGGTGGTAGGGGAAGGAGGGTACGGTCCCTGTGGATGCCTCCCCCACTGGGTTCCGGTCTAAATTGGGTGGCACTTCCCGACCGTCCAAACAGTTACCTTACACCTTTCTGGTAGGTCGGACGGTCTGGGTTTCAACAACAACAGCAGGTGGACTTACTGACCCACATGTTTAACGTGATCGTACTCCGCGTGAACATGGCGGCAGTTTTTTCTTTTTCCAGCGGAGGGAATCGAACCAGAGTCTACCGATTGCAATTCTCGCGCATTGTCCAGTGAGTTATCGCGCCCACCCTTCGTCACCTCTAAGGAACCAACAAACGCGAAATCCAAAAGAGAAATGGGCGTAAAGAAGTTTCGTACAGGACAGAGCACCAGGCGCGGAGCGCCTTTAAGCTCCAATCTTAATATATGGTTCGTATCTTCATGCTGTGGCATTAGTTCATTGACCCATGATATGGAGGCTCGAATTTTTTTTTATTTACTATTTTATTTTTGACTTGGCTCCTAGTGTGGCAGTTTATTGCACATTTGGAATTCGTCAGTTTGGGGGATTGATGCAGATCTGACGGTTACCTAGCAATTTGGCAGTTTAACGATTAAGAATATTTTTTAAATTTGAAAAATATTGATCGCGATATTTAATTCATTTCAGTTGCTAGTCAAGGAGTTTACCTAAATTCGGTTATTTAAGGTTAAATACTGCACGGGGTCTCTTACGAGATTTGGCCTTGCGATGATCCTAGTCAGATAGACTGAATAGAAGTTCATTTGGAACTGAAGGCAGGTTGTCGTAGAATTTTAGCACTAGCTTTTTAATTTGGGCTCTCACGGTTTTTATTTTAAAGTCTTTTCTAATCACCGTATTCCTTAAATATCTAGGGGCTTTCCTGATACACCTTAGGATTTTATTTTGTCTTGTTTCTAAGAAGTCTATGGTAGTTTTACAGGCATATCCCCATACGGGTGCTGCATACAGCATTCCCGGGCGGATGACCGATTTGTATATTAGAAGTTTGTTTTGATAAAGATTTCCGTTTCTTACCATTGGGTATAAAGCTCCTGTGGCATTATACGCTTTTTTGATTATGTTTGTTACGTGCAAATTCCAAGTTAAGTAGGAGTCTATCGTTACACCCAGGTATTTAGTTGATTTATCCGCGCGTAGTGCTTGGTTGTTTATATACAGAGACGGCGGAGGATTATGCTTCCAAGAGAAGTAAATCCAATGACATTTATTGGGGTTTAATTTTTTTTGCCATTATTCCGACCATGTTTGGAGTATGTCTAAGTGTTGTTGTAGCTATCTGTGCATTACTGTGAGATAAGTGTGTTTTGCAAGTATCGCACTGTCGTCTGCATAGAGTGCCAGCTCGGTGTTTGGAGTCCTGGGGATGTCATTCAGGTATATGTTAAAAAGTGTCGGGCCCAGGATGGATCCTTGCGGTACACTACTTTTTATGAGCTTGGGTGTAGATAAGCTTTCTTTAACTCTGACTTGGAAGTGTCTGTTATTTAAGTATGAAGTTAAAAGTTTGACTAGTCCGTCAGGGACTTTTAGGGTGATCAATTTGTATGCTAAACCATAGTGCCATACTTTATCAAAGGCTTTTTGTATATCCAGGAAAACTGCAGCTGTGGGTGTCTTGGTAATTAGTCCAGAATATATGTACTCTACCACTCTCAGCAATGGGCTTACAAATAAATCGAGGGGATTATATACCCAAGACCTGAATTAAGGGAGAGCCAATCAGAAAGCAGCATGAAGAATATTTCAGCCAATCCGAAAAGAAATACAACAAATAAGATTGGCGTGCCCCAAACGCAACAGGACTATCCTGACAAGACGCGTCAAGTCCGATTAAGAAAACAAAACTCAACAAGACGAAAAACGGGTTAATACAACACATGATAGTCCCAATGGGCAAGAAATAAAACGAAGGAAGTGGAACATTTTGCACCGTACTCCCCCAGACAGCTGACAAAAATAGAGTACTGGACAAGTCATTAACTAAATTACTAGACTTTTTCTGGGTATGGAAGGCATCGAAATCATAAATAGACAATACTGCAGCAGTATGCTGCATTATTGTGTTATTTGTGCTTATATATGTTACCTAAGTTTTCCTTATTCTTCGCACAAAGTGTATATTACATATTGCTTACTGCTGGAGGAGTTATGACCAGATTTCCATTAAATGAACTTAACCGTACCGTGTCTTAAGAAGTTTCACTTCAAAAGAGAAAAATGAAGGATTACATTATTTTCAATGATGGCTTCACGAAAAGAGGTTATATCGTTAGAAGCGTGTATATATATTTTTGTCGTTTATATACAGACTGAATTTTTATATGATTTGGAATTATTTCTGTTACGAAATGGGAGTTTAAGTAATGGATCTAACTTACCAACATTCACAAAGTCTGTGTCCAAGCGTCTGGGCCAGCCTCCTTCTAACGCTCCTTGTTCTGAAAAAATGATAATTTCAGAATATAGCGTAAAAAATAAGTTTCATATAAATTTTATTAATTATATAAGCACGTTACAATACGGTTCAGTAATTATACGTATACATATTAATTTTTATCAGTTAATATTTAATCAAAATAAGATGGGTATTCACACAATACAGAATACAATATATATTTCCTTAACAAGTGAGATGTAGCAAGTATTTCGATCAGTATGTCACTTGTTTTTGTTTGAACTAACATAACTTTCAAAATGACCATGAGCAGGAATACTTCAAATCCATAGTTAGAAAGCCTGCTTCGCATTCAATTTTTTTAAATATTTAACGTAATTCATCGTGATCCGATTGTGATCGGATTCCAATAAGCAAAGGAACAAGAAAGAAGAAGAAAAATCTGATGTGGGCAGCACATGACTTTCCCTGCAGACTTATATTAACGTTCTCTTTATTTTAATTAAATTTATTTCACTTTTAATTCAATTTTCGTTCTCATTCGGTAACCGGGCTTATTTTCAAAGATGGCGTAGGAAAAGTACGAAAAACTAAAATATCTCGAGAACGGCTGGTCCTACTGTAGAGGGGTTGGTCTTATTCTTTTCGTCGTTAAAAATTACGTATTAAACAAGCATTTAATGGATATATTTGAGCATACGTAGCTTTTTAGTTTAGATTTTGGCAATTTTTGCGGGCCATTCTACAAAAAAAGGCAGGTTATTTTTTTCCGAATCGTACCAAACTCTAATCAGCACCAGGGTGATCAATACATGACTCATCTACCGAATTTTGTGAAATTCGGTCTATTAGTTTTTCAGCTAGAGTGGGTACAAACTTTTGCGGGCCATTTCGTAAAAAAGGCGGGTTCTTTTATTCCGAATCGTACCCAAAACAAATCAGCACCAGCCCCGCCCACAAGTGACTTACCTACAAAATTTTGTGAAATTCGGTCTATTAGTTTTTTAGTTAGAGTGGATACAAAATCTGCACAGACAGACAGACAGACAGACACACAAACACACAGACAGACAGACACACAGACAGACAGACAGACAGACACACAGACGTCACGCTAAAAATGGTTTTTTCGTATTCTAGAGGTCTCGAAACGTGTAGATCCGTCGAAAACTCGAGTTGTGATTTTCGGCATGATTCCAATACTTTCCCTATACATTACCATGTATTGCAGGGAAAGTAAAAATGGATAAATTGCTGAAGAAATGAATGTAAGAATATCGTTTCTCGCCACAGTTGCTGATAATGGAGCCCAAAACAGTTACGTTTCAAGAACACTGCCGCTGGTTCTCACCGCTGGTTGACTAGGCTTTTCTCTCTGTGCGATAGAGCATGGCGGACATGTGCCAACCTGCATTATAGGAGCTCTACGTGTATAGAAAAATAAGATACCGCATGGAGGATATACGAAAATGGTTGGGAAAATGTTCAGAGTGAATGTGCGAAAAGAGAACCTGCAATTTATAGAATTTAGTATTTACTAGAAGCAATACAATGAAAATTTCACTTATAAGAGCTGCAGCATTTTACAATGAAAAGGAAATACACCAGTGAAAATTGATAGTGACATCTTTCTATATGAAGTAGTGAAAATTTCCTATTTAAAATCAATTATTGAGATTAATTCCTGCGTGAAACTGACAGGACATTCTTCCCAAAAGCAGAATTTCGCTTTTTATAACCACATTACTCTCCTCTATTGAGTTAAAGGGACATTAGGAAATATGTCATAACTGAGTTTGATCCGCATACCCCTAGAGGAATATAACGCATCGGAATAAATTTATGGGATTCGATATGAATGACTGAAAATGATAGGACATAGGATCGAATCTCACATGTTTCGAAACTATACCAGGCAAAGTATTGAGACAATTTATATTAAAAATCACCAATACAAAATATCTTTCAATGTGGATTCTCTTACAAAACGAGTATGCTCGCATTAAAGTAATGAACAGTACAAGATGTCTCTATACAGTGGACTTGTCCAAGTTTTTTGATCCAGAGGTGACTTTTTCTGCAAATTAAAAAAAAATATTATGATATCTCGAGATTCTAAAAGTTATCTTCGTACGACTATCACCGATTCAGTGGACTCTGTAAGACTGAGTGTCGATTTCAAATCATGTAGCAAACGACTACGCAAGAAGTTAACCTGTAGGGGGAATCAGAAGACTGACCTGAAATAAATATATCAAATGGTGGACAGTCAGATCGCCAGTTGAACGCCAATATGACATTAGAGAGTGGAGAATGCACATGATAAAAGTCTGCAATTCCGTCCCGATAGTTCAACAGTAGATCATCGACTGGCCAGTACGAATATTCATGGTGGTTCGTCAGGGGAAGGGGTGGTCCGTCGGATTGTCAAATCGCACTTAAATCTGACATTAGACGGGAGGGGGGGATGCAGAGTTATCTTTGAAACCAAATAAAACTCGCAATTCCACCCCAGTAGTAGCTTATTCGGGACAACGACGACTGGCCAGTATGAAGATCTGCTATCCAATCCCCGTCTGGGACAGAGAAATACTCCTTCACAGATTTTTAGTAACCCGTCATATGACGGGCTAAACATCTAGTTAAAACATGGAAGTTCTATAAGAGGTTAAAACTTACTAGCACAAGCACAACAGACTAGACCGATAAGGATGACAGCCTGAACAGTCTTCATAGTTACTGAAAAAGGAAAGTTCATATTTATGATTTCTGTTCAGATCTAGTACCAAATAAACTAATCTAAATTACCATCGACGTTGGCTAGACATCAGCAAAAGTTACCTCAATCAGTTATTCAATCTTTAATAATATAACAAGAAAGATCAATCATGCTTAAACCATTGATTATGAAACACTTTCCAACTTCAATGCAATTTTATTTAAACATGTCTAAAATGCAATACATTCCTCGGTAATATTTTAAAACTTATCACAGTACTACATTAATTTATTATATTTGAAAACTTAAACCATTATAAAAAAAAAATGAACTTCATTCAAATGACGGCATTGAAATATAAATTGCCTGGTTTAAACATCTCTAAAATGTTATACATTCCTCAGTAATAATTTTAGAATTATCATAATACTACGATAATTTATCATATTTGAAAACTTCATCGAAAACAACTGAAATTCATTCAAATGACGTCATAGAAAAAATAACACGCCTGGCTCTCTCTATAAAAGTGTTGTGACGAGATTTCATAATCTCGCCAAACCCTTGTAAAAATCGCAAATTATATATTAATTATCAAGATTCTATATTTTTACATCATCTAAAACCCTGTTTTAATTATCGCTTTTGTCTTTTAAATATGTATTATACAAAATATTCTATACTGAAAGGAAAGCTTTTTAGCCATTTTATTAATCTGTGAAAACCGCATTCAGACAGAAGTTTCGTTATTATTTGACTGTTAAATTCAAGGTCTTTATTCCCGGTCAGAGCAGATGGTGGCTTGCTCGAGGCCTGGTAATGTTAGTGCAAGGCATGCACTTTTCTACACAATAGATTTTGGAGTGAAACTTCTGGAAATAATTTGAGACTTTGCGGCGAGGGTATGTGTATCGGCATATTTCATTTTCGGGACCCTGCCGTAAGTTGAAGAGGGTATGTCTTGAAAGTTTTTGATTGGTCAAAAGCTGTAAATAAGCTTTCTCTCAGGTCCGAATGATTCTGGGGCCTGAATCCGCTTGGTTACATAAAAGCTGTTGCAAAGAATATTCGTGGCTTTTTCTTCCTGTCTAGTTGTCGACGCTCTCAGTTCGGCCTGGACCATTTTTCAATATTGCTCACCACGGAGTGCGGGATTCGGCCCAAGTCGACTCCTGGGCTCTAGTGGGAATGGGAAGGAAAGCCGAAGATGCCTACATCGCCGAAGAACATCGATGGAGAGCGCGACGTCTAGCTGAGAGAGCTGCGACGAGAAAGGTACGATGGGGCCGGAGGTCTATGTGCCGGGTCGAGATGTTGGAATGGTACGGAATGCAACTATGAAACCAAATTCCCTGCTATATGAGGCCGATGTGCGATTCCGAACCTTCAGCAACTCCGACTGGGGAGGTAAGAGTTGACAGCTCTCTGCATCTACACCTGTCTTACGGAAGCATAAATATGAAGAATCTTCTCCTTAAATTACTTAAACTCTGACGTAATTTAAGGTTCGTCAGTTCCGTTCCTAAATTATATCAACTTGATTAATTATCAGTTCTAATTTGCTTATCTCTGAGTGCGATTTTTCTCCTGTTGCTTTGAGACCATACCTTAAATATCTTATATCATGTTGTTTATTATATACTTAAATGTTGCTGTGCCACTTTATTTGAATTGTTGATTAACTTATTATCATTGGATATTTTTTTCGTGGCAGCAAATATATTAGTAAGGATTCTGGGTCCAGTGTCACTGTCACAGTCATAATGTTGTGCTTGCTGATAATGATTCAGTCTATCATATTCTCTACTCCGACTTCTTAATACAATATTGAATAAAGAAAGTGATTTATATTTAAACCTGTGTGGTTATTTAACGTTATCTTTATCTCCTGAAATTGTAATTAATATAAATGTTTTCAGGAGATGCCGCTTGCCAGGTAAGTGTTTTATTTACTTATCCGGCATCTTGTATTCGTGTAACAGGTCATCCAGGAATTTATTCCTGGACGAGAGAACTTCGAAACAGAACCTGGGTTGTGCCAAGAATATCACGGCATTAGCATATTTGCTTCTTACTAATTACAAACTTTCAAACATCTTATTATTTTCGTATTGCATATAACTTGTTGGGCACATGGCGCCTATTTTTTGTCTCCTGAAATTGTAATTAATATAAATGTTTTCAGGAGATGCCGCTTGCCAGGTAAGTGTTTTATTTACTTATCCGGCATCTTGTATTCGTGTAACAGGTCATCCAGGAATTTATTCCTGGACGAGAGAACTTCGAAACAGAACCTGGGTTGTGCCAAGAATATCACGGCATTAGCATATTTGCTTCTTACTAATTACAAACTTTCAAACATCTTATTATTTTCGTATTGCATATAACTTGTTGGGCACATGGCGCCTATTTTTTGTCTCCTGAAATTGTAATTATATAAATGTTTTCAGGAGATGCCGCTTGCCAGGTAAGTGTTTTATTTACTTATCCGGCATCTTGTATTCGTGTAACAGGTCATCCAGGAATTTATTCCTGGACGAGAGAACTTCGAAACAGAACCTGGGTTGTGCCAAGAATATCACGGCATTAGCATATTTGCTTCTTACTAATTACAAACTTACAAATATCTTATTATTTTCGTATTGCATATAACTTGTTGGGCACATGGCGCCTATTTTATGTCTCCTGAAATTGTAATTAATATAAATGTTTTCAGGAGATGCCGCTTGCCAGGTAAGTGTTTTATTTACTTATCCGGCATCTTGTATTCGTGTAACAGGTCATCCAGGAATTTATTCCTGGACGAGAGAACTTCGAAACAGAACCTGGGTTGTGCCAAGAATATCACGGCATTAGCATATTTGCTTCTTACTAATTACAAACTTTCAAACATCTTATTATTTTCGTATTGCATATAACTTGTTGGGCACATGGCGCCTATTTTTTGTCTCCTGAAATTGTAATTAATATAAATGTTTTCAGGAGATGCCGCTTGCCAGGTAAGTGTTTTATTTACTTATCCGGCATCTTGTATTCGTGTAACAGGTCATCCAGGAATTTATTCCTGGACGAGAGAACTTCGAAACAGAACCTGGGTTGTGCCAAGAATATCACGGCATTAGCATATTTGCTTCTTACTAATTACAAACTTTCAAACATCTTATTATTTTCGTATTGCATATAACTTGTTGGGCACATGGCGCCTATTTTTTGTCTCCTGAAATTGTAATTAATATAAATGTTTTCAGGAGATGCCGCTTGCCAGGTAAGTGTTTTATTTACTTATCCGGCATCTTGTATTCGTGTAACAGGTCATCCAGGAATTTATTCCTGGACGAGAGAACTTCGAAACAGAACCTGGGTTGTGCCAAGAATATCACGGCATTAGCATATTTGCTTCTTACTAATTACAAACTTTCAAACATCTTATTATTTTCGTATTGCATATAACTTGTTGGGCACATGGCGCCTATTTTTTGTCTCCTGAAATTGTAATTAATAAAAATGTTTTCAGGAGATGCCGCTTGCCAGGTAAGTGTTTTATTTACTTATCCGGCATCTTGTATTCGTGTAACAGGTCGTCCAGGAATTTATTCCTGGACGAGAGAACTTCGAAACAGAACCTGAGTTGTGCCAAGAATATCAAGGCATTAGCATATTTGTTTCTTAGTAATTACAAATTTACAAATATCTTATTATTTTCGTATTGCATATAACATGTTGGGCACATAGCGCCTATTTTCCCCCGTAACATATTGGCACCGTGATTCCGCTATACGTCTTTTCCGCCGTCACACTAAACCTGCGTGACAAAAGCAGCATTTCGTTCATAAATAATTTCCCATTTATATCATTCATCACAGTACTATAATAATTTATTTTATTTAAAAATTAAGACCATGGAGCTACAAGTAATTAAACTCTATGCGTAAAATTTCATCGAAAAAAATCTTCTTTTGTAAAATCAATGAATATTTCATTCATATCAGCTATGCAACCTCCATGAACTAAATGACTTTGTGATAAAGAAATACAGCAATTCTAATACAACTCATTCTATATATTTTGCTGTTTACATTTTACATAGGTGAAAAATAAGCTTCGTTGCAGAAGTAATCAAATTTGAATGAGCATTTAAACTGAAATATATTGTAATTGCGTTGTTTCAGTATGTAGGTGCACAGAGTTTAAGCAAAAATAAAGTGGTTTTAGGACGGATACAACACTCAATATGAATTAAAAAGAACTTTAAAAATCCCGATTTTGAGACAAGATGGATGCCATATATCATTTTGAAGAGGGTCACGTGATCTTTTCATTTCATGGCCACGTGATCGCTTCATATAAGTGGTGTTATTAATATTTTAATTTTTATTTAAAAAACTACTGAATATATTTCGCTGAATTTTTTTTTATATACTTTACTGAACAATTTGAATATTACCTAAAATTTTCGTAGCAATTTGTGAATTTTAAATCCCCTTAAAAAATGTTTGAAAAATTAGGTCCCATAGGGCTCAAGGTATTTCATTTTTTCAACCCGGGTTCAATCGAAAACTAATTGGATGATATTTTTCATTTACATTCCCATAGGTCCTGCAGACGGTCTGAACGACATACTAAAATTTCATTTTGATTAAGTCATTTTTACGGCAGTTATCGTGATAACGGACAGACAGACAGACAGACAGACAGATAGAATGAACAAAGTCATAAACACTTTTCAATTTTGTTGTAAAGTGTTTAAAATGTATAAATGCATTATTTCATTTTTGGTATATAAACCGAAATGCATCTGGCGCAATCTTCTAATTTGTAGCAATTTCTTAGTTCAACCTCATTCAAGCATTGGATTGATATCCAATCTGAAGATATTCTGATATATATATCTATATATATATATAAAGGAGAAAAGTATGCATGTACGTATGTATGTATGATTCAACTACACGGGAGAACGGTTAAATCGAATTTGATTAAATTTGGTGTGATGTCTTAAAATATCCCTACTTAAAATTTAGTCCAGTTTCGAGTTCTTGAGATAGTGGTTCGAGTGGTTCTTGAGATATAAATGAACAAGAAAGATCAATCATGCTTAAGGCATTGATTATGAAACACTTTCAAACTTCAATGCAATTTTATTTAAACATGCCTAAAATGCAATACATTCCTCGGTAATATTTTAAAACTTATCACAGTACTACATTAATATTTGAAAACATAAATCTTCATCGAAAAAAAAGGAACTTCATTCAAATGACGGCATTGAAATATAAATTGCCTGGTTTAAACATCTCTAAAATGTGATACATTCCTCGGTAATAATTTTAGAATTATCATAATACTACTACAGTTTATTATATTTTAAAACTTCATCGAAATCACCTGAAATTCATTCAAATGACGTCATAGAAAAAATAACACTCCTGGCTCTCTCTATAAACGCAGCATTTCCTTCATAAATAATTTCCCATTCATGTCATTCATCACAATACTATAATAATTTATTTTATTTAAAAATTAAGACCATGGAGCTACATCTAATTAAACTCTATGCGTAAAACTTCATCGAAAAAAATCATCTTTCTCTTTGTAAAATCAATGAATATTTCATTCATATCAGCTACGCAGACTACATGGACTAAATGATTTTGTGTTAAGGAAATACAGCAATTCTAATACAACTCATTCTACATATTTTGCTGTTTTCATTTTACATAGGTGAAAAATAGGCTTCGTTGTAGAAATAATCAAATTTGGATGAGCATTTAAACTCAAATATATTGTAATTGCGTTGTTTCAGTATGTAGATGCACAGAATTTAAGGAAAAATAGAGTGGTTTTAGGATGGATACAACACTCAATATGAATTAAAAAAGAACTTTAAAAATCACGATTTTGAGACAAGATGGATGCCATATATAATTTTGTAGTAGATCACGTGATTTTTTCATATCATGGTCGCGTGATCGCTTCATATAAGAGGTGTTATTATTATTTTAATTTTTAATTTAGAAACTACTGAATATATTTAGCTCAATAAGCATTTTTTTATATATTTTATGGAACAATTTGAATACTAACTGAAATTTTCGAAGCAATTTGTGAATTTTAAATCTGCTTAAAAAATGCTTGAAAAACTAGGTCCCATAGGGCTCAATGTATTTCATTTTTTCAACCCGAGTTCAATCCAAAACTAATTTGGTATTATTCATTTATATTCCCATAGATCCTACAGACCGTCTGAACAACATACTAAATTTTCATTTTGATTAAATCATTTTTACGTCAGTTATCGTGCTAACGGACAGACAGACAGACAGACAGACAGAATGAACAAAGTCATAAACACTTTTCAACTTTGTTGTAAAGTGCTAAAAACGACACTTTCGTTTGTCGCATCATCACGGGAGAACGGCTGAACCGAATTTAATGAAATTTGGTGGGTAGCTTTGAAATAGCCCCCACCCCCACTCCCATAAATTTTTTAGTCCACGTTTCGAGTTTCTAAAACCAGGGACTGTCGAGATATTGATGGAAAACGAAACTTTTCCCCAGTAGTTCTTCTCTCTAATTGCATGATTCCCAACAAAAAAGTTCGGAAATCTTTGGTTTTAACGTGAATGTCAATTAAATGTCTGAGTTTTGAGGGAGTTTATTGAACGTATTAGTCATTTTTGAAAATCACAGGTTTGAAATATGAATTTAAATGGAAGCTCCATCATGATTTATTTTTCACAAGCTTATTCAACAACGAAAAGTATTAAGAAATCGAGATGTTTATTTAATTATCAGCAATTTATGAGGAAGACTCTTTCTTATATCATCTATGTATATATAGAAGAAAAGTAAGTTTGTATTTATGTATGGTCCAACATCACGGAAGAACTACTGATCCGATTTTGATGAAATTTGATGGACAATCTTGAATTAACTCCACTTAAAATTTTTTCTTTATTTCTAGGTTCTACGACCAGTGGTTCTCGAGATATTAGTGAAGAACTTGTCTCATCATCACGGGAGAACGGCTAAACCGAATTTAATGAAATATGGTGGCTAGCTATAAAATAGTCACCCATTAATTTTGCCTAAGTTTCGAGTTTCTAAGACCAGGGATTGTCGAGATATTAATGGAAAACGAAACTTTTTCCTAGGAGTTCTACTCTCTAAATCCATGATTCCCAAAGAAACAGATTGGAAATCGTTGGCTTTAACGTGAAAATCAATTAAATATCTAAGCTTTGTGGGAGTTTATTGAACGTATTAGAAACTCTTGAAAATCGTAGGTTTGGCATATGTATTTAAATGGACACAATGAATAATATCACCATGGTTTATTTCTCACAGGCTTACTCAACAACGAAAATTATTAAGAAATCACAAGAAAGATCAATCATACATAAAGCATTGATTATGAAACACTTTCCAACTTTAATTTTATTTAAACATCTCTAAAATGGGATACATTCAGCGGTTATATATCAGAATACTGCAATAATGAATTATATTTGAAAATTTTATACTTCATCGAAAAAAACGATCGTGATTCATATGACATCATCGAAATATAAATCGCCTTGCTCTCAGTGTAAAAGCGATAAATATTTCATTTACACAATTTTATTTCATTCATCACAGTACTACAATAGATTATTCTACTTAAAACTTAAAACCATGGACGCCAAAATAAACTTACTCTGTGCGTAAAACTTCATCGAAGAAGTCTGCATTAAATCGTCTGCTTCTCTATGTAAAATCAATGAATGTTTCATTCATGTCATCTATATTGCAGAATTTTGAGCAAAATAATTTTGCGTTAAAAAATTCAGCAATTCTTATACAACCCTTCTTACAGCCTAATCAGTTTACAATTTCCATTTTAAAAAATGAGGTTTCGTTCTAGAAATAATCAAAGTTTGATGATCATTTAAGCTCAAATATATTATAATTGTTTTGCTTCAGAATACAAATGCACAGAAATTAAGCAAAAATAAAGCTGTTTTAGGACGGACACAACACTAAATTTAAATGAAAAAGAATTTTAAATATCACAATTTTGACACAATATGGAAGGTATTAATCATTTAAACTCAAATATATTGTAATTGCGCTATTTTAGAATAC